>CM053769.1:696209918-696256422 GCA_028658325.1 Potorous gilbertii | reverse complement strand
GGCTTTCGGCGGAGGGCCCAGCTGCTATTCAGGGTAAGATTAAATCAGGTTCTCAGGTGGAGGCAGGGCCACCTCCCAGGCTCAGTTCCCTCAGGGGGTTTATGCAGAGACCTTTTGTAATGGAGCTCCTGCCAAGCTCCTGCCTGCTCTGGGAGCCTCTGGTCACCTGCTGCCTCTGCCGCTGCCTCCTGAGGGGGCCCAAGTTATGGAGACACCCTGCTCCCCTCTCAGCCCGTCTCTCTCACTGACCTGTGCTTCTGTGGGTGGAGGGACCTTTGCGGCCACCAGAGATTCCGTCCCTGAAGCCTGCTCGGATCTGCTTGCTCCTCTCTTTGCCACGTGGCCAGGGCAGGGCTGGTCTCCGCTCCCGTCAGGTGTGCGGTGGACCTTTGGGGTCGGTTTTTCAGGGCTCTCTGGAATGGAAGTCTCCTTCACCCCGTTGCTCTGTGGCTCCAGAATTTATTGGGAGTTCTTTTTATAGATAATTATGAACTGTGGGTTCAGAGCTAGCATATGTGAGTTTTTCTACACCGCCATCTTGGCTCTGCCCCCCTGAATGTCTTGTTTTGATGATAAGAGGGAGTCCTTTGATGAATGCTCTTATCAGGGAAGAGACAAATTCTATGAAGGGTGATGGGGGACTTTGTGCTTGATGTTGTCTGGGGAATTTGATGTTTGGAGAAAAAAAACTTGCCTCTCGCGGAGGAAGTTAGAGCTCCAGGGGTACCTGGCACCTGGGGGAGAAGGAGGGCAAGGACTCACGAAGATTTTTTGAGGTAAATGGAGAAAGAAGATAATTGGGCAGATATGTAGGTCGTGGTACACTACATTATCAGGAGTATGGTGGGGCTCTGCCCAGAGCCGTGTCCTCTGTCACCTGTGGGAATCAAGAATTTTTCTAGAAGTGAGACACAATGGAAAAGGGGAATCTGGGACAATTTACTTTGAAGGGGCAGAAACTGCCTAGAAAGGAGAGTCCGGAAGGGAGACTTTGGAAGTTATGATTACATGAGGAATACAGAGAATAGACCAGACAATTATAAGGGGAATGAAAGTCTGTAGCAGGATGGTTAATGAACAGAGTAAAAGAAATGCTGTCAGGAAAGGGCTTCAAAAAAGGACATTTTAAAAATTAATGAAAGGGATGTGAGAAGGCACCCTTGATCTACACCTTTGTGGAGCCACAAGTTTTTAAACTTTTTCAATGTACCCGTCAGCTGCACTGTCTTACTTTCTCCTTTCCAGAAAATAGTATTTGTCTAATAGGATGGCTCTCCACCAATGAAAACTTTTTTAAAATTTTTTATTAATTTGTTTTCAGTTTTCTACAATCACTTCCATATATCTTAGATTTTTTTCCTCTCCCTCCATCTCCTCCCCTTCCTCCCCCCTCCCTCCCTGAGATCTTACATAGGTTCTACATATACATGCTTATTAAATACATTTTCACCTTAGTCATGTTGCATAGAAGAATTAAAATGAATGGGAGAAACGATGAAAAACAAAATATAATCCAAGAGAAAATGGTCTGCTTCGTTCTGCAATCCAGTTACTTAGTTCTTTCTCTGGATGCGAAAAGCATTTTTCCTCGAGTTCACTGGGAAATGTTTTAAGGCCTTGCATTGCCATGAAGGGTTATGTCTACCAGAAAAATTCCTTGCACACTGATTGTTTCTGTGTAGTGTTCTCCTGGTTCTGCTCCTTTCACTCAGCATCAGATCATATAAGTCCTTCCAGGCCTCTCCGAAGTCTTCCTGTTCATCATTTCTTATAGCTCAGTAGTATTCCATTACATTCATATACCACAACGTGTTCGATCATTCCCTAATTGATGGACATCCCCTCAATTTCCAGTTCTTGGCCACCACAAAGAGAAATGTAAATATTTTTGTAGATGGGCCTTTTTCCATTTTATCTCTTGGGGATTCAGTCCTAGAAGCCATATTGCTGGGTCAAGAAAACTTTGAAAAACAAAAATTAATGAACAGAACTAGAAGGGGAGGAGAATAAAGGAATTTACTTGACCGCGAGGGAGGAAAAGAGAAAGAATCCAGATTAAGACAAAGAAAAAGGAATTAATAAGCAAAAGTCCAAAGGGAACCAGGGTAATGTGGGAGGGAGTGATGAGGAGTGAGGGAAAAAACATGAATTCCAGTAGGGACAGGGCCACTTTAAAGAAAGATTGTGCTAAAGTAACTGATGAGAGGTAGTATTTATAGCAGAAGGGAGTGGGTGGGGGTAGGAAATCATACCTAAACAAGAAAAAACGTACACGTAACAACTCATAACTTTAGAGCTGCATAGGTTAACCAATCCAATGTAATGAAAAAAGATTGGATAAGGAAACAAAACCCTACAACCTGTTGCTTACATGAAACGTTTAAAAAACAAAGGCATACACAAAACAAGATGAAGAAAAATTTACTAAGCATCAAGTTAATCTAAAAAGTGTGGTGTCTGTGTGTCCTTTGTTCTCGAAGAGGATCATGACATCAAGAGGATGATACGACTTGCAGTTGACTTGGATTTGAATGAGGGAGGGTTGTGCAAGGTCACCAGCCTCACTTTCTCCCGAGCCTTCTGGGTCCAGTGGTCAGATATTCATCAAGACGACTGGAGATGGCCCAGGACGCGTTAGGGGATCCTGGCCCTTTCAGGCTGAGGTCTTGTCATGTTCTCACTTTGAGTGAGACACACCCGTTTGACAAATAAGCTTCTTAAGTTACTCAGGTGATTAGCCCCTTTAATTAAAAAAAAAAAAATCCTACTGGGAGGGGAAGACCCTCAGGGTTCCTGGGTAAAAGAAACAGTGACTATCGGTTATTTTTGCATTCACTCTGTGCTAGGTGGCTGAGGACTCATCCACTCTATGAGCTCCAAAGTGAATTGAGTTTAAGGCTTGATCTTTGAGCAAATAATGTAGCCAGCAAACCCAAAGGAAGAAAGGGAGCTTTGGGCCCAGGTTGGAACCCCTGAAGAGAGGGGAGGGGCTGCTGCTCACTCCCAGGCTGTGTTTGTCCTTTGTTCTTGAGGAGGATCAAGATGATGACGTGACTTGCAGTGGAGTTGGATTTGAGGGCGGGTGGTGCAAAGTCACCAGCCTCACCTTCTCCTCCTGAGCCATCTAGGTGCAGTAAGACAGGAGCTGCTATCATGCTCTTTAACAAAAAATTTAAAAAAATTCAAAAAAACGAATACAAAACGGAAACTACATAATGACGAACAATAAACAGCAAACCAATATCAGTAGTTAAAATTTTTTTTATTCCTGTTAGACTAAAATGATTTATCCAAGAAGTCATTATGACCAAGGCATTGATACCAGGGATATAAAGGTGGTTCAACATTAGGAAAACAACATAATTTTAAACAATATCCAAAAACACAGTTACATCAATGGATGATGCAGAAAGCCTTTGACAAAGTACAACACTCATTTTTCTAAAAACCCTACAAAGTGTATGTACAGAGGAATCTTTTTTTAATTTCTAAAAAGCATCCATCTAAAACCAAAGGCATGCATCATGTGCAATGGAAATATACTATTTGTTTTCCAATGAGAGTGAAGCAAGGATGCCCGCTCTCCCCACTATTGGATGTAGTTTTGGAAAGGCTATCAATCAGACAAGAAAAACAAAAGGTATGAGGATAGATTAAAAGGAGATAAAGCTATCAGCAAGGATACTGAGACAACAACTTCAGCGAAGTTGCAGGCTATGTAATCAATCCTCAAAATCAATTACACGTCTACATTACAAAATCCAATAAGCATTATTAGGGAAATTCCCTTCCAAGTAACTACAAAATGCATTAAGGTATCCCGGGATACATCTCCCAAGATAACACAAAATACAAGTGCTCCTTAAAGAAATAAAAAAGACTTAAATTAACAGAAGAATAATTCAGGGCTCACTGGGTCACGATGATATGGAAATAAATTTACACTTTTAATGCTATACTAATCAAATTCCCAGGGATATTATTTATGGAACTTGATAAAATGATAACAATGTATTTCAAAGAACAAAATATCTAGATTATCAAGGAAAATTGTGTAGGAAGTGGGGAGGTGGAGTTGAGATTAAAAGGAATTGCATTTCCAGATCTCAAACTATGTAAAGCAGCAAGCATCAAAGCTGGGAGGGTTATCAAGGAATAGACTAGACAGGAGAATCAGGAATGATAGAACTCAATAACAGTGATTGATAAAGGAAAAACATTACCTAGGAAAAAACTTGATTTTTAAAAGACTGCTACGTACACCATTCAAACTTTCAGAGCCTATGTTTCCTGATCTGTAAAATGGACATCACCTACCTTACAGAGTTGGGAAGAAAATGCTTGGCATTTGAGGCTTTCCACAGACTGTCTCAATCTGCCTTGTAGCCTTCTTTCCCACTATTTTTCCTTCTTTTCCAACCAAAATGAGATATTCACTGTCATGGCCTTTCTGGACTTACTTATCTTTCAATGTCCAGCTCAGTCCCACCTCCTCTGGGAAGTCTCCCTGTACTACTACTGTTTCTTCCCTGTCACGACTTATTAGTAGTACTTTTCTTCTTTTATGTCAGTCATATGCTACACTGTGACATCTTGTATATTTATAGTTTCTTGTATGTGTTACAAACTAACTTGTTGAGACTTAGAAAAAATATAAATCCTTACTGAGTGCAAAGCCCTGTTCTAGGCCCTAGGAGAGCCATAAGGTTGATCCAATTCTAGCTATCTAGACATATAATGTGTCCATACTACTTCCTCATGAAACCTTAGACCCATTTTATTTTTTTTAGATTCTGTTATACTGTAGTTTGCTTTTTTTAAATTAAATTTCCCCCAGTTACACATAAAAACAATTTTTAACATTCGTTCATAAAATTTGAGTTCCAAATTCTCTCCCTTGCTCCTTCCCCTCTCCTCATGGAGAAGGCAATTTTATACATGTGGAGCCATGTAAAACATATCCATAATAATCACTGTGAAAGAAAACATCAAGACAAAAAAAATCAAGAAAAATAAAGTTTAAGAAAAGTATGCTTCCATCTGTATTCAGACACCATCAGTTCTTTCTCTGGGGATGGATAGCATTTCTCATCATAAGTCCCTCAGAGATGTCTTGGATTATTATATTGCTGAGAAAGAATATCCAAGTCATTCACAGCTGATCATCTCACAATATTGTGTTACTTTGTACACAGTACATTTCACTTTGCATCAGCCCATACAAGCCTTTCCAAGTTTTTCTGAGAGCATCCTCATCATTTCTTATAACACAGTAGCATTCCCTCATAATCACATACCACAACTTATTCAGCCATTCCCCAAAAAATACCCTCAAGTTTTTAATTCTTTGCCCCCATAAATGAGCTACTATAAATATTTTTGTACATGTACGTCCTTTTCCTTTTTTTAAAATCTCTTTCAGGATATAGACCTTAGGTATTGCTAAGTCAAAGCGTATCCATAGTTTTATAGTTCTTTGGACATTGTTCCAGATTACTCTATAGAGTGGTTGAATAAGTTCACAACTTCATGCATTAAAATCTCCTTTTCCCCACATCCCCTTCAACTTTTGTCATTTACCTTTTCTGTCCTATTAACCAATCTAATGGGTATGAAGTAGTACTTCAGAATTGTTTTAATTTGCATTTCTTTAATCAATAGTGAGTTAAGAGGTTTTGTTTTTTTTTTCACATGGCTACAGATATATTACCTGAAAACTGATCATATCTTTTGATCATTTATCAGTTGGGGAATAGTTCTTATTTTTATAAATTTGACTTAGTTCTCTATATATTTGAAAAATGAGACTTTTGTCAGAGAAACTTACTTCAAATTTTTTTCACAGTTATTATTGCTGCCTATTTCCATCCATCCTTTTCCTCCTCCCCTATTTATTCTATTCTCTCCTCTCACTGTGTCCCTCCTCAGAAGTGTTTTGTTTCTGGCTACTCCCTCCTCCAATGTGTTCTCCCTTCTATCACATCTCCCCCTCCTCTTATCCCCTTCCCCTTCCACTTTCCTGTAGGCTAAGATAGAGTTCTATACCCAATTACATGTGTGTATTATTCCCTCTTTGAGCCAATTCTGATGAAAGTAAGCTTCACTCACTCTCCCTCATCTCACCTCCTTCCCTTCCACTGTAAAAGCTTTTTCTTGCCTCTTTTATGTAAGGTAATTTACCCCATCCTACCTCTCCCTTTCTCCCTCTACATTCCTCTTTCACACTCCTTAATTTTATTTTTTTAGATATCATCCCATCATATTCAACTCACAATTTTGCCCTCTGTCTATATATACTCCTAACTACCCTAATAATGAGAATGGTCTTGTGAGTTACAGATATCATCTTCCCATGTAGGAACGTAAACATTTCAACCTTGTTAAGTTCTTTAGGATTTCTCTTTCCTGTTTACCTTTAATGCTTCTTTTGAATCTTATACTTAAAAATTAGATTTTCTGTTCAGCTCTGGTCTTTTCATCAAGAGTGTTTGAAAGTTCTCTGTCTCATTGATTATCTGTTTTTTTCCCCCTGAAAGATTACAGTTTTGTTGGATATGTGATTCTTGGTTGTAATCCTAGGTCCTTTGCCCTCTGGAGTATCATATTCCCAGCCCTCTAAACCTTCAATGTAGAAGTTGCTAAATCTTGTTTTATCCTGACTGTGACCTCACCGTATTTGTATTATTCTGACTGCTTGCAATTTTTCCTCCTTGACCTGGGTACTGTGGAATTTAGCTATAATATTCCTGGCAGTTTTCATTTTGGGATCTCTTTCAGGTGGTGATTTGTAGATCCTCTCAATTTTTATTTTACTCTCTGGTTCTAGAATATTAGGGCAGTTTTTCCTGGAATAGTGTTTGAAAAATGATGTCTAGACCCTTTTTAAAAAATCATGACTTTGAAATAGTTCAATAATTTTAAAATTATCTCTCTTGGATCTATTTTCCAGGGCAGTTGTTTTTCCAATGAGATATTTCACAGTCTTCCATTTTTTTCTTTCTTTTTGTTTTCTTTTACTGCTTCTTGATTTCTCATAAAGTCATCACCTTCGATTTGCTGTATTCTAATTTTTAAGGAATTATTTTCTTCAGTGAGCTTTTGGATCTCCTTTTCCATTTGGTCAATTCTGCTTTTTAAAGCATTTCTTCTCTTCATTGACTTTTTGGACCTCTTTTACCATTTGGCCTAGTCTGTCTTTTAAGGTGTTATTTTCCTTAGTATTTGTGTGTGCGTGTGGCTCCTTTAGCAAGCTGTTGACTCTTTTTTCATGATTTTCTTGCATCACTCTCATTTCTCTTCCTATTTCCCCATTACTTCTCTTACTTGATTTTCAAAATCCTTTTTGAGTTCTTCCATGGCCTGAGACTGATTCATATTTTTTTTGGAGGCTTTGGATGCAGGAGCTTTGACTTTGTTTTCTTTTTGTGAGTGTGTATTTTGATTTTCCTTGTCACCATAATAACTTTCTGTAGTCAGAATTTTTTTCCTCTGTTCACTCATTTTTCCAGTCTATTACTTGACTTTTAACTGTTTCTTAAAGTGGGGCTCTGCTTCCAGTGTGGAGAGGGCACTGTCTCAAGCTTCAGGAGTTTTGTGCAGCTGTTTTCAGAGACACTTCTAGGGACCTGTAAGTTTTCAGTCCTTCCAAGGTCGTGTGAACTAAGAGACATTTTTACTCCTCTTCTGGCCTGTATCCTTGTCTTTGAGCAACCACAAGTGCTCTTTTCTATCCTGGTGCCTCTTCCACTGTGACCACAAGATCTGGTGTGCTAGTTCTCCTCTTCATCCAGGAACTACCACCCAGGATTGTGACCCAGATCTGAGTATGAGCAAAGCAAAAGTCCTGCCTCAGTGTGAGCAGAAAGACCTCTGTAATCTCCTTCTGACCGGTCATTCCACCCCCTTACTATCTGTGGGCTGAGAGATCCAGGAGCAGCTTCTGCCACTGCCATTACAGATTCAATCACTCCCAACATCTGTTCCTGGTTTACTGGGGTCTGAGCTGTGCTGGCACAGCCTACTCTGGACTATTCTCCCCTCTCACCTAGATGCAACAGACCTTTCCTACTGACTTTCCAAGTTGTCTTGGGCTAGAAATTTGTTTCACCATCTTTTTTTGTGTTCTTCTGCTCTAAAATTTGTTTAGAGTCATTTTTTAAAGGTGTTTGGACAAAACAGGAAGATGACAAACGTTGGAGAAGATGTGGGAGAGTTGGAACACTAATTCATTGTTGGTGGAGCTGTGAGCTGATCCAACCATTCTGGAAAGCAATTTGTAACTATGCCCAAAGGGCTACAAAAATGTGCATACCCTTTGATCCAGCACTATGTCTTCTAGGGCTGAATCCTAAAATTATAAAAATGGTATAAAAGGCCCACATGTACAAAAACATTTATAGCAACTCTTTTTGTGGTGGTCAAGAACTAAAAATTGAGGGAATGACTGAACAAGTTGTGTATGTACATATAATGTACATGCAAATGAATAATGAAATACTATTGTGCTATAAGAAATGACAAACAGACAAGAAAAATCTGGAAAGACTTATATGAACTGATGCAGAATGAAATGAGCAGAACCAGGAGACTATTGTACACAGTAACAGCCACAGTTTCTGATAGTCTTAGCCCTTCACAGCAATGCAAGCCCCTAAAATATTCCCAAAGGATTCGAGGCAAAATGCCATCCATATTCAGAGAAAGGACTGTGGAATCGGAACACAGAGTGAAGAAGATTATTTTCTTTTGTGTAAAAAAATAAAGAAAAATAAAGGTATTGGGAGGGTTTTGGGAGAGGATTCAAGCAAGTCCCTGCCTTTACTCCACCATCGTGGCTCCGCCTCACCTCATACTCAGTTTAATCATCAGTTTCTCCCCAGGTTCCATACACCCTGATTAACTTGACTCTTTGTCTATTCAACTTGACTCTATATCCTCGTTTTACCTGAAAAATGACTTTGGTTGTCCCTGACGGCTCCATATCACATTTAACTCATTGTGTTTCTAACCCTTAGCTTAGAACCTGGAATAAAATAGTCTCTTTATAAATGCTGATTGATTGGAGGCAATTCCTCCCTCACCTCTTGACTCACATGGCCAGAAAGAGATATGGGCATGCTCTTTGATACCTATTGCCTCTTAACCTCTCGCTACTAATGCTTAAACTACTTTGCTTAAATTTATTTTATATTATATAATTATTTTAATTTAATAATATATAATTAAATAACTATATTATATAATATGTATGTTATAAATTATTTTATATTTGTGCTATATAAATTTATAATTGTATTGAGCTTCCCCATTAGATTGTAAGCTCCTTGGAAGTAGGGATTTTTATTTTGTTGGTACTTGTATCTTCATTGCCTAGCAGAGTGCTTGCCATATAGTACTTGATACTCATCTTTAAATCTCTGTACCTGAAATATCCTCTCTCCACCTCTATACCCATTGAAGTTCCACCCATCCTTTAAAGCTTGACTCAGATACCACCTTATTCATGAAGGCTTCCGAGATCTCCTGGTTAGTTAAGACCTCTTCTCCTCATACTTTAAAAGGTACTTCATTTTGCAACTCTGTAATACATTTGTAATAATTTATTGTGTATGAAAGTAACTTATGAATTTATTTTTTAATAAATAGTGTGATGGGGAATGGCCAATGAGGGCCCAGTTTTTAGAATAGGTTAAGATTTAGATTTTTCCTTTTTGATGGGTTATATAAAACATGTACAGCATTCTCTGCCTAGTTTCAGTCCCACACATGGAGGATTGATGAGCCTTCTTCTGGCCATGAGTCACTAAGGGATTGGTGCTGTGGTGACAAAGAAAGAGTCTTCTAATCAGATGAGGAGCCAGAAATGAGTTCACACACAGGATCTGTACATTATTCTGTCTTTTTTCCTCCTTTCTTCTGTGGTGGCTTTCAAGGGATAAGGTTTGCTTTTAGCCTCTGAGTGACCCTGAACCATGGTGCTTGTTTCTTTTATGTTTCTTCTTTTCTGACCTTTGGTGAAGGAATATCTGGAGATAGAACAGACTGTGTTCCGTCCTTGCAAACTTCGAAGGATTGGAAGAACCATAAGGTTCCTCACAGCAACGATGGCAAACTGCTAAGGGATTCAGTAGATAGAGTGCTGACCTTGAAGTCAGGAAGACCCGAGTTCAAATCAAGCTTCAGACATTTATTAACTGTGTGATCTTGGACAAGTCACACCTCCCTAATCTGTGAAATGATGGTAATAGCATCATCTCAATGATCTAGTATTTGTAGAGCTCTTTGCACACCTTAACGTGATATATACTGACCCATTAGCTGAGACCCATTAGCATCCTACAAGGAGCTAGCTCAGCAGGCAAAATAGGGGCACGTCCAATGGTCACATGTGTTTCTAGATATTCTTTGAGACCAATTCAAGACAAGAGAGAAAGACTTTAGAATCTGCAGCCATGCAGGGGAAGCAAGCTGCTCAGTATGCCTCTGATTTTCAGCTTGTATCCATAGAGAAGTCAAGGAATTTCCTTTAGGGTGAAATTGGGGCCTCTCTCATGGTTAGAGTTGAGACGTTTCACTCCCAGTAATAGAGATCAATCACTGAATTTTTCTGATACGTTCTAATTTGTAAAACCTATCTGATTTCCATTTGCTTCATGAATGGATAAATGGGCTTACTTGCTGTTTGGTTTTGTTTTGTTGGTTTTTTTTTTTTAATTAATTTATTTTTCAGTTCCTAACATTCACTTTCATAAGAATTTGAATTAAAAATTTTCTCCCCATCTCTCCCTGCCCTCCACCCCAGGGCAGTATGCACTCCATTCACCCCTTCCTCCAATCTGTCTTCCCGTTTATTATTACCCACCCTTCTTCCACCCCCCTGCCCCTCTACTTTCCTGTAGGGCAAAATAGAGTTCTACACTCCATTGCCTATGTAGCTTAATTTCCAGTTACATGCTAAGTAGGATTCCTCTCCACAGCCACCTCCAGCTCCACCATTCCAGTTCTCTTCCTCATCCCAGGACCACCACTTAAGACAGAGACCCAGATCTGACTCTTGACTACCCCTTTAGTCTGAGTGGATGCTGCTGCTACACTGGCTGCTGTCACCCTGGGACCCAGGACAGATGGCATTCCCCTCTCACCCAGGTGAAAGGACTTTCTTACTGACCTTTGAAGCTGTCTTTGGCATTTGTGGGTTGAGAAATCTGGGAACTACAGCTGCTACTCATGATTCTATACCCTGAAGCCTGCTCCAGTCCTGTGGTGTGGCCAAGGCTGGGTTGTGCTCTGCTCTGAGCCTGGTGCAGTAGACATTTCTTGTTGGCCTTCCAGACTATCTTAGGATGGAAATCTCCTTCACTCTGTCACTTTGTGGCTTCTAATGCTCTAGAATTTGTTTATAGTCATTTTTTACAAGTATTTTATGAGTGATGGGGGTAGAACTAGAGTAAGTCTGTCCTTCTACACCACCATCTTGACTCTGCCCTTCTTTAACTTTCAAGGCTCCCCATTTCCTAGTTTGGCATTCAAGGCCTCCATCACCTAGTGCTTTCCTATCTCTTCCCTTACATATAGCACTGATAGCCCTTCACAGAATCAAAATATATACCCTCTGAGTGTATACAAGTAAAATCAAATTTCATTCTATTATATTTTTATGTTTTATAATATAAAATATAATTTTATAATAAATATGTTTATATATTATGAAATTAAAATAAAATTTAAAAATTAAAAATTGTATCTCTTATTTCTCATAGAATTATGTGCTGCACACTTCTGTTTAATCATTTCACTTGTGTCCTCTTCATGGCTCCATTTGGGGTTTTCTTTGGCAAAGATGTTAGAGTGGTTTGCCATTTTCTTCTCTAGCTCATTTTATAGATGGAGGAAAATGAGGCATAAAGGGGTAAGTGACTTGCCCAGGGTGATAAAAGTGGTAAGTGTCTGAAGTACGATTTGAATTCAAGTGTTCCTGACTCCAAGCCCCATCCAGGGATGGGGAAACTGTGGTCTAAAGGCCACATGTGGCCCTCTAGGTCCTCAAGTGCTGCCCTTTGACTGAATCCAAACTTCACAGAACAAATCCTTTTATTTAAGAGAATTTTTATGGGGCCCTTACTCTATCCACACAATTGGCACTTAATAAATATTTATTGAATTTTAAGTTTTTTCATTAATAAGCCTTTATTTTCTTGTCTTGTCTTCAAAAAGAAAAATAAAACCTTTGCAACAAGGATGCCTCAACAATTTCAAGGAGGTATTAAACAAAGTTAATCTTGCAAAGAGGCTAAGGAGAACAAGGATTGGGGAAAGAACCATTAGTTTTTTCAAGGTCTTTATGATGACTTTCACAAGAACAGTTTCAGTCAAGCTATAATGGCAGAAATCAGGTGTCAGGCAGCAGATTTAGGAGGGAAAAAAATGTGGTGAGAAAATATGCATCACCTGGCTCATTGAAAAGGGCAGGGAAGATGTAGATTTTCAGTGGAAAGAGTCTTTAAGATTCTCTGAAACTGTAGCACATCAGTGAAATAGCCTGTGCATGGAATGTAATGGTAATATAAAAAATTGAAAACAAAGTAGATGTCCATTAGTTGGGGAATGGCTAAACAAGTTGAATGGAATGGAATATTACTGTGCTGTAAGAAATGTGTGTTCATCCTTCGTTGCTGAAGAAGGCCAAGCCATCAGAGAAATGATGACATGACTTGCACTTGACTTTGTTTTGAGTGAGGGAGGGCTGTGCAGGTCACCAGCCTCACTTCTTCTCCAGAGCCATCTGAATCCAGTGACCAGATGTTCATCAGGATGACTGGAGATGACCCAGGATGAGGCAATTAGGGTTAAGTGACTTGCCCAAGGTCACACAGCTAGTGAGTGTCAAGTGTCTGAGGTGAGATTTTAACTCAGGTCCTCCTGACTCCTGCACTGGTGCTCTATCCACTGCACCACCTAGCTGCCCCAATATATAAGAAATGACAAATAAGAGGAATATAGAGAATCTTGGAAAGACTTATATAACCTTGAAATAAGCAGAGCCAGGCAAACAATTCACATGGTGACTATAGCAATGTTAAGTGGAAAAAATAACCACAAACCAATAAAAAATACTTATCATAAATTACAGAGAACAAGGTTGGCTTGAGATATGAAATATTAGCAAGGGTAGGTGTAGGAGTAAGGGGATATTGCAGATAGACTCCTCTTTTCTTCAATGTATTGATTTTGGGTTGATTGGGTTTTTTCTTATTTTTCTTTTTCAAAATGACGTGCAACAAAGGGATCGGTCTCTAGCAGGGGAAGGGATATAGGGGGAAATTCAGTCAATGCAAAAACAAAAGGTAAGAACATTTTTTAAAAGAGTATGAAAGCACAAGGTAGGAAAGGAGGCTGCTGGAGACAGAAAGGAAAAGTATAGGCACAGTGTATCCCAGAACATGACAAGGAGAAAGGAGTCCAGACCCTAATGGGCAGGTTAGTCATAGAGAGGAGGAAGAAGAGGAAGGCTATTATTCTGCTTTCTCCTAGGACCTCCCTCTTTGGGAAGCACAAATCTCTGGAATAACCATGGTCAAAGCTGTACTACAGAGAAAACAGCAATGTTGCCTGCGTGACTGGACTGCAAAGAGTTAAGAACAAGCTGGGGAGAGATGAGGAAATGGAACATGATTGGCTGGGACCCCTCTGCTGAGAATGGTCCTTTGTCACTGAGAAGAGGGTACAGTGCTATCTATTCTTTATGGACTCTTGTGGGATAAATGAAATGAGGCATTGGCTGAAAATAGCTCCTTTCCATTTAGATAGAGGAAAATGATTGAACCAGTGAATCAACCAACAAGCATTTATTTAGTACCCACTATAGTCCAATTCCCTAAAAAGAGGAGAAAGAAAAATAAGGGTTCTGAGCCTCACCTCCTTGAAGTCACCCTTCCTTTGGCAAGTTTAATATGAAGGCTAGTCATCGATATATAGAGCAAATAGTATTCACATGGGACAGCTTATTTAAAGACAGGTCTTGGCATCTACCCATTTGTCAACCAGCCACTGTTAAATGACTTGGCCCGGGAGAGGGGGAGTGAGGGGGTTACCTGTGGTCTCAAAGTTACATGTGGCCTTCTAGATCCTTGAGTGCACTCTTTTGACTGGTTTATGGAACAAATCCTTTCATTAAGGGGATTGGTCCTGTGAAGTTTGAATTTAGTCAAAGGGCCGCACTTGAGGACGTAGAGGGTCACATGTGACCTTGAGGCCACAGGTTTCCCACCCCTGGCTTGGCTTAAACTACATTGAGAAGGGTAGCCAGTTTAGAGTTTTCACTCTAAACAGACTACAAAAGCTAAATAAACAAGTTACCCATATACAAAACCCTTCCCTCAAAAAGCCCCTCCCAATAGTCACATGCTCAAGTATCTAGAAGGATCTCGGGGGCATCATTTCTAATACCTTCATTTTACAAATGAGGAAACTGAAGGCCATGGAAATTAAGGAATTTATCAGAGGCAGGATTTGAACTCCCGTCTTCTCTCTCATCAGCTGGTACTCTTTCCACTGTGCCATTGGTATAAATCTTCCCTCTTTTGTTATTAGGTTATTATGAGGACTAGCTTAATGGGTAGGGTAGAGAGATGAGATATAGTCAGAAATTAAAATTAAAGGGAAAATACAAGATTAACTTAATGAATTTATGTTAACTATTAAAAGGAAGACAAGAGGGTGTGTGCTATTGAAAATTCCCAGGCACCTCTCTTTGATAAGAGACAAGCTAGGAGAGTACTTAACTGGCTCTCCAAATAAAGCGGTGATTTGTGGTCCTTTGCCAGTTCCTGAGTTTGTAAATGCTCACACCGAAAATTTTAACCACTGGCTCTAGCAACACCCTGCTACAGCCATAACCCTCTGCAGGGTATTCTAAAGGTAGACCAGAAAGCTGGGTGTTGGGAGCAGTATGGAAGGAGAGGATGGTTTGGGATAGAAAGTTTGCTCTTCAATATTGATCTCTTTTTCCAGAGTCAATAATGTGTACTATAACCAGGAGCTTGAACTCAAGAACCAATCAGAGAAGGCACTAAGCAAGCATCAGTTGCTTTCCTTGATACCCTAGGCTTTGGCTGTGAAATCTGTTTAATATTGCTGCTCTAGCAATAATTCTGGAAGGGGCATGGGGAAGTAAAAAGGTAGGCCTCTTCCTGTTCTGCTGCCCATCTTTTAAATTCCTGCCTTTCCTAACGCTAGTTCCTCTTCTAACTGGGCAGATTGGACTCCCATAACAGGCTGCTGTTTCATTCACCCTCCTGTTACATACTACACAACACCTCAGAAATGGAGGCAAGGAGACGCTTCCTGTGGTCGAAACACTCCCAACTCTTCTATGCTACCCCAACCATTTACAGAGCACTAATCTGGAACTCTGTGATCACTACAGGCCAAATCAATGACTCGGCTCTTAATTTAATCTGCTCTTTCTATTGACCTTGAGTAGATGGTACAACCCACGTACTTCATCTAGACTTGGGAGCAACGGATGGCACAAATGAATTTGGAGTCACGACCTGGACTCAGCTCCTGCCTCAGGCATGACTTAGATCTGTGACCTGGAGTAAGTCTTAACTTCTTCCAGCTTCAGCTTCCTCATGGGTAAACATGGGGATAAGAATCACATCTACCTCAGAACAACTGTGAGGAGCAAATGACAGAAGACAAGTAAAGTGTTTGGTAAAGCTCAAAGTGCTCTGTAAATGCTGCTATTGCTTTCCTGGAGAGCGAGAGCCCTGCATTTATTTGGAACTCAGGCCACCTACCCTCCTTAGACAACTAGGACTTCTCGGTTGTGCCAGCTTTCTGTTTCTGAATAGCCTCAAGGGACTCATGAGTATCTCTGAGATACAGATTAAATCGTGGCCAAAAACCAAACAGCTTTTCTGAATAGAAGAGAGAAATAAATGCTGAGACATAAATCCATGGGATGAGAGAGGGGCATCCGATTGTCTTTTGTTCTTGTTTGGGCAACATTTGAACGTCTAGAAGAGCAACCTTGAGAGCAGGAACAGGGAGTTCATTTCTGGAGGAAAGTCTCTGCACTATTTACAAAATGATTGCTTTGAGGACAGTCACCTCTTGCTTGGATCCAACTGGCAGTGGACATGCCCAAAGAAGTGATTTTTCCAATCGAATGTCAATTTTTTTTTCGCTCTTACTCCTAATTATACCTCTTGCCACAACCACCCCATCTAATCTCTCCTGTTTTTAAATACTTGAATACAGGCATGTAACACTCAAGAAGGAAATCTAGGTTAAATGGAATCTAATACAGAAATCGAAGTCAACCCCAGAATTAAATTTCTCTCTCTCTTTATCTCAATATATCTATACATATACACATACATATTTTAAAGCCAGGCTCAAACGCTCACTAGGAAAACTCATTCAAAGTTCTGTGTGCAGCTTTTTTTCTGAGATACTTGGCTCTAATCAAGTCATTCTATTGCTCTTTCTGCAGTGTTATAGTTTGTCATTTATCAAACAAAGTATGTTCCTTTTTTGGTTCTTACTGACTCCTCTGTTGAATGTAGTAGGGTCATAATGGATCCACATTCCATCCCGATTTGCTAAATTCAATGTTATCTCTGTTAATTTTCTGTATCAGACTTTAAAAATTGTCTCTTAGGTACTTCTGTGTACTATTTAACTGGAGCCTTATTCTCTGAGCTCTTTTTCCTTCAATTTGCAATCTATTCATCTGATACAATAGGTGAGAAAACTGTCCTGAATTTGGGGATGGCCCCATTCCAGTATCATCCATCAAGACACAGTCACCTAGGGAATAGTGCTAAGATGTTTTTTGCTAATCACAATTTCCTGTTCCTTTTTGGATTTTAGACCAAGCTTAGGAAAGCTTAGACATAAGGGAAGGGGAAAACAGAAATCTAGGTGAGTTCTGTTGATTTAAATAAGGCTCTCTTTAAATACTCGGATAACAGAACAAACTAGACTAACTGTAAAACAATTCAGCTAATCTCAGGACTATTAGGATTCATCAGCGGTCCCCTGTATCTTAAGGGCTCAATGTCTAAATAGTAGAACAGGTTGTTATTGCACCCAAAGGTCCTGAGCCAAGGCAGCTCTCTTGGTCCTTTACCACTGGCTTAAAAACTAGAATCGATGCTGTTTTTGCAGTGGAGGACACTACTACTATTACAGCAATGAACTCGTTATTACAAGTTAGTAGGGGCATCAATTCGTTTTAGAGGAAAACATTTCTGTTTTCCTAAATGAACCTGTTTGCTTCTGTTCACCCAGCATTAATTTTCCATTCAGGTTGCTCCTCAGGCCCCGTTTCCATAACCTCCTTTCTTCTTCCCCCCAAAACCATATACGTATCTTCATTCAAGGTCAATAGCTATTTTTCAGCTAATGCTGTATGTGTTAGCCTCTTCTTCTAATAAAGTTAAGAACAAGTCGATCACAGATAGAGCTGATAAAGTGAGTCTTCAAGCTTGCGAGACCTAGGTTGGAATCTCATCTCTGGCACTCCCAGTTGTATGATTTTGGGCAAGTTACTTAACCTGCCTCCTGTTCCCTCATCCCTAAGATAAGACCTGGAACACCTACCTGACAGGGCTGTTATAAGGCTGAGGAATGGTGAATGTGAGGGGATTGAAGGTGGGGGGTGGAAAGAGAAACGTGAGATAATTGGAACCAAATCCACAGACCAGAGTATAGGCCATCTAGTCCAACCCAGGGCAATGAGGGGAGCAGCGTATAGACTGGCCTTGGAATCAGGAATGTTCTTCTTCATGAGTTCCAATCTAGCTTCAGATATTTACTTGCTATGTGACCTGGACAACTCTCAACCTCGTCTGCCTCAGTGTCTTCATCTGTAAAAGGAGCAGGAGGAGGGAATGGCAAACCACCTCCATACCTTTGCCAAGAAAACCCCAAAGTGGGTCACAAAAAGTGACACAACTCAACGACAAAGCCCAACTCGAATCTTAGCAACATAATTTGTGATGAAGTGACAACTCATTTGTGTTCAACTTGCCACAAATTACAACTAAAATTCCCAGAGAAGGACAAGAGGATCGGGAATCCTGAAAAGTTTTTTGATGAGCAGCAGCTAGTAAATAATGAAAGATGAATGCATTTTAAAATGAAGGCGTTCTCTCTTGGAAGACATTAAAGCACAAGGCTGTGTCTTTATTTTTTGTAATTTATAAGGCAGCACGGCACAACAGCAGGTAGGGAACCATCCTCAGTCAGGAAGAGTAGGGAACCTCCAGAAAGAAAAAGGAGTTTCTTCACCAAGGAAATCACACGTCTAAGTAAAAAAAAGTCACGCAGCTCATTTCAAGGCTCTGTCAAAAGCTTTCACTGAAATGACAAGCGTAGAACACAAGTCTCTCAAAGTAAATCATGGACTGATCCAGACCAGGCAGCCAGGCACACACCTTAATTACATCAGTCAAAGCTGCCCAGATGGAAATAGCCAATGGTAGGTGTGGCAAGGGGCAACAGACGACCATCAAGACACCTCAGGAAGGCAGGCGTAAAGTCATCAGGGAATTGTATGTCAGATAAAGGGAGGCCTGGCTGCATGGAAAGAGGAGGCATCTGCCAGAGTACAGGTTATTACTGGCAACCTCATGATGTTGGGAAAAAGTGAGGAAAACAAACATGGGCTGCACAAATTCAGAGCCATCGCCTCTGTTCCAAAAGGCCACACAGACTATTCGTGCCCAAGCTCCAATTGGCTTGATCAGCCAGTCTGACAGGCTGTGAGCCCTCTTCAAGAATGAAGACCAACCACCCAAGCATATTAAAATGGTAATTTTTAGTATTTGGGGTTACAACCCTAGTTGCACAGACTGTGGCTGAGAGGCTCTGAGAAACCTGGCTACATGATCCCCCGCACTCACTCTGAACTCCTTCCAGATATGGCTTGAATCTCACCCTCAGCAGGCCTTTTCTGTCTTTCTAGCTAAAGAATTCCCCTTTCATAAACTGCTTCTATTTGGTTACATACCTAGGTATTTGCATGTTCTTTCTTCCCCTTAAAATGTGAGCTCCTTGCATGGGAAAGTTTTACTTGTCAGATCTGTTGGATAAGGGCAGTTTATGATCAAACAAGAGATGAGAGGATTACAGAAAGTAAAATGGATAATTTTGATAACATGAAATTTAAGTTTTTGCATCAACCTAATGTAGCCAAAACTAGATAAAAAACAGGAAACTGGGAAAAAATTTTGTGAGTTTCTCTGATAAAGGTCTCATTTATCAAACATATAGGGAACCAAGTCAAATTTATAAAAATAGGCACTATTCCCCAATCGATACATGGTTAAAAAGGATATGAACAGGTGGCTTCCAGAAGAAATCAAAGCTATTGAGTCACATGAAAAAATATTTGCTATCACTATTGATTGAAGAAATGCAAATTAAAACAACTCTGAGTTATGACTTATACCTGTCATATTGGCTAACATGACAGAAAAGGAAAGTGACAAATGCTAGGGACAGTACTGCATTATCATTGGAGTTGTGAACTGATTCAGCCCTTCTGGAAAGCATTCGGAACTACGCCCAAAGGGGTATAAATCTGAGCATACCTTCTGACCCAGCAATACTAGGTCCTATATCTCAAAAAGATCAAAGGGAAAATACCTCTATGTACAAGAGTATTTGTAGCAGTTTTTTGTGGTGACAAAGAACTGGGCATTGATGGGATGCCCATCAAAGGGAGAATCGCTGATCTACTTGTGATGGGATACTTGTGCTGTAAGAAATGACAAGGGAGATGCTTTCAGAAAACCCAGAATGAAAATTATGTAGAATATCTCCAGAGAGAATTAATCTCTGAGTACAGAGTGAAGCACATTTTTAAACTTGATTTTTCCTGGGTATTTTTTAGGGGAGTTGTTGGGGGTTTTTTTGCAACATGACTAAGATGTCAATATTCTGCAAGACTTCAATCAATATTACACTGCTTGCCTTCTCAAGGGATGAGAGTAGGCAAGGAGAGAATCTGAAACTCAATTATTTCAACTAATGTTAAAATCTTTTCACATGTAATTGGGAAATACTTGATGAAATAAGAATATATTTCAGAAAAAACATAAGCCTCATGAAAGGCAAGAAGGGCAGTCTTTTTAGCTTGTCTTTGTGTTCCCAGCAAAACACCTGCCCCTTAATAAACGCTTGTTGACTGACTACAGCAATGCAATTTAATTCAACAAATATTTATTGAAAGCCTCTTATCTTCAAGCCATCGTACTGGATGCTGTCTTTATGTCATTCGGTCCTCTGACTCTTGAGGTGAACCAGTCAATAAAGGTCACTACTTACACCTGAGGAGAATTAACTTATTTTTCATTGTTTACTGAAACTGGAAAAAAAATTATGTACCAAAATGTATACAACTTAGTAATTGTACAAAAAGTTAATTTTGCAAGACAACGGCTGGTAAGTTACATTCACCAAAATGAACACTGAACTAACCTTTCACTGTCAATCCAATGAAAAGTTCAGATAAATAAGTCACTGGCTGAAAATAGTCAGTCACAAGAAGCAGCTCAAACTCCACGTACAAAAGGGAAAGGTGAATCTCCAATAACAGTAAGAAAGAAACATCCATGGGTATTACATGCTACTGCAGCATCACTGGAATGTGTCACAGTCAATCTCTTACATCAGACACCAGCTTTATAAGACCAACACTTAAAACGTTAGAATGGACATAATACAAAATAAGGAGTTCTTTTCCATTTATATAAAACCTGCATGTTAAAAAAAAATACAGCATCTCTTCATCCCAGTTAGGCTTAAATGCTTTTGTGGGACCATCAAAAAGTCTTGTGTCAAGTGTTCTGCAATTACCAACTTCCTGGCTACAGGAAAAAAAAGTACATTCCCCCTCTGGTGCTCATCCCTATGGCTCCTTCATTGGCTGGAAGGCTCACTGGTTAAGTCCTGTTTATTCTCCCTCTTTAGATATGCTACAAGAAGTAGGCCAGGGCTTTCTGGATAGCATTAAAGAACACTGCTTCATGTTTCCCAAGCCCTAGTATTTTTTCAATGTACAATTTGATTTGTATTTATTTAACAGTTTCAATAAACTCCTAGCATCAGAGGCATTATTACAACATATACAGTTTGATACAATAGTTTACAAAAAAACTATGAGAACTGTTTTTAGTTAAATAAATTACAATAACTTTCTTTTAAGAAAAGAAAACTGGCTTAGAGAAAGAATATCTTTTCCCCAACAAGTTGTGTTTCTCAGGCTGAGTTGCACAAATAAAGGCCATGGTCCTATACCTGATCCTATAAAAACCCTCATGACTACACTTAAAAGGTTTGTTTTAAAGAAGCATCTGTTGGAACCTCTGCATTCAAGTCCTTAAGTAAGTGGCTCAAAGATTCTCCTGTGTTCACTAAAGCTTCACACAGACAGGTGTGTAACAGCCTACCTGCACCGTGACATAGTGAGTTCTAAAAAGGAACTGAACAGCCTGTATGAAGAAACACAGTATGGTGCTTCTGGCACAGGATTGGTGCGTACTACGTGTAGCACATTATTCTATGGTCTGGTAAGAAAAAAAAAACTTTAAAAAGCTTTTTCTTTAAAAAAATTAAAGCAGAGCCCCCTTCTTAAGAGTTTTAGCTTAATGCTGCCAAAAACTGCATTAGCCTGGCACCAAAGGGAATACAATGGGAAACTTTTCTCTTCTTTCTTAAAGTTTTAAGACTTGAGTTTAATAATTTGAATATAAAAATCAGCTACAAGTTTGATAACTACCAGGTACTTGGAACTATTACTTTAGGGTAAAAATTCTATTTTCTACCTGGGGGAAAAAAAATCTCCCATTGATCACCATGAAATTTGCATATTTATGAATCCCACCGAAACCAAAAATCCGTTTTCCAGCTTATTCTTTCTTTCAGACATGAGCTGGCGCTTACTAGCCGTGGCATTGATACCTAAGTGGATATCTGTCAGAAAACACAAGTATGCAGACACTAAACCGCTATCAAACCTGGAAAAGAAACTTTTCTTGGAGAAGTAATCTTCAATCGCTGAAGCCAGGTGCCTCCCTGAACATGTCTAACTGTCCTTGTGACAAGACAGTGCACTGTTGTTTTAAATTCACAGATTTTCTACATCAGTCCTCTTTAAGATCCCATTTTTCTAAGAAGGCTTGAATTGGGAACTCCAATGCCATTCAAGCCACTTTGTTGGTGCAGGTTCCTTGGAGATCCTGGAGGTTTACTTTTGACCTAGAACAGAAAGGCCAACACGATGAGCCGCAAGACACCAGTAACATTCCCTTGGAACTCCGTATCCCGTTACAAACTGAACCTTGTCGTCCTACCTATTGTGGATCATGTGGCTTTTGACGAGGTGTCCTGCAGCCAGAGCAGCCATCAGCGATAACTCCCCGGCCATGACGGTACCGCACACTATTTTTGCAAGCTGACGGGCATTTTCACCAGGGTTGTCTTTGCATGCTCCTTGAACGCCGAGCATCTAGGGCCAGAGAATGTATTAATCCTTTGCAATCACTGAACAGGCTGACAAGGGTGGAAGACCTTCCCACAAAACAAACGGCACACAGCTGACAAGTATTTTTTCCAGAGAGGGATGTGGCTATCACACCATGTGAATCCATGTTGTGGTGAGCAGTGTATTCCAGTGGGTTCAAACTACTCTCATTAGTTCTGCCAATTTACTTTAGGAACTGGTTAAGTGATCACTCCTTGGGAAGAAGACTGACTGGCATGGCATGTGTGTACACAGGCTCATAGGAGACAAAGGGATGAAATAAATAAATGTGCTGAGAGTGTTCAGGTGAGCTCAGGGTGCTGGGTCCTGGCTATATCATATGGATACAGAGTAAAGTCAGGGAAACTGCTTGGGAATGTGGCCGCTGTGTGCGTCTGATGCTTTCTTACCTGTAAACAGGCCTGCTGTGGGAGCAGGTTGGTTCCTCCACCAACAGTTCCTATTTCGATGGATGGCATGGTACAACTGATATACAGGTCTTCATTTAAAGGACCAGTTGCTTCCATAAGAGTGATGCAGTTCGAGCTGCACACATTCTGTGCTGCATCCTTTGAAAGGAAACACAGAAACGAATGATGTAAGAATGAGATATAGAACATACATAGAACAGAAAACCAGGTCAGGGAATTTACCTGCCCACAAGCAATGAAGATGGCAGTTACAATATTGGCTGCATGTGCATTATAGCCTCCTATGCTACCAGCCATGGCTGAGCCCACCAAATTCTTGCTTATGTTCACGTCAACCAAAGCTTCCGTAGTGGTTTTTAATACCTAGAAAAGAAACAAGTATTTTTAAATTCTTCACCCAGGTTTTTTAATATTTGCCTGTTTTTTTTTTTTTGCAGGAGTGGAAGAGAGGGAGATGTCCGTCAAAAGGGGCACATTTTGCAGACCTACGAGGTAGGGAGAGCGGAATTCTAGCCCTAAGGAATCCCTGATGTCACAGGACTCACCCACACAGGTCATGGTGCCATAAAGGCCACCAGTAAGAAACTAGGCCTCTCTTGTATTATTCTTCCACATACGTAAATCATCTGCATTAACTTTTCTTAAAATAGCACAGCCCTTGAATTTGATTCAAGCACTTACTTCTTTGACAACCTTTGCTGGGATAACAGCTTCACAAACGACAGATTTTCCTCTTCCCTCTATCCAGTTTATAGCAGCGGGTTTTTTGTCTGTACAGTAGTTACCACTAACAGCGAGGATCTGCATTTCAGGGAAAATTTCACGAAGTTTTGCAAGTGCTTTCTCTGTTCCCTAGAAGGAAAGAAAAAATAGACACATTAAACCACGTCACCTTTTCCTTGACTCACTCACACAGACTTGTCATGAAGCTCCACTTACACATATTTCACTGATGTAAGGAGCTCCCTTCACAGGCAAGATGGATAGGGGACAGAAAGCTAGTCTTTGGGTCAGGAAAACCTGGGGCCAAATTGCACCTTGTATGTTTATCTACCGAGTCACAGATAGGCTGCAATCTGTATTGGTCAAGTCCCCACAAGGACTTCACTTCAATGAGATATGTGTATTTACAGAGGTGTCCCCCCTTTCACAAAGATCACAGCCCTTCTAGGAAGACTTAGCAGATTGTCTCTGAGAACTGTGACCCCAAAACTCATCACCCTGCACCTCCTCTGGAAGAGCCTTCAAAACTTACATGGTACCCTGCAGTCAGAGTGCTTCCTCTCCAGGCCACATCTGAAGCCCTCTGAGCCTGGAAGGACGTGCCAAAGCTTGTGTTTTGCTGTCTGGGCCTTTGAGAGCCCTTGACATCACACAAGGTCATTGGCATAGGACCTCAGTGGTGGAGATTCACATAAACACTCTGACTTATGGCTATCCCATACCAAGAGATACCTTGGTAATAGTCAAGTTAGTGGAACTTTAATAGTACATGACTACTTGAACAAAACGCATTCTACATAGGAACTACGAAGAATAAATACCTGTTTTTAGGAACTATTCTAGTAATTTAATATATATAAACCCTGCACCCATCATCAATTATGCTAAAGACACCTTTTTTTTTTCCTGAGCAGAGCACATGTATCTAACTCAAGTCAAAAAAGCTTTTTGTGAGAAGCTGAGCTCACACACTGAGCTGTGGCTCAGAAAACACTTCAGTGGTGTGTATATGTGTCACACATGACTCACTTGAACCTAATAAATGAGCACTAAGTTATTTCTTCAAGTATGCTAGGCCATTGCCTGAGTCACCAAGCTTCCAAAAAGACATTAAGATCCTGTTCTGGTTTTTTCCCTCGGGTCCAGAATTAACGTTTCTTGTCTCCATGCCTATTCTCAAACTGTTGCCCACTGCCTGAAAATTCATTTCCATTTACTGACATCTTTGCTCTCCTTTTAGGGAACTGTCAGTTCAAAGGGTATTTTCCCTCAGATGTCAGTCTTCCCTGGTGCTTCTACAGGAAGGACTGATCACATTTTCACTAATACAGTTATCTGAATTTTTGTTTTATCTCTGCTATGTGACTGTAAATTGCAAGGACCACATTTTAGTTACCTTGTAATATATTTTAATATACTTAACATATGTACTTGATGAATTATAGGAAAAATAATCCTTATATGGCAACTGATGCTTAAAGAACAAATATATGCACTGGCACTTGCAAAGCCCCATAGAGATTCAGTTACTTTTTTCCTTTCTTTCTCTGACTTCATCATGAAATAGAAAACAATGAAAAACAGCCATCACTGGCCCAATAAGCACATACATAAATATGAAGTAGGTAAGGCATGTTGGGAAAGTAAAATGCTGGTCATATACAGTCTTCTTGGAATAATACGGGCAAACAGCAACCCATACTGATGAGACCACAAAGACAACTTAAAGTCTATGTCAGCCACCATTTACTAAGGCTTATTCTATGCCAATTATTGTGTTAAGTGCTCAGAATACAAACATATACTTTAAAAATTAAACAATACCTATTTGTAAGAAGTTTATATATTCTAATGGAGGGGACAAGTTCTTATGAAAGTATAAAACGTTAGATACAAATTTATAACCAAGTAGTTAAATGCAAGGTAGTTTGGAAGGAAGGGTACCAGTTATGGAGACCATGCAAAAGATGGTGCTTGAGTGGTGTGTCACGTAGTCATGAGAAGGAAGGAAACATTTTTAAGATGAGTATGTAAAATCAGCTCCTAAGTTTAAGGTGTGCACTATGAAGTGTTAACTTCAAAATCCTCTGCCCCATTTCTCTATTCATAAGTTCTACTGTTTAGAAATAACAAAGCACCAACCGTCAAGTCAAACTGAACTGTCACAAAATCAAACAGAATTGAGAGTGGCCTTTTAATGTGCCTCACTAGGTACTGAAGTCAAACACACTGGTCACGTAACTCCAGAGTGTACCTTTGAAATCATGTTCATCCCCATGGCATCCCCTGTCCTGGATTGGAAACGGATGTAGGCATTGCGACCAGCCAGGCTAATGTGGACTTTCTGAAGACGTGCAAATCTGCAAATGAAATGTTAGAGTTCAAAGAGGTCTGACAATGGATTGACTGCAAATTTTCATTTTACAGATGAGTCACAGAAGACCAGAGAGAAACTCAAATCACTAACAAGCTCTTCTTCTGTAACCAAGGGAAATCCCAGAGACTGCCTCAACTGGGTCTCATTTGCTGATGATGTATGTGCTATGAACAGATGTACCAACAGGAAGCAAACAAGAAAATGAAAACTAATCCACCTGGCTTTGTTCCCAGGTACTTACTCTTGTACAGAGATTTTATTTTCTACTTCAGTTCTCAGTACTAAAAAGCAAGCAAGCTGTCCACGCTAAACAGTACAAATTTAGCCATCACCACCATCCAGTGCTGCCTTGTCATCACTCCTGGGAAACATCAAGATTCACGCGGAGGACGGAACCGAGGACTCTGGTCTTGGCTCTCCTGAAGACCACTGATGGCCCCCTTATTTCCAGATCTGATGTGCTCTCCCTCCTACCCCACCCTTGCCATTCTATCCTTCTTGACTTTTGCAACATGACAGTATTTTATTTTGTATTTAAAAATAATTCTTTATTAATATCCTTTGTTTCTCATATCTAAATTTCTCCCTGTTGAGTCAAGTATTCTCATTCCCCCTTTCCACACTCTCAGAGAACTATCCTTTGTAACAAAGATCCAAAAAATCCACAAAAGCAATCAAAACATTGGAAAAAAAATCCGCCATGATATGCAGCGGTTCAACCCCCAAGTAGGACAAACCCTTCAAAGGATGGAGACTTGGAAGTTTCAGACTCTTCTTCACACCCTTGGTTCCCTTATAACACTCTCACTGCACCCCACTTTCCTCCTCCCTCTGAGAGGCGCTTTGCTGACTTACTTCCTGGCTCCTTATCCTCTTACCTTTTAAACACAGGCATCCTCCTAAGTCTGGCTTGGATCTCCTTTTCTTTCTTACCCTTTCTGACCTGGCACCTGGCACTACCCAGAACTTCACTTACAGCCTCTATGAGATGCAGGCAACTCCTCAACCTCTCCCCTCACTTCCAGTGCATAGTTCTCAGTGCCTGTTAGCTGGCTTCACCCGGTCACATCAACGTTGCCCTCTAATAAGCCCCAGACTGAAATGCCCCCTTCAGAACTGTCTTTCTACCGAACATTTATTTAAGTTGATGGCACCACCATCCTTCTAGCTAATGAGGCTTTGTAATGTTTAACGTATGGAGGAAAAAATTTAGAATTAGAGGACCTGATTAAGAATACCAGGTGACACTACCGAGGCGACAATGGATGTCAACTAACCTCTCTGCATCAATTTCCTCATCCGTAAAATAAGGCAGCTGGACAAGATGAAGTCTAAAGTCTCTTCTAGCTCAATATTTTCATGAACTCGTTTGCTTTCCTCACAAACCAGCTTCTCCTCACCTTTCCTAGAGTGACCTGGCTTTCACAATCTCACTTTCATCTTTGACTTTCCTTCTACTGATTCATCGCTCCTGGCACCCCAGTGCTACTACCTTAGTTGAGGCTTTCATTTCCTCTCACCTGGTCTGGTACAAAAGTCTAACCCTTCACACATTCTGAAGCGCCAGATCAATCTTCCTGAGCACAAACGGTCATGCTGCTCTCCATTAAAACCCCTCCCGTGAGCCTCATAATTCTACCTAAGGTAAAAGGTAAGGTCCAAATTCCTCAGCCCATCTTTCAAAGGCCTATATTATATTATGTGTGACCTTACAAACATCAGTTTCCTCAAACACAAAATAAAAATACTTGACTCAACTTTCAACGATGTAAAGTACTTTGTAAACATTAAAACACTTTAAAAGTCAGCTATTATTACAGCCCTAACCTAGCTATCTTTAGAACCTAGCATAAAATCTTACAGAGTAAGTGCCCCCCCAAATAATTAATGGATCCAAACAATCCTTATCAATCAAAAGAAAAAAAAATTGCTTGCCTATTTACTTCCAGGAAAATAAACAGCCTTCAGCCTTCCTTTTCCCTTGTTTTTAATTACTATTACTGAATTTATATCAATGTCTCTAAAGCTCATTGAGTCATACTATCTGAAGCAACTGTGATGGGAGCTAACGAATATATATTTTTCATCCCTGAAACCACATACACACAACTCTCTCTCTCTCTCTCACCTGCTGGTGCCGTCAAATGCCTCCTTTATTACTTTAAAGCCTTCAGGACATTCAAGCCAAGTCTTCATCCTTGCAGAGTCACAGGCACTGGGAAACCTCACTACAGGCCCTCGTGTCATTCCATCTGCTAGAACACAGCTGCTCGCTCCTCCACCAAGCTAAATCGGGAAATAAGAAGCCAAATAGACAGTTTTTTATTATTAAAGATTCACATGCTAAATTTGGAAAAGAATTCTTCTGCTTTTCCCCAAATTGCCCTGACCACCTTACCAGGGGGCAAAGGAGGAAGTTACTTACGCATATTGCTCTACAACCCCTGTTGGTACTGGCCACAAGACAGCCTTCAGTTGTGGCCATCGGGACTTGGAATTCTTTGCCATCCAGAGAGAGGGGCCCTGCTACTCCAACAGGGACGGGCATGTATCCAATAACATTCTCACAGCAAGCTCCCATTACCTAAAAGGTTAAACGATGCCACGCAAACAAACAGGATTATAGTTACACACATTCAATTATAGTATCACTACTTTCTCAATACATACCATTCTTCAATTAAACTCTTTACATTAATTTTATTTTAGTTTGTTGACATTGACTTTTACACATTGCAGGATCACAGATCCAGAGAGTCAAAGCTGGAAAGGAACCTAGAGGAGACTCCCCTCCTACTACAGAAGAGCAACTGAAAGTCCAGTATAATGGTTTGTCCCAGGTCAATACAGTAAATGACAGAGGTAAAACTTGAACCTGGTAAGTCCAAAGCCCCCTCACTTTAGAGATGAGGAAAATGAGGGCCAGAAAATAGTTAAAGAGACTTGCATAAGGTCCCACAAGTAAGCAGTGGCAGAACTGGGGGGGGGGGGTTTAAAACCAAGTTCTGATTCCAAATTCAGTGTTCTTTTCACTTGTAGAGTAAAATAATGCACTAATCAAATAAACCAAAATCCTCCTCATTTCTCCAATTTAGGTACTTCTTGAGCTACTTGCTATTTATTCAAATTTTCAAAATTTCAGTGGATAAAATAGAAAATTTCAAGGAACTTCAATCTGTAAAGTCAATGACAATGCCTGCTTCACTGTCCAATTCCAAACCATTTTACATGTAAACGAGCTCTCTAAATTTAACTATGTAAGGAATTACTATCAGCACGATCTCCTAACTACTCTCTTTCAGAATTTTTCCAGACACTTCACAGAGTTAGACGATCATTCACGAGGGGCTTTCCTGAAACTTAACAACCCCCCATTTTCAGAAAGTGTAAGAACAGAAAAGGACGAAACCTCACTGATTTTCTTCTCTGGTCAGAAAGCCAGAATCAGTAAGGATCAAACGAGAGCTCCACCAGCCAAAATAACCAGCAGGAATTCTGAAAAGGCTAAGTATCTTTGGATCAAAATTAAGCCTTCCTATTTAAAACATATATGTGTGTGTTTGTACAGATAGCTATATTCATATATAAATAAATATTCCTTTATCGAATAGAATCTATATGTATGAATATGTACATGCATGTAACTGACAAATATATAACACAGGGGTATATACTAGTGACTCAACAAAGGTGCATAGGTATTAATATCAGTATTTATAACTGATATATACACATATGTACATATCTGTTATTCAATTAAAGGAAATATCTGCTGAATGTGTGTATGCATATCCCTATATATAATAATGGGGGGAAAGAAATACTAGATTTTTAATGTATCATAGGTACAGCATCAAATGATATTAAAAATAGCTTCGAGAACATTAGCTATTTATAAAAAGGTCTACATATTATTTATATTATGAAGTCCGGTAAAGGACAAACCTTTTTTAAAGCTACAAAGTGTAGAAAATCTAAGTGAAAACTACTTACCAAAGAATAATTATAATCCCTGTACGGTAAATACTCTAACGAAGAAGGTTCCGGAAGCTTCTTCGACAGCATTTGTCGGCGAATAGACACACCTCGTTCATGGGTTTCCATTAAAGTTTCCAGTTTGTAAGCTGGAATATGCTTAGCATTGACTAACTGGATGATCTCAGCATCACTGAGGAATTTTGCACCTTTCTTTAAAAAAATAAAAGAGTGGGGGTGAAACTCCAAAGTTAAACCTTTTCTCCCTTATTATCAACAGCAAGGCATCTGATATTGCTATATAAAGTTCTTACAAAAATGAAAGTGACAATAAAATGTAATAGCATATAAGAACATCACTGAAATTTTGGAACTATCTGGTTATGGCCATCCGACTATACTTAAGGAAGAAAAGCGTACACAGCTTGGCAGCGGTATGTATGTGTAGCTATGGTTAATGGAGGGTGACGCCCTCCTTGTGTGTACTCCCTCCACTGAGGGACACCATAACATACCTCAGCTGATGGATGGGCTTTGCAAAGTGCTATGCCTAAAACTCCTTCAGTTCACCACCCTGGTGAAAATAACCTTTTTCACAATTAGCCAATAAAATGATTTTAGGGTCCATCACTGGACCTATTCATTGCCAGCTTGGTAGAATCTACCAATTCTTGCTGGCCCAGACTTTCAGAATTTAGGGTCACCTCCACACATAAGGAGGCTTCAGGAAAAAGACTGTAGTGGAGAAGTGTACATGTACGTTCTAGGGTCTAGACTTGATCTAATTAATGTTAGGCTTGGAGAGAAAAAGAGAAAGAAAATGCAGAAATTTGCTACATTTCCACCAAATCGGTACCACTGATGACAAATGGTGATTAGCACTTCAAGCATATGAGTGATGCCCATAGGAATCATAAAGCAGAACATCCTCTCTCAGGTCTTAACAAGATGTAAAGGCCTGATTTTTCCAGCTAACATCAAGGTAGTCAGTAAACGGAACTGGACCTCTGACCCACAATAATGTATCTGAATACATCATGGCCAATGTACCCAGCTGAAGCACATCCACCAGGTGGCACATTTTTATCTTTACCAAAACTTATTCATGTTTTTAAGGAAAATAAATCTAGCAGCTAAACAGTCAATACACTGTTCACCATAAAGTTCAAAATGTGACCCTTCGTGTGATCAAAACGGTAAAGGAAACTTAGGTTCTATCAACCATTCTGGATAGTTGGGAGTGTATTATGGGTAAAATTACCACACGTAACAACGTAAGAGGGAGTAAACAGTGCAAACAGGATTGGTTTAGTTTAAGGATCAAATGAGACTGTGAATGTGAAAAAAAAAATCAAAGTCTAAAGCATTAGAGTAAATGTAGGGTGTTATGACCTTATATACACTATGTTTAAATCCGTAACTGTTAAGGATATTCACACTGTGCTTTTTCATAGGCCTAGGGATAAGATAGGAAAGGTAACTTACACATGGATTTAGGAAAACAGATTTGTGTTGAAGAGAAACTGACCCCCACCAAATAAATACACAGAAAAATAAAGACTATATTGAGTCCCATGATTTAGTTATAACAGTTTTTTCTCTTACATGCATGGCTAGCTTCAGATCACGCTGGGAAAACACTGTTCAAAGAGCAATAAGAGAAGAAAGGTATACCACTATTAATAAGCAGTATGTTTTTATAATTTCAAGCTTTAAAAGTATTTGTTTGTTCTTACACTTCTAAGCAACACAGTGTGAGGGTGATATCTGAAGACTGAAATCAGGAATTTCTGCCTAAAACAAGATTAGAAAATTGTGTGATTTTCTTCTTACCTCGGCATTTTCAAGTATCCTGAGACATTCTTCATTAGGACGCGGTTCACTAGGTAGTTCGATTTCAGGCTCAGTGTTTGATGATGCTGGATGTGCAGCTGACTTACCCCAGACAAATGTAACCTTTGATGTTTCGGTTTCTGCCAATAAGGGCTTTATAACCTCAGCTGTTTAAAAATACCAGAGAAAGTCCAACAAAACTCAAGTTTAGTTTACAAAAAATAAAGAACAGACAGAACTTATTAACTACTTTTAGTACTTGAGAGGATGGAGGGACACGTACCTTTTCTGTCCTTGTTATGCCCAGACTCCTCTTCCATTTCACTGAACTTCTGCGTGTTTCTGGCCAATATAGGTTCCCGTCTACAACAAGTGTCTGGAACCTTCTTTTGAATCATCACAGGAGATGTGATGGGGTTTTTTAATGAGAGTGTGGACTCTGTTTCTGCCTGTTCAAAGAAGATGTACTTGACAGCCAGAAGGAGAGCTAAACTAAGGGTGATCATTTGTTCAATATCCATACTGATCATCCTAAATAAAAATAAGAAAACTGGTGTTAATCTTCACTAGTATGAAGTTTCAACTAATAGTGCAACAGTAGTGATATGATAAAAATAAGTAACTATGTGAGCTGTGATTTGTATCAGCCTGAAAGAACTCTTAGCATGGGAGTTCCCTCTATCAATATAAGCTGCAATCCATCTACAACATACTTATGGAGTCCAAACCCTAAAATGCACAGAGCTTAAGTGGTTGTGGTCACATAGTAGGTCCTAGTAGTGATTGTAGGTTACACAGCAGGCACACACTAGGACACACCTGGTAGGTGTCACAGGTAGGATTTGAACCCAGGCTTTCCTGACTTTCAGCTCAGGACTCTATTCAACAAAAAATAACAAACATAACAAAAAACCAGAAATATAATAATTCAGGCAAAAGTAACTTACTTAGAAAGATAAAATTGCCAGAGAGAAACATTAGGTTCAATTCTTTTGGAAACACTTTCATCCAGTCCTAAAGCAACCTTAGAATTTTCAGCAGTGCTGTTCTGAGATGATGGATCCGCTATCCAGCGACTATGAGCATGAACAAGAACCAATCCTAGAGACTGAAATGGGAAAAAAAAAACTTGTTTCAATAGTGAAAGTAACTTTATCCAGCAAAGTAAAAAAAAAAAAAAAGAATTTTCTAGAGGACTAGAGCAGCACTGCCAGAACGGACATCCCTGGAGCCCCGAATGAGGTTTGTCTAAGAACTTTCAGCCACAACACTATTTACTCTCCCACTTTTCTATGCACTGATGGAGATTCAATTTTTCCTATGCTCAACAAATGAATAAAGCAGTAAATATCTGGTCTCACCTCTCCCCTATGAAAGGAAAATACGAGTCCTCAGGCCAACAGGCCTCCTCCGGGCCCCAGCTACACGCCAACTACAAGCATCTGTACCAGCAAACTACTAAAAAGGCCACAGGGAATCGAAGAAGAATCGACAGAATGATGAAAGAAGTGACACAGAAAGAAAGATTAATAAATGCAGGGAAGAGAAAAAAAATAGGAGGAAAGAAGCAAGGAAGGGCAAGTACATGGGGGAGTGGGATGAAAGAAAGACAGGAATGGGGCAGAAGACAAAGAAAAAGGACAATGTGTGGAACATGGAACATTTTTCTTTTAAGGAAAAGGAAAACTAAAAAAAAAAAGAAAAGAAAAACTTACCATAATCATCTTGACCCGCTGAGTCACAGGGTTTGGCTTATTTTCCTCTTCTTCTAAAACACGGGCAAAATGACTGAGCTGCCATATTGGACGGCCTTCACGACTTTCCCGAGACAGCTAAAAAAAAAATAAAAACATCAGGTTCTGTTTCGCAGAAAAGCCTCTACTTGTGCAGCTAAGGAGCTAAGGGATCTCTTCCTGCCCTCACCATGGCAGCCACTCTTACCTCGAGGACCAGAGACACACAAGCTGGAAAGAAGGTCATGAACACGAAGTAATTGGCGAGGACCGACATGCACCCGAAGCAGCACATGATTTCAAGTTGTCGAACACCTGTTTGGAGAAAAGGGAAAAGTTTGTATTTAGGATGTAACACACCAGATGGACTCTGAGGTCTCTGACTTTTGACCTTTTTTAACTGAACCTGTGACTTCATCTGGCTTCGTCAACTACCCCTACAATGAAGATCAGTGCACTTTTGGTGACTACAAGTCAAATGAACATTATGAATGGCTTTTGTGTTTTTATCTGTTTTGTTAAACATTTTCCAGGTTACATTTATACCTGGGGAAGTGTAGCACCACTGGCCTAGGACACAGATTATACTGTATAGTCTATGTCAAGGCAGGATTTGAAAGTAGGTCTTCCAAACTCTCAGTCTAGTTTCTATCACTATGCAACAACAAATGCCTGTTTTTAAATTTAAATTACATAATACATTAAAGATAAAGGCTTTCCTTGCAGTTAAAGATAAATAAAAGTCTTGGAATAAGTTTTTTCACTGAGAAACTCGCCACTCAAATCCAAATGCCAATGTCTACAACATGGAATGAATAATTTTTGTGTTCATCTACAAGTTTCACCAGCCCTTTCAATAAATAGTATCATTAATCTTCTCCTCCACAACAAGCTTTGTGCCTCTGGGTCACTCAATTGAGATAATACCCCACAAACATAATTTAGCTAACTCTTCCTACAAGTTACTGAAAACAACAAACCAAGATAACATGCCAAACCTAAAAGAATAGATGTTTTTTTAAAAAAAATTTTAGTACTGAATTTAATCAAAAGTACAGCTTATTTCCAAGGGACCATATGAAATGTAGACCACCCGGAGAGAAGGTTTATTTTTATGAAAAGCTGAATTTCAATATATGATACACAGCAATTTTAAAAGTCCTTCCACTTCAGTTATCATATGGTCAACTATAAGGAAAGTCAAGCTAAATAACTAGCTAAAATTAAGAATAAAGTTTCTGCTACAAATTGGCTTTGACAAAGGATAATCTCAAATCAAAAAATTAACTGCAGTTACGTAAAAAAGCTTACCTTGATGTCCTTTACATGCCCATGCACATAAAAACACTGTGAGATGTTAATTCTGATATAAGATGTCATAAAGAATGCTTACAAATGTCTTTATTCCCATCACAGGCCAAAATTTTACATTTTACCATTCTCTGAGTCAGTTCAACTACCCAAATACAAATTTTAGTTACATGAAACAAAACCTTATACAAATTTTGAGACAAATCTTTTTCTAAGTTTGCAATCTTGACCTTCATTATGGGCAACTTTAAGAGAACACTTTTGATACTACCATTCAAGTATCACACATAACACAACCAATTCTTTTAAAGTGGCATTGCCAAAACTAGAACGATCAGAAAATGTAAGTACCACTTAAGATTTCAAATGTTCCTTCTGTACTTTCATAGCCATTCCCTATTTTTCTGCTCTTCATCCCAAGGGCCTCTCCTATCCTGCTCATCGGATGTCACCAAATGAGCTGATTTTTCTTGTCCTGACCCAGTCTTTCTGTACCCGTCATTACTGCCATATACAACACTAATGCCTTACTTTTCAAAGAAAACCATGCACTCACTCTTTTTCACCTCTATGTTACAAAATCCTGCTGGTTCTGGCTTCAATATCTTGAAAATCTGTCCTATCCTCTCTACTCCAGTATTTAAAGTCCTGTTAGCCTGTTTCATGTGCTTTCTCTTCACTTCTCAAGACTCTCCTTCCACTAAGTTCAAAATGCCCGTTATTTTGCTTCTCCGTTGCTTCGATCACACAACTTAAACTCTTACACTTGCTACCCGCTGCTTTGTCAAATTCAAGTAAGTGATCTTTGGATTGTCTAATCTCACTCTCTTATCATTTTCTCACAGTCTACCTTTTATTTCTTTCTCTACAAGTAAGTCAGTCTTCCTTGGCCTTTCAAGGCTTTTCTAACTAAACAAAATCAACTCAGGCAACTTTTTGCTGGGACTAAACACTTATTGGGACCAACAGATGTTTGGTGAATGAATGAATAAAAGCCAGTGTTCACACAAGTAGTAAGACAAAGGAAGAAACTGATACTTAATATAGGCTGAGTGAACTGCAGTCGATGAGTAGGAAGTAATCACAACGGCTCTGGTTCTGTTTGTCAAAGATATGGGGAAACCTTCAATGCCAAGAGGGAATCATTTCCACTACACTAGATTAGTGATTAACTAAGTGGGGAGAGAGAAATTCAGGTCCAATGACAGTGGATCAGAAATTAAGAAAGCTTAATCTTGCAAAATTTTAAAGATCAGATTCTTTAATTCTCATCAAATAGCATTAGAAAATGAGGCCCTACAGGTATTTATCCTTAGTATAAGATAGATAGCTACTATCCAAGCCCAACTCCATATGCCAGTTTATCAGTCATTTCAACATTGTGACACGAACTTAAGATGACAAATGATTCTCCACTCAGTCTCAATCAGGATTCTCAGGCAGGAGCGTGGTTGGAAGCTAACTTAGGGCTAGTCAATGGTTACAGTAACAACTGAAGGAAAAGGGAGAGGAAAGCAGCTAACTATTTAAAATGATCAATTCTAAGGCAAATAATTCTCTACTGGGGCAAATAAACAAGAGAATTCTAAATTCTAGAGAACAAATCCTCGAAGAGGTCTAGCCTCATTTCCTATCAAACTGAACAAATATTTACTAAGCACATATTACTTTCAAGGCACGCTAATTTATTACATATACATTTATTCTATTGAAAGAATGACTCACCGGACATGGTACCAACACCAATCACAAGACATTCAACAAGGGCATCGAGTGTGAAGGTTGGGCCTAAGATTGCCATTCCACGGGCAATGTTTTCTCTTACTTCATCCTAAAACACAAAAACACCTTGTGAATGTTGGTTACAGGCAAAAGAATTGGATATTTTAAGTGTTACATAGATACCAACAAAAAAAAAATCTAAACCCCATTTTAAATTTGACTGCTCCTACAGAAAGAGGAAGAGTCAGGCTGCTAAAACTCCAATTCAGAATGCGGGTGGAGAAGGAAAAAGATACAATGTTGCTTTCCCTTCCATCGAACAAAGCAGAAGTAACAGATTTCTGAGTATAATCTTTCTGCTAAAGGTGCATTAATCCTTTAAGCCAAAGGTTTATTGTTTACTTTTGTGGGAGAGGGGAGGAAATGGGAGTGAAACTGGAGGTGATGATACAGCACAGGCAGCCTGACATTTTCTCTACTAGTACTGAGAGAGTACAATTGTATACTTGAGACATCATATTCACTATTACAATAAAATCAGAATCCTCCTATTGTCAATATACCAAGACAGAATGTATGGGTATTATCAACCGCATACATAAATGACAACAGAACTAAATTTGGGGAGAGTACATAGCTTCTCTTACAGTTTTGTTATTTTTTAGGCAAATCAAAGTTTTATTTAGGTTGATAAACAATGGTTTAAAATATCAGATTATTTGAAGTCACTGGTACATCCAATATGTTAGACCTGGATAGGAAAAATGCAATAATTTGTAAATGAACTCAACCCCATAAAGAGGCTCCTTTCAATAAACTGTTCTAAAATTCCTGATTCTTCTTTATGAGAAAGTAGAAGATTCCAAATCATAGTGAAGTCTAAGTTGTGACCTCTATGGTCTGACTATAAAAAGCAATGAGAGGATTTTACCAGCTAAGCCACCCCCCGGCCCTGCCCCGCACTGAAATCAGTCTTTGAATTTTCACAGTAACAGCTGTTATTTTCACAATTCCTGACTTTCAAGCCACTATTCCTTTGGTAGAGAAGCACCAGGATATAGAGGCCACTACTAAGCTGGCTCTGGGGCAGGAAAACTTGGCTTCATGTCCCACCTGACACACACTGGTTGTTACTCTAGGCAAGTCATGCAGTGTCTCAGGGTGCCAAGCAACCTTCTAAGACTATGAAGTAGAAGAGCAAATGCTGATCCACAGGAGCTGTCTGGGCTTCTAGGACCACTGAACTCACAGAGTCACTGCACAAGTTCCAGCAGCTCTACTACTGTCTTAATTTACATGCTAAACCAAAGAATCTTAATACATTCTCTGTGCCCCGAGGTAGCAACTTACCTGTGAGTTAGAACTGAGGGCAAACTTTGCTAAAGCACTGGCTCGGGAAAGGTCAATCAAGAGCAGGAAAAAGGGCAAAGCTTCACTGAAAAACATGATTGGAAAAATCAAAAAATCATCATTGACACAGTTGGTTTTTTTAAAGATACTATGCTAACAATCTATTATCGGCATATATGTTCTTAGAGGACAAGCGTTATGTCCTATTTCCTTCGAGTTCCCTCAAGGCTGCACATAGGGAGTGCCAGCTTACATCTATTGAATATCTGCACATCCACCCATCCACATGGGATTGACTCTAGACTCAGAAATGTTGTCTGGAAGTGCTATCCTACAATGCTATCCTCTGAATCTTTGAATTGTTGTAGCAAAAAAATGAATTTTAAAATGTTAACTTATGTTTAGATGCAGAGTATGCTTGGGTATTACTTACTTCAGGCCAGTTAACTCTTTATCTAAGAAATGAATAACAACTGTGCTGAAGACAAAGCTTGAGAAGATGGTAAAAAGGCCGGCAATGCCTAAAATAAAACATCAAGAACAAAATTAAAGTGATGCATCTTAAAAAAATCATACCCCAAAACTCAGTCGTGACCTATATGCAATAATTCAATAACCATTTCTTAAGGACCTACTACATGCAAGACACTGCTAGGCACTGGGGACACAAAGACAAAAATGATGTGGTGTCTGACCTCAAGAAATGGTACATTTTACCGAAAGGCCTAATGCATACAGATTAATAAACACAAAGTATATACAGAGCAATACAAAATTAATTTCATCGTGGGGGGAGAGGGAATCTGGAGAGGCGTGGGGGAGGAGTCTCAGCCTCAGCGGGTTGTGACTCCTTAAAAACTGCTCACTTTAAGAAGCAGAAGTGATGATGGAGACCATTCAGGTCAGGGATGAGAGGGCACCATTCATGCAAAGACACAGAATTGGAAGGGAAGTGTCCAAAAAGGATGATTATGAATTAAGACTGGAAAGGTAGTGGAAAGAAATGCCTGGCGGAGGAACCTGCATTTTACAATAGAAGCAAAAGGGAGTCACTGAAGAGGAGAGTGATGTGGTCAGATCTGTGTTTCATGAAAGCCTCTCTGACCACTGTACAGAGGGTAGTTTAGAGAGGGGGAAGTGACTGGAAACAGGCCAATGAGGAGGCTCCTGCAACAGTCCAGGTCTGATCATGTGAATGGAGAAAACAGGAATAATGCAGTGAATGCTGTGGAGTTATAATTAAAAGTCATATGGGAATGTGCGGAAGACTGAACAACAGTCAGAAATCATGCCACGGGTCACTGACCTATGATGAAAGATGATGGTGCATTCAACTAAAATGCAGAAACTGAATGGAAACCCCCATGATATCCAGCAAGGAAGCGGTAACATGAAACTGGGGCTCAAGAATGGATTAGAGAGAGACAGACAGGGTTGAAGTCACCTGCACAGAGATAATCACTGAGCCCAGGGAAGCTGCTATCAAGGGAAAGGAGAGAGGATAAAGTCTTGGGGGACACCTATATTTCATAGGAGGGAGGAATGAGAGAAGTAGGAAAAAAAAACCCAAAACAGAGCAGTGTTAAGGAGTCCAAAGGAAGAGAGCTGGGGTCTCAACAGTCAAAAACCACAAAGTAACGTTTGGGAGTACCATATTTCCAGGTATCAATAAACATCTTTGGCTCATTCCAATAAAGAAAAGGAAAATGGCAAATATTTCTCCTATGTACAGATAAAATTTACATGTAACATATATGGAACTAGAACAACAGATTACATATGCCTCCATAGTAAAACACAGTAGAAAGCATGACAGGATCTGATGATGTTTGAGAAAGAGAAGCTAAAACCAACAAAAGATTACCCAAAATGTATTTTGATCCAAGCTGCCTTAGATTCTGGAACTGGAAGTAAATATAAAGGATTGCTATGCATCGTGTGATAGTCAGAATGATAATATCGCTGCTTAACACGTCCTGTAATGGGAGTAGAGAAAAAAAAGAAAATATTCATTATTTTTTTAAAAATAGTGCAAAAGGGTAACTTTTACACCTCAATATTCTGTACATTAGCATGTTCAGGTGGAAAAACAAACAAAACATAAAAAAATTACACAAAAAGTCAGTTTAAGAAAGGTCTGTTTCGTGTAATTACTTTAGTTATGATAATAGAGCATTAATTTGTTATTGTAAACATTACAAGTCACTCTGCCACAGTGTATACAAATTATGTATACCCCAGAAAAAGTGGGAAGAAAGTACCTTGGTGTAAGGAAGATTTTGGGTCAAGGGCACAAACTAGGGGATCTAAGGAATCACTCAACCTTTCTCTGAGGGCAAATTGTCCATTTGCATTAATGGAAATAAGAATTACCATATCACTAATTTTCTACACTAAAGAGTCTAGGACTTAAATCTACACTTTTAAAAATAGTAAAACAGTTGTATTCATTATATTTTTAGATTGTTAGTAAACAATAACACCATTAGGCAATATTTTTTTAATCTCAAAAAAAAAAAGGGTATCAAAATGTGTTTAACTTACTTCTTCAAACTTTGGACATTCATAATTCCAGCCACAGATTTTGTCATTACCAGTAAACATATTCATGGACATCATGCAGATGGTAAGAGTCACAGTCCCCACTATGACTTCCCAAGGATGGGATGCCACAAAGAGGCCATGCATTCGGAAGAGTCTGGACAACATGGCAGCCCCTGAGTCCGTTGATCCTGGAAGACATCAAATGGGTATTCAGTTATCTTTCAATGCTAGAGCTGAAAGATTCATTTGGAGGAAACAAGGTCTAAATGCCTTGTATTTCATATAGCATGACATCCTGTCCTGCTATATTAATGAAATTTTACTAGACAGTATTCCTGAATGAAACAGACATGTACAAATCAAAAAGAATGGCTCCCATCTGATACACTTCTCTTTACAAGTCTTTTCATGTTTCTCTGAATGTTATTTGTGTATATGTGTAATAATATTCCATTACATTCATTTATCATAATTTGTCCAGACTATTGTCCATACACTCACAGAAATTAAGAGCTAGAAAAGACCTTATAAATCTACTATACTCTGCTATATTTAGATTTACACCCTCATTTTAAAGATGAAAAAATGAATACTTCCTCAAAAAAGTTGAGTCTTTTGTTTTAACTCCATAAATTCTATTTTACTTACAAGGAGCTATGGTGGCATTCATAAGTATAATAAAAAACACATGTGGCTATATTATGTGACCACACAATTCGTAATCCCCAAGAATCTTTATAGATCTTTTTCCCCTTTCTGTCTTGGCTCAATCTCCCACAGTGATTTCTTCCAACGTGCATGGATTCTCTAACAAAAAATATCTGAAGCAGCTCTCCAGATAAACTCATACGTCATGCAGAATTTAAGAATTGCCTTAAAACTGAAAAATGCTCAGTATGATGAGTCGTACAAGTCAAGAATCTCAAGATTGACAAAATTTAGGCCTTACAGTCAGAGTCAAAATTTACTCATTTACAAAATGAACATTTATTACGAGCACGTTAATCATATGTGAGAATCAAGAGAAAACTAAGGTTGAAAAATTAAGCCTGGAGGGGAAATGTAACAATGGCAATGGCACTACGCTCACTGAAGAGAATGCTCCGTCTGTGGCAGCAAATGGAACTGTGCCATCAGATCCATAAGGAAAAGTGAAATAACAGCAGTATGTCCTAGCTAGCAGAGAAATAAACAGTTCTTCTGTGACTAAAAAACAAAACGAAACCCCAAATAACAGCTTAATAAAAGGCAGTTTCCTATAGAACTTTGTCAGCAACTTCAATACCATTTAAAGAAATAATTTTTTTTTAAAAAGTCTCTTGGATCAAAAATATACAACTACTCATTCAAAGACTGACAGTGATTTACAAAGTCAATAATATTACAATTCTCTAACAATTGAAAGAATTATACAGAGAATATACCTGCCACAACCAGCTTAGCTTAGCAGATGGAAAGCAGGTTTCACAATCAGGAAAACATGAATTCAAGTCCTACCTTTGACCCATGCTGCCTTTCTTTACTGTGGGCAAGTTATTTAAACTCTCAGGGCCCTAGCAAAAGTCACCAGAAGTTCTTCATACCAAGGAAATCACAGATCCAAAACAACCAAAATTACTGTTATGAAGATCTAATTCATCCACCAAGCTCCAAGTAAAATCTATAATCCCTGAATACAATGCACATAGTATCTTACAGCTCAGGAAACAAGTACATGGATATGGATGCACACACAAATAACACACATTTCATAATGCAAACAAACTGAATGTACATCTAAGCCTTTACAATATTCCAAGTATTGTGCCACATACTTTCTCATCTGAATCTGATAGCACTCTTTTGAGGCAAGAAGAGTTACCTATAGCAGAAGTGTCTCTAGCTGGAACCAAATGCCAAGAGAATTGGGAAATGTTTAACAGAATAAATTGAAATACAATAGGCAGAGAATATTAATTTGTGATGTTCTAAAAGTCAAAATGAGCCCCCCCTCATTTTTGAGTTTGAAACCACTAGTAGACCTAAACCAATGAAATATATTGCATTTTAGCCCACATTAATTTCTGACATCCTAGAGAACTTGTTTACCTCATATACTATCAATGTTAAGAAGGGAACCTTTAAAAATTGTGTGTAGGCAGCTTTTTTCCCATGCTTTTAAGTAACAGATTCTGGCAATCTACATATAGGTATGTTTCTACAACTTAGATGCTAAGTGACTATACCATTCGTTTTCATGACTGGAAAGCATTTGTTAAACACTCTGTCTACACAATGATGCTGGGTAAGACACCATATCAATTAGATTTAGAAATTTATAATCTATTTAGTGAATAGGATATAAGAGAAATGGGTTGAAAACGAATCTGAAAACTTCCCTTTCAATTCTGGACCAAATTACAACACAGTGTGCTGCATGATTCCTACACTACGTAAGTTCCTCTATATTTGCAATCATATATTGATTGGAAGATCTAGCCTAATGTAGCATCTTATATGAATATTCTTTCAAGAAAAGTAATCTTTTTTTTGAAGCTGGCATAGCAAAATGATTCGCAATCCTCAGAAAAATAAAAAGTTATGCTCTGTAATTAATCCAACTATAAGCTGAATCGAAAGCAGTAGAGAATAATCATCTGATGCCACAATTTCTCCAGTATTAAGACATATTCACTACAAAGAAAATTTCCAGGGAGCCTCTCAAAATGGAAAAAGGTTTTCAATTCCTCACAATCCTGCAATATCATCTTCTCTGGCTAGAATCTTTGTAATCTTTAGGAAGAAAGTGATCTGGCCCACACTCTGTACTCCCCACCCCTTCTCATAAAACCCTATAGAACATTTAACATAAATTTTGTAACCAGATTTATTTTGGAGTGTTATAACACAATAACTGAGAATCACCTTTTTGGCATCCAAGCAACTACTATTTCCCTGTAATTAATATTATTAATTCATGCATTTACATGCCAAAGAATTAATCTTCAAACTTACAAGAAAGCTGGTCTATAAAACTACAGAAAAATAGGATGCTCAAGGAAACTCAGAATAGATATTTTATTCAATGGACCTTGGTTTATTCATTCAATATGCCTTTGTTTATTCATTCAGAAGGATGCCCCTAAGGAAATGTAGTTCCAAGCACTTGGGCCAAAATTGATTTCTTCCATCTCTGACCTCCCATAGCATTTATTACCAAACATTACGCTCAATGAATTTTCATTGAGTACTTACAACAAAGCTTGTATTCACGTAATACTTTGTAAAGGACTTTACATAATGAGAAAAGTAACATGGGATACTGCATGTTGAACAGACTGCTGCCTTTGGCATCGGAAGGGTCTGGTTCAAGCTTCCCTTTAAGGCACACTATAGGTGAGATCACCGGCAGTCCAGCCTTCCCCGTGGCCTTTCTTCCCTTTCCTTCCAAAGCTCCTACTAGGTGACAGGGGGCTAGACTTGGTTGTGAGGACATAACAGTCCTTGCCTTCAAAGGAGTTCTGCACCTATTGCTCTATGTGCCTTGTCTCCTTGAGAGAAAGGGGGGCTTCGTTCTCAGCGTCTCCACATCTTCTAACACACTGCTAGATTCACTTAAGCATGTAGTGGACGTCCTGAATACTACTACCTGGCAATGGCTCTTTCAGACTTCGTACTAAAGCAGCAGTCCTTCTAGCAGGATATCAAAGCCGGCTCCCCGGGTGGTTTGCTGAGGTTGCCAATCTGCATGCATGAAAGACTAGACCAGAAAGACAGAAGACGGGAGACTTTCCTCCACCACGCTGAGGTCAGCTGTCTCACTCGTCCTCAGCCCCTTTAACTCTGAATATAAAGATGCTGGCCTGCTAAGTGATCCTGAAGGTGATGGGAATGACTGACAGGAGAAGACTGCTCTCTGTGACACGGACATCAAACAGCCGTCTTTCTGATCGGATCGCTGCTGAAATCCGGACTGACAGACGAAGCACTTCAGCCCCTCAAGAACTCCTAACTAGACGCTGAAGTCAGTCAAACCAGCCTTTATTGAGGTCTCCCGCCACGCCAGGCAGTGTCCTGGGGGCACAGAGCAGCAGAGACAGGGGCAGGAACTTCTGCTAAAAGGACGGGCACCGCGTGGGGCACCGAGCAGGAGGTTCACCTTCATGCCTTTCCCCTAGGTCTGATCAATTACAGGAAACTGACACTAACTCTTATGTCTGATCAATTACAGGAAACTGACACTAGCGGAACTGGAGGTGCGGCTCTCAGAACACCCCTGCACCCGCACCCACACCCACACCACACACACCCGGACACACGCACACGGCTCCCTACAAGACATCAGTCCGGGTACGGGCATCCTTTCCCTCCGCACCCCCCTTCCCTGCTCCGGGTACGGGTACGGGTACGGGCACGGGCACGGGCCCCTCCCGGGGCTCTCCGGCTCGCCCTGTCAGTCCCGCAGGCTCTGCGGCGGGTGCGGTGCCCAGGCGTGCCCGCTCCTCGACCCCGCAGGCCGCTCCCTCCTCCCGGGCGCCGTCCCCCCAAAGCAGAAGGGCGGGCACGGGCGGCACGGACCGCTCGCACCAGGGACCCTCGGCCCACGCACGCACGCACCCGCCGCGGCGGCCCCAGCGGTTGGCACACCCCGCCGGGCCTCAAGGACGGAGGGCGGCCCCCTCGGCGGCCCCGACTCCGTCCGCCGCCCCCAGGCAGGCGCCCCCCGGGCTCCGCCGCCGTCCGAGCGCGGCCACGGCGCAGACCCCGACCCCCACCTCCGCCCGGCCCGGCCCGGCCCGGCCAGCCTCCCTTCTCACCTCGCCGCCGCCCTGGAAAGCCTCCGCAATCCCGGGCTCGGGCGCTCGGACAGCAGTCTCCTTTCAACGGAGACGCGGGGCGGAAGGAAGCACCCGCTTACGCACGCAGGGAGCCGGAGGGAGCGCGGCCAATCAGAGGCGATGGTCCGATCGGCCAGCCAATCGCAGGGCCGCCTCCCGGCCTGACGGCCTTACCTCACCGACGGTCTCCTTAACAACCGCCCACAGCCCGGAGTCGGCTCAGGGAAGGAGAACGCACCATCTCTCACCATGGCTCGCCAACCAATGGGCAGCCGGGCTCCCGGAGCCGCCGCAGCCCATTGGTCAGAGGAGCCCCGGGGGGTCTGGGCATCCCAGCAGCCTAGTATAAAGGGATAAAGGATGGGAAGGATGAGGATGGGCATGGGGAAATTGGGCTGTGGCCTGGGGAATGGTGACTGTGACGTAGGCGGGCTCAGGCCTGGAATGTGAAGGTACAGGTAGAGGCTGTGCCCGAGGAGGAGGAGGAAAGGCTCGTTCTTGGTGCCGAGGCGGTGGAAGGAAGGTGGAGGGCACGCCAGAGAGGCAGGAAGGAGCTGAGGGGAGTCGGGCTCCAAGGATCGGAGGTGGTAAAATTCCATCCCAACAACTGCTCTGGAGGCCCCCGTCGCCAAAGAGGACTGGAGAGCCAGACTTCTTTATTGGCAGCAGCGAGCTTCTGTCACAATTAATACCAATTAAAACCAAAGCTGGGTGGCCGGCGGGGCCATGTTAGCAGCCAGAAGGGTCCTTAGAGAACGTCTGGCCCAGCCAGAAGCTGAGACCCAGGGGAGCGAGATGGCTTGTCTATTGTAGACTAGGACCCGAAAATTATGGGTTTGCTTACGGTGGAGCCCCATTAGGTCAGAGTTAAGCAATAAATAGGTAAGCTGTCATTACCTGGACTGGGGCATTGACGCCTCACCCACCTAACAATGCACCGCAGAAGTGTCTCTTGTAGCTAATTGACATTTTGTAGCCACTAAGTAACACTTAGTAATTGACATCTGGACTCTGCAGTCCAAGAGAGGATTCGTTTCCTCCTCCTCCCACTGCCATTCACACGCTGACTTTTATATGGAAGGCACCCCCAGTTCCCAGTCTGCGGGGTTCCCTGACCTCCCAGTCACCCTCCCGCCTCAACATCCAGCCAC
>CM053769.1:696182579-696201801 GCA_028658325.1 Potorous gilbertii | reverse complement strand
TTCATGCTTTTCTTGCATCTCTCTCATTTCTCTTCCCAGTTTTTCCTCCACCTGTCTAACTTGATTTTCAAAATCCTTTTTGAGCTCTTCCATGGCCTGAGCCCATTGAATATTTATTTTGGATGTTTGGGATACAAAGGCCTTGACTTCTATGTCTTTACCTGATGGTAAGCATTGTTCTTCCTCATCTGAAAGGAAAGGAAAGGGGGAAAATCTGTTCACCAAGAAAGTAACCTTCTATGGTCTTATTCTTTTTCCCTTTTCTGAGTTTTTTCCCAACCAGTTACTTGACTTCTGAGATTCCTTTCCACACCCACTTTGCCTCCAGATCCACCCAGCTAGTGCTTGGGGTCTGAGATTCAAATGCTGCTTCCCAGTCTCAGGGCTTTCAGCAGGGGCAGGGCTGCTATTCAGTGTGAGATTAAGTTTAGGTGCTCAGGTTGGGGCAGGGCCATTGCACGGGGCTCAGTTCCTTCAGGGGGTTTACGTGGAGACCTTCAACAATGGATCCGAGCTCCTGCCTGCTTTGGGAGCCCTTGTCCACTGCTGCCTCCCGACGGGGCCTGAGTTATGGGGACACCCCTCACCCCTTTTGGAGAGCCAGACAGGTTCTCTTGCTAACCTTTGGTGTCTGTGGGTGGATGGACCTGCGGGGCTGCTGGAGATTCCGTCCCTGAAGCCTGCTCGGAGCTGGTCCTCTTGGTGCCACGCTGCCAAGGCAGGGCTGGGCTCTGCTCCGGGTCCGGTGCGTGATGGACCTTTGGTGTCAGTTTTTCAGGGCTCTCTGGAACAGAAATCTCCTCTACTCCGTTGTTGTGCAGCTTCCACTGCTCCCGAATTTGTTGGCAGTTCCTCTTTACAGGTAATTTATGGGCTGTGGGTTCGGAGCTAGCATATGTGAATCTTTCTACTCCGCCATCTTAGCTCCTCTCCCTAGAAATGTTTTGAACTGTAATTGTGGGAACTCATATCTAATACCTGAGAACAGGAGATTGTTATGGCTATGGGTCTTGGGGAACCAAATTCTAAGAAATAATGACAAAAATTCACTTTACACACACCAAAATCCACCTTACACTAAAATTTACTTTTCATACATACACCTCAGTTTATACAATGAGCTAGAGAAGGAAATGGCAAACCACTTAAGTATCTGCCAAGACAACCCCAAACAAATGAAACAGCTCACATCACCACCAATTCTATGTGCCAGGTATTGTGCCAAATGCTTGAGATACAAGCAAAAAAAAAAAAAGGCTGGCTTTGGCTTGAACCAGTCATAATAGGGTGATCTAGGCCAGTTTTCTCATTTTACAGATGAGGAAACTGAGGCCAGGAGAGGTTAAGTGACTTGGCCAAAGTCAAACCCCTACCTTTCCAGTCTGATATTGCACTCTTCTTGTTTATGCGCTCTATGATCTAACCAAACTAGATGGTACTTGATGTAATGGAAGTCAAATGGAATTGGAGTTAGAAGGGCTAAGTTTAAATCCTGGCTCTGCCACTTAATATCTGTGTCACTTTGGGCAAATCACATAACCTCTCTGTGCCTCAATTTCCTTACTATAGCATTAATGAGTGATTAGATTTTTGTTGTTGTGTCATCTTAGTCCTGTCAAATTCTTTGTGACCCCATTTGGGGTTTTCTTGGCAAAGATAATGGAATGGCTCACCATTTCCTTCTCCAGCTTATTTTAAAGATGAAGAAACGGAGGCAAACAGGGTGAAGTGATTTGCCCAGAGTCACACAGCTAGTAAGTGTGTAAGCCCAAGTCTAACACTCTATACAGTGTGCCACCTAGTTGGGAGTTGAATTAGGCACCCTCAGAATTCCCCTTCCAGTTCTAAATTCTACCACCTCAGATAAATCCTATGGTGTCTCACCTTTGTGTCTTTGCTCTGCTGCCCCTATTTCTCTATGTGGGTATCCCACCTCTGCTTTAAAGTCCTGACTCAAATATCACATTCTCCAAGTTGTCTTCTCAGTCAGTAAAAATCCTTCTCCTTGATGTGGGTCAAATGATACATTAGTGCACTGTTGGTGGAATTGTGAACAGATTCAGCCATTCTGTAGAGCAATCTGGAACCATTCCTAAAGGGGCTATATAAAGCATGCATACTCTATGATCTAGCACCAGCACTACCAGATCTGTACCCCAAAAGAGATAAAAAACCAAAAAGAAAAAGGACCTATTTGTACAAAAATGTTTATAGCACCTCTTTTCTAGGAGCAAAAAATTGGAAATTGAGGGGATATCCATCAATTGGGGAATGGCTGAACAAATTCTGGCATGTGATTATGATGGAATACCATCATACTGTAAAAAATGATGAGCAGGATGTTCTCAGAAAATACTTGGAAAGACTTACATGAGCTGATGCAAAGTAAAATGTACTGTGTAAAGTAACAGCAATATTGTGAGATGATCAGCTGTGAATGACTTGGCTCTTCTCAGGAATACAATGATCCAAGACAACTCTGAAGGACTCACATGAAAAATGCTATCCAACCCCAGACAGAGAACTGAAGGTCTATGAATACAGATTAAAGCATACTTTTTTTCGCTTTATTTTTCTAGACTTTTTTTGGTTCATGTTTTCTTTCACAACATAACTACTATGGAATTGTTTTGCATGGCTGTACATATATAACCTATATCAACTTGCTTGGGGAGGGAAGAAGGGAGAGAATTTGGAGCTCAAAGTTTTAAAAACAAATATTGAAAATCATTTTTACAAGTAACTGGGGAAAAATAAAATACTAAATTTAAAAAGTAGTAAAGCCGAGAAAGTCCTCCCCCTTCTGCTTTAGATCTTGGATAGAATTATGCACTTGCCTATAATTTAGTCTAATAGTTATTTGTGTACATGCCATTTCTGCCTCAGCCTTGGTACTCCAACTGAGAACTTGGCGCAGACTGGGACTGCTTTATTTGCATGATGACGTTTGCATTTCCTCTAGGCTCTAAAAATGTGCAAGGGCCCTCTCAGACTTCTGAATAACTCCGCTCTGACACTTCTGTTTCAATTGTATCTTATTCCTTTCAAAGGCAAATTTTAGTTGCAACTTCAAAGAATAAAAAGAAATCAACATAGAAAAAAATGTTTACTGAAATTGAAGGGGCCATGCAGGCTGATGAGCTGACTGGTTCAAGTCTGTTTTCCCTCATTTTTCTTGTTGCCGCTAACTGTAACAACCTCAGTTGTTGTCACTGGTTTTATTCTTTTTCTGTTTTAGATAGCATGCCAAGAATATTATCATAAGCAAATAATTTTGACCTCTGTGCCTCAACTTCCTAATCTATGAATTTATCTCCATCCATTAATGACTTTTAAATACCAGTTATTACATATTTTCATAATCTGTACCATAGTAGTAAAAGCTTAACTAATCTTTGTTTGATGACACAATCTAGTATCTGATGAGACTTTTCTCAGCGCTCAGAAAAAGCCAAAAAAAGAGTTAAATATTGCATTCTCCAGAAGATGTAGGAGGCAAAAATACTTGTTTCACCCTGACAACTCAGTCCAGTCATTTGAGTGAGAATATCAAACTTATTTTTCCATTTAGTGTTAATAATAATAGCTTGTATTTATATAGAAATATATTTACATATTCTATATTGAGAGGATTAAGATAGTTCTGTATTATTTTCTTATTGCTCACACTTACAAGTAATTGATTTTGTCCTGTAAGTGCTTGAGTAATGTTTCTTTGTCTCTGAACTTTGTTCAGAGTGCATCCGGCCTGTAATGAGTACATTTTAGAAATCCAGCTCTCCTGCCATTCACTGATCTCTTCTTACCTCAAGGGATTTAACTGACCTGGCAGTGTGTGGGAACACTAAGGAGTTAGGGCCTGATATCTGTAACACCACCAAGCTATCCTTCACGGATGTCCGGTTTGCTGTCTAAATTCCTGGTGTGCTTCTTGCATCTGGACTCAGACAATGAGCTCTTCTCATTAGTTTCATGAAAAAAGAGGTCTAGCCCTCATTACCAAACTTCTAACTAATCATGTTGTTCCCTGAAACGCAGCTCTGTAACCAATCACATTGCCCTAAATCCCATGATGTCATTTACTTTGTTCTCTACTCCCCCAAAAGGGGAGTAATCCTCTTGCTTGGGATGTCTGGCAGAAATGGAGGCAAGCTGTTGACATGTTTATTGACAGGCAGCATGCCCTTGCTAGTTATTTTGCTTGGAGATGTGCCTCAGTTTGCTTTTTTGTTAAATTTAAATAGTGACTACACACACATTTGAGCTTTAAGGTTTGCAAAAGATTTTACACACATCATCTTATTCAATCCATTGAACTATTAATCATCTGTCCTATGAGATAGGTACTATGGTTGTCATTCCCAATTTACAGATGGAGAAATTAAGATAGAGAGGTTGAGTTGCCTAGGTTTACACAGTTTATAAGTATTAATGGTAGATTTTGGGCTTCCTGACTGTATTCACTATACCAGGTTGTCTTTTTAAGTATTTTAACTTAGTAAGTTGCTCCAAAATAGATTGCACATTATAAGCATTTGACAAATGTTCCTTCAAAGAATGAATAAACAAAATGGTAGACTAACCCAGAAATCCTTCCCATTGGTGTTTCAACCTTATTTGTATCCACTACATTGTTGAGGCTATAAAGGAAGAAGTAGATGGGAACAGAGTGAACGTGCAAGCATTTTAAGTCAGCAAGCTTGCAGTTGACTATTTTCGGTACATGGATAATGTGGATATTAACAATAATAGTTACAACTAACATGTATTTAGTCCTTTAAGGTTGGCAAATCACTTTATACATTTGCCGATGAAAATGGTGAGTATCAATCTCTAGTGCTGTTTAATGGCATGTAAGATTTTATTTGAATGTTTGGAATGCCACTCACTGCAATCAGATTTCCTTCTTTCATTCCTTTGCTTCCTTCTTCCACTTGAATGAGACTGAATGATGGTGAGACTAGCCTTGTGATAATACCTTGATGAGAAAACTTTTAGGCCGGAGGACATGAGCTAGTTAACAGATGGGCATTTAGCATTGCACCCCATCCCCTCTCCCCACTGAGAATTGTTGTAGGGGCTGCTGAACAAACCAAAGATGTAGAGAGTGAGTTTCCCCCACCTTTTTTAGGATGTTACAACTTAATTCAGGAGATGGTCACGCATGGAAGTCGGAAGAGAGTCCAGGGCAGGATATATCTTGGAGTCCTTGCAGGACGAGACTGTCAGGTGCAGACCTCCAGTGTTACGGGCAGCTAAAGAAAGGAAAGGTCATTGTAGGCTGGCCCACTCAGGAAAGCTTCCCAGAGGAGGTAGAATTGGACCTCTTATCCCTACTCTCTGTACAGTAATTAAACTGTTGGGGCAACACTGTTCTGAGGACTGACCTGAAATCATCTTGCCTCTTCAGATCACAACTGAAAACTCACTTCCTTCACAAAGCCTGTGTAGAAAAGTGACTCATGTTATTCATGGAAATACATGTGTTACCTGTTTGTTGCCTGGTGCATATGCATGAGATTCTCCTCGCTGTCAAAAAGAATTACTTGTTGCTGAATGCTTACAAGAAAGATGGAGGTGGTAACAGAGTTTGGGAGAGGAGAGATTTTCTTCTTGCTTCCTTTTCTAGAGAGGGCAAATGTGCCACAGGCCTATAGAGGAACTGGTACCTCATTATGTTTGAATTATTTCCTTTCCTAGAGACTTTGAACTTTAGACAATTTTCCCTTGGTTGAGATTGTAACTACTTTCTCTGTCTCTGTCTCTCTCTGCTGAGGATATGTTGATCCTAGTGAGAGAGCTCATTCACTTTTTTCTAATCTGTGTAACTCTAATTTTGTTGGCTACCTGCTTGGATAAATGGGTTTATTCACTATTTACTATTTGTGATAGTCTTTTGTGTAAATGGAATTTGGTGGAAAGTTACTACATCTTTGCATATGGTTTTGTCTTTAGGGGATAGTAACCATGAAAACTTGAACCTAAAAATAAATTCATTTCCCCAACCTACCAATACTTAAGGAGGACCTGGTGGTCCCTTCTCCTACTCCCCCTCCAGGAAGGAATCAAAGACTTCTTTAGAGGGGGTTGGCGAGATTTCTGAGATACCTATTTAAACCTTCCTATGGGCCACATTTAGACAAAACCACAGGGACATAGACATAACAGTACAAACACCCTACACATACATTTGCTTATGTTAAGTTAGTTTGTATTTGCAACCTTTTTCGTGTGTGGCAATTACATTATACAGGAAAGAGTGGGTAAAGCTGTAGTTAGAGGACCCGGGGTTCAAATTCCACTGCTACTTATATAATATGTGATTTGGGGCAAGAAGCTACCTCTCTGAGTCTGTTTCTTCATTTTTAAATTTGGGGTGATATTAAATTGTATTACTTACTTTAGCAGCATAGCATCAGGGATAGAGATGTGGTCCACTGTTGAGTCAAGAAGACTTGAGTTCAAATTCTGCCTTTAACACATACTAGCCCTCTGCCCCTTGCAAGTCGCTTCATCTCTTGGTTCCTCATGGTGATATTCAGTTGTGGTTTCAGTTGTGTCTAATTCTTGGTGGCCCCATTTGGGGTTTTCTTGGCAAAGATACTGGAGTAGTTTGCCATTTCCTTTTCCAGCTCGTTTCACAGATGAAGAAACTGAGGCAAACAGGGTTGAGTGACTTGCTCAGAGTTATTACACAGCTAATAAGTGTCTGAGGTCAGATTTGAACTCATTTCCTGACTTGAGAACTGGCACTGCACCACCTCGCTGTCCTGAACTGTGGAGCATGCACCAGTTAAAAGCACCTGTCCACCCTAGGTGAGCCAGTACCAGAATTTTGGGCTGCCTCTTTCATCTTTGACATTTCATGATCTCAGGTGATCAAGAGTTCCAAAAGTTCAGAGGCCAGGGTCTAACAGGGAGTGCTGACCGGGAGCAGGGAAACTTTCTGCATCAGGGAAGATACCCACAGGCAGGGGAAATTGCTCAATTCCTGACCAGGACTTTGAGGGAGATAGTATAGAGCAGAGGTGCAATGTAAAATGCCTAATCAGCAGCTCTGCAGATTGCTTCGTTAGGTCCAGCAGATAACCGTCCAAGCAGTCCTAGTCAGTGCTGCTGCTTGTTGAGTTTGCTTCTGTCAAATGCCTGCGTGTGAACGTTCAGTGGTTCACATTTCTCTTGTGTGTGGGAAGTACATACCTGTCTCGTTGTTTACTGTTTAATTGTTATCTCTGACTCATTGTGACCCCACTTGGGGTTTTCTTTGGCAAAGATACTGGAATGCTTTGCCATTTCCTTTTGCAGTTCATTTTACAGATGAGGAAACTGATGCAAATTTAAGTGACTTGCCAATGGTCTCCTAGCTAATAATTTCTGAGGCCAGATTTGAATTCAGGTCTTCCTGACTCCAGGCCAGAGCTCTGTCCACTGCACTACTTGTCCCATATGTGTGGGATGGCTCAGATCCCTACTTAATTAGTTACTCAGAGGCCTCTCAAAGTGATGACAGAAAGTTTATTTATTCGATTCTCGAGAAGCAGGGCAGCTCCTGTACCAGTTCACCTAGAGCAGGAAAAGCCCAAGACAAAGGAAAAGCAATGAGATATATAGACTCTAACGGGAATCCCTCCCTCCCCACTGACCGTTATCCTCATTAGCTGAGAATATGATCTTACATTCTAGACGTGAAATCTAACCAATCCCTTTCGAAATGAAGACATCGAAGAATTATGTAAGTTTCCTCCAATCATTGAGACCCTAATGTACTACACAGTTTTATATCCTTATATGGAATTATTCCACTCTAAAAATGTTGTAACCTTGAGCCTCTCGGTCTTACCTCACCCCTGGGAGAAGAATTACAATCTGAGAAGTCTTCACTAAACCTATTCCACTCACATACTTGACTACAATTTTATGTGCTATGCTTTTCTACTTCTTGCCATTCTTGAAGACCCTAGACATAAACCCACATCTAATCTGTAAGCAATTTTGCCCCGTGGAGATGGAATAGGGACCTGAAGAACCAAAGAAGGTCACAAAAGGGGCCCTAGTCCACCTATTTTAGATTTGGCTTCTCCACGGAACCACTCGGACTAGACTCATGAGTCCAGAGCTGAGAAGTCCCCTAGTGGAGAAGGGAATGGGTTTAGCCCTCACCTTTCCTCTCCTGAGCAGTGGTTTTGAAAGTTAGAGAAGGTCAAGTGTTCTGTAAGTAAGAGCTACTATGCGTTATGGCTTTTCACGTATATGGCTGTACTTCTCCAGCTGAGATGCCCTTTTTTGCAGGGTCACATGGGAGCCTACTGAGAGTACAAGGCATCCACTGAATGGTCAATAAATAACATTCTGCTGGATTGCTGAGTGTGGCGTGAAAGTGCTACAGGATCAAAAGCTGCCTTTCCTGTATTATGGCCCATGTGACATAAACTCTTCTGGCCAGTAGAAAGGATTTTCACTGTTCAGATTATCTGACTGTCTCAGAACAGAAATGCATCTGGGATCTGTGGCAAAGGACTTCAGAAGCTAAATAAGTAATACAGATACTAAGAAGAGAAAGTCATGTATCTAGTAGTTGTGATTGCATCATGCTTGTCTCTCTTATCTAACGTGGGGCTTGCTATCTCTCAGGTGTGGACATGCACACATGGTGGTGACCTGGTTTAGTGAACTTGTGAACTTAGTGAACTTGATCATAGATCTAGATCTAAGTTTGATCCCCTCATTTTACAGATGAGGAAACTGAGGCCAGGGAGGTTAAAGGACTTGCCCAAGGTCACATAGATAATAAGCATAAATCAGGTTTAGAACCCACATATAACAAAAATGATGATAGCTGTTTTTTTATTGTCATTCAGTTATGAATGACTCTTCATGACCCCATTTAGGGTTTTCTTGGCAAAGATAATGGAATGGTTTGACATTTTCTTCTCTAGCTCATTTTACACATGAGGAAACTGAGACAAACAGAGTTAAGTGACATGCCCAACGTCATACAGCTAGTAAGCGTCTAAGGCCGGATTTGAACTCAGGTCTTCCTGACTCCAGGCCCAGGACTTTATCCATCTTGACACCTAGCTGACCTAGTTTTACCGATGAGGAAGCTCTGAAAAGTTTAGTGACTTGCCTGTCATCACTCAGCTAGTAAAAGCCTGAAGCAGGTTTTGAACCTATATATTGATTCCAAGTCCAGTATTGCACTCATCCACTATTCTATCCAAGCTAACCTACTTATATCCTTTCATCCACATTATATTATATGGTGACCTGGGTTATGAATAGTTGCTTTAAGACTTAAGAACACTGATTACTGCAAGGAACCATGGTGAAGCTTCCTTGCCACCTCCTGACAATGTGGGAAATGGACTCAAGATGCAAAATGAGACACGGCTAATATAGGAATTTGTTTTACTTGACTATGTCTATTTGTTAAAAGACTTTCACTTTTCTAAGGTAGAAAGAAGAGAAAATAAATCCTTTATTGAAAAAAAAATTGAACTTTTAAAATTGTTTCCTAAAGCCAAATCTTTCAAAACTGGGAAACTACATTTTTTTTTTTTTTACTGTGCTACACTTACATAGCCTTTTCTGCATAGCGTTCATAAGGCATCCTTAGCAGACATTCTTAATTGCCTTATTATAGGATACAGGAAGGATATATATCAGTACAGATAGTTCTTAAGTAGACCACTCCATAGCTATTTTTTACATAATGTTAATTTGCCCAGGGGTGTGGGGTAGGGGATAGGCACCTGACTTAAGGACATGTTTGGACCCAAGACAGAGCAATGGGAGCAGGAGGAGGAATACATGGGAAGGAGATGATCATTGGGGACTGGACACAGACACACACAGGAGAGCATGGGTGGGGGGCCAGGGATAGACACGAGGTACCCAAGCATAGATGTAGTGAATCTCCTCTCCTGGTGGCAGAGGTCTCAAGCTGAGCCCCCAGTACGACAGTGCCAGTGACAGTGGTCTCTCTGAATATCTATTCTTCTGCTTTCATTTGGAGGATTTTTTCCCAGGGTCCATTTTTTTGGTTGGTTGGGGGCTAATCACAATACTGTACAGTAAAGTTAACATAAGGCTTTTTTTTGGAATGCAGATTTCTTTCAAAATTGTTTATGTAAAGTCGAATATGTGTAATGAAAGTTTATATAAAGCAAGAATTGTCCCTACAGGGAAATCCTGTAATCAACACTAATCACAAATCCTTGATGACTGAATAGATGAGGTCTCATCATTACCTGAGGTACTTTTCCAGGGTCATACAGGCAGTGTTAGAGGTAGTATTTCAGCCTAGATCTTCCTAACGCCAAGCCCAGGACTCCATCCAATGTGCCACCTAGGTGCCGGCTACATCATATCTTCCAATGGCCGTCCAGACCTTTCTTGAAGACCAGAAGTCTCATGAGGCAGCCCATTCCATTTTTTGGACAGCTCTAATATTTAGGAAGATTTCCCTCATATCAGGCCTACATCAGAGTTCCCTCTGATTCCACTTCCAGTGTATCCACATAGCTCGTTTGTGTGTAATTGCTTGCATTTTGTCTCCCTCATTAGATTGTGAGCCCTTTGGGAGCAGGGACTGTTTTCTTCCTTCGTATCTTTAGCATTTAGCATCTAGAAGGTTCTTAATAAATGCTGATTGAGTGACTCCCTGACTAAATTTGCTTCTCAGCAACTACCACATGTTATTTTGAGTTCTGCCATCTTTGGCCAAGTAGAACAAATCTAATCCCTCTTCCATGTAACTGTCTTGCAAATTGAAGATTGTTGTTAAGTTCTTTGCCCCAGTGTTTCCTTCCGTGAGGCTCACCATCCCTAATTCTTTTAATAGATTCTCATCTAGCAGGCTCTCAAATCCCTTCACTCTCCTAATGACCTTCTTTGCAATGTTCTCCAGACCTCATCTATTCAGTCATCAAATCCTTTCCTAACTTGTGGGGGCCAGAACCAAACACACCAACGTGTGGTCTCACCAAGAGAGAACACAGCAGGACTATCACCTCCCGCCTTCTGGACACTGTTCTGTATGCTTTTAATGCAGCCTATGTTCCTGTTAGGTGTTTTCCCTGCCACATTATGTAGTGGACTTTATATTGAACCTAGAGTTCACTAAGACCCCCAGATCATCATTAAGTGAAATGCTCACTTGTCTTAGACTGCCCCCCTAATCTTATACATGCCCAATTGATTTTTTGAACTCGTGTAGTACTCTGCATTTATCCCTACTAGGATTTTATCATTCATTCATCCTTTTGTTAATTCATGAAATTAGTAAGCATTTATTAAGGACCAGCTTTGGGCCATGTACTCTATTAGGAACTGGGGATACTGAAGAAGACAAAACAGTCCTCTACCCTCAAAGAGCTTATTCGAGGTGGCCCTTTGACTGAATCCAAACTTCACAAAATAAATCCCCTTAATAAAAGAATTTGTTCTATAAAACTTGGACTCAATCAAAGGGCCGCACCCAAGGACCTAGAAGGCCACATGTGGTCTCAAGGCCAGAGGTTTATATCTTATATCTTACTGGGGGATTTATATCTTATATCTTACTTATGTCTTACTGGGGGATTTCTGTTCTGGATACCTTTTCTGGGTATCAAAATAAGCACATGCAAAATACAAAGGAAGAAAATATCAAGTAATTTTGGGGAGGTCAAGGGGAAAGCCCAAACAGTGGCAGTCGGGAAAAATCTCATGTGGGAAGTGGTCCCTGACCTGAACCTTGACGGTGTTTCAAGAGTCATCATTAAGAAGAGAGCATTCCAGAAAGGTGGGAACACGGTTTGTAAGGGGGTGTAGTGTGTGGTCTGTCGGAAACACACATGATCAGATTTAACTCAGTGTTCTTACCATTGTGAGGGAGGCTTCCTACTATATGCCAGGCAAAAGGACTTGCCTAAGATCACATTGTGTCTGTGGAAGATTTGGGACCAAATGCATGAAAGTCTGTGCCATAACTGTCTCCTCTCCCCTTCTTCCTCCCAGAAAGAGATATAACTACTTTGGGACACACTGCCTCCCCCTAAAGGAGCAATGGGAGAGTTTTTCAATACTGGGTACAAAAAGGTTAGAAAAGAAATAGTTGCAGATACACCAACTTGGCATGTAACAATCATGCAGGCTGCACGGACCTTCAACCAGGTATCCATCATTCTTGTGAAGTAAGAAAGTCCTGACAAGGCCAGGCTTCCCAGACAGCACAGCTCCAAACAGAAGGATTAACTCCTCACCTTTTTAGTTATATCTGTTCGCCAAAGAAATAGAACCCTAAGGAGTTACACCATTTAATATGAAGAATAATGTCACCTATAGAAAGGTATGCATACAGCAGGTACATTTTTGTGTGTAAGTGTAAATTCTTATATGGTTAGGGAATACTGTCTGTCCTGAGCTCTGTGGTTTTTTACTGTTCTACATCTGCAATCTTGAGAATTTAGCTAAAGCCTTTAAAAATTTAAATTCCTTGAAGCATGGATTTTCCCATGTGGGTGAGCCCACCATAGCTCCGCAGCTTGAGAGAAGAGGCTGTAGTGGATTTTGTGTGGATATAGCCCTGTAAGGCTAAGCAATGGCTGTCTTGGGTGGGGCATGGGGGTAATAGATATGGGGATATGAAGGTCTGACTTTCATGCGTTGTTTTGGAGTAGAACTTTGTCCTCCTTAAAAGAAGGGAAATGCCTCAGAGGGAGGACAAAGAGGAGTCCAGATGGGCAGAAGAGAATCCCAATCTGTGTAATGAGTGTGGAGGGTGGAATGTGGCACAGAAGGAAGGGGCAGCCTACTTGGTAGCCTAGTGGGTAGTGTGTTGGACTTGGAGTCAAGGAAGGATTGAATTTGAATCCTGCCTCCTGCATTTCCTAGCTGGGTAATGGTGGGAAAGACACTTAACATCTCTGAATCTCAGCTGGAAACAATTCTGAGCCTCAGTTGGACTAAGGGCTCTTCTTGTTCTAAATCTGTGGTCCTAGAAAGGAAGGGAAAAAATTGAATGTGTTCAACTGTGTAACAGACATGAGGCTCTTCCCATAGAGGCTATATGTGTGTCCTCTGAAGGAAGAGGAGTGGGAGAAGGGGAAAGGGTGGGGGAGTAGGAAGAGGAGGAGGAGGAGAAGGAGAAGAGAATCATAGGATTAAAGAAGATTATAGCTCTACCTTTCACAAAACCCTGTTCCAACACCAATACTTTATTGTGGTACAGCCACAACCTTGGGCCTTGCAGAAAGTAAATTCCACTGATTTCTAGCATGTTGCAAAGAATTTGAATACATCCCTGGCACCAGCCCAAGTCAGTTTTCTGAGGACCTGCCTAACTAAATATGGATAGGCTCATTGCTAGCAGGTTATCCACAGTTCTTTGGCCATGACAACAAACGAAACTAAAATAAACACAAGATGTCCCTCAGTCTTATATGGCCCCTTTGTATTTCTGTAGTAATGGTGGCAGAGGGACAGAAAAGTAGCAGAGGGTGCTTAGAGTTGCCTAGATTTTAGATGGTCTATAAAATTTAATGTGACTTGGTTCTCCAAAGGCAAGACCCTTTTCCAGTGACAGACAGGAACCATGCCTCCACATCACTCTGGCTGTCATTGAGTGGCCAACAATGAGTCCCAGCCCATGATCCACTTGGTCATTGTTGGCTCAGAGTGAGTGTAAATAGCAATTTTTTATGTTTTGGCCAGAAACCCTGAGAGCCTTGCCATCCTAGACTGATTTTTTTTTTTTTTACTCGTAAAAGGGGCCATTCTTTACCTCATTTTTTTAGCTTAAACTTAATCACTGAGTGAGCATTGCCTCACTCAAACTGAGGCCTGGGAAATACCTTAGCTTAAAAAAGCCAAGGTCTCCTACTATATCCAGGGCTCTCTCTAGTCCTGATCTGTATCTGGCCATTGGACCCACATGGCTCAGGAGAAGAAAGTGAGGCTGGCAACTTTGCACAGCCTTTCCTCACTTAAATCCAGTTCGCTTGCAAGTTATAATATCACCTTCTTGATGTCATGATCTTTGAGAAGAAACGATGACAGCAACAGCTAAGTCAGGGATGGGGAACCTGTAGCCCTCTAGGTCTTCAAGTATGGCCCTTTGACCATATCCAAACTTTATAGAGCAGGTACCAGGTTCCCCACTCCTGAGATAGGTATCCTGATAGAGAAGCTCAGCCACACCTATCTTAACATTATTGCTCTAAATGAATGAGAAGAGAAAAAAGAAGTTTCATCTAAATGGAAGTATTCCTTGTAGGAGCAAAGGAAGGAGATGATTGAATTGATTTTGTCAACATGCCCCAATGATACAAAAACATTATCTTATGGCTCATGTGGAGCAGCTAGGTGGCACAGTATATAGGGCTTGGAATCAGGAAGACTCATATACAGGAATTCAAATCTAGCCTCAGACATTTACTAGCTGTGTGACCCTGGGCAACTTAACCCTATTTACCTCTGTTTTTTCATCTGTAAAATGAGCTGGAGAAAGAAATAGCAGGTCAGTCTAGAATATCTGCCAAGAAAACCCCAAGTGGAATCACCAAGAGTCAGATACAACTGAAATGTTGTCATTTCAGTCATATGACTCGTGGTAAGCACTGGCATAAAGGCTACCATGATGGGCATAATTGCAACTATGGACCACCATTTGTTGCAGAGGATGAAGGGGCAGAGGAAGTCTGTGAAGACATTGATAAGACCTCCTCTCAATTAAATCAGCACATACTTTGATACTTGTTGATTTCAGTGCAAAGGTAGAAATAGATGAGGGTGTAAAACAAGGTGGGGGGAAAGGCTTGTAAAAACTTCATGCTTTTGTATCATGATATTTGAGAAAAGAACTGAAATACTGGACATAGCAATCACTGACTAAGACTTAAAAATGAAATTTATTTCATTTTAACAGATAAAAGAAGAGTCATTGTTGAAGTGGGAGTTATCTCCACATCAGCTCTCTGTGTAATCAGACCTCTGACTTGTTAGAACAAAGGTCGGGATCAGTGAGAGAAAAAAAACAACAAACTAGGAGAAATAATAATGAAAGATAGGATATGCAGTTGAAACAATTAAATTCTGAACTATTTAAAAAAAAGTACTCGATAAGAAAAAATGGGAAATGGATAACAGAAATAACATTGACTCCTGGTTATAGAAGTTTAACATGGAGCTTTAAATATAAATCAACTGATGTAAAAAGGAGAGCAAAAGAAACTTAAAAAATAGCTAAGTCAGCAAATACATGATTTACTTGTCAAGCAGAGAGAGGCAGCAGCCAAAGGCATATGGGTTTATTATAATACAAACTAATTTGTAGTCTTAAGAAGAAGGAAAATACTAATGGTCAGCATTTATATAGTGCTTTACAATTTGCAAAGCACTTTACGAATATTAGCTTCACAACAAACTTGGGAGGTAGGTACTATTATTCCCCACTTTTTTTTACAGATGGGAAAGCTGAGGCAAATAGGGTTAAGTGACTAGCCCAGGGTCACAGAGCTAACGAGTATCTGAGATGGGATTTTAAGTTAGATCTTCTTAATTCCAGGCCCCGTGCTTTATTCACTTGACCCCCTAGCTTCCTAGAAGGATGACAGATTATACTAATCACTATCCCCTCATAAAGTAGACAGGAGGTGGAGGGTGGAATCAGTTTAAAGAAAGCTTGACAAGCGTTCCAGTTAAGTTAGTCTGAGGGCACTTAAGGATGAAAATGAAAAGCGTCCCACAAACAGAAGAAAAATAGAAGAGATATTCAAAGATTTTTAGTAATGAGCTGTTTTAACCACCAAGGCCAGTAGTCCCCCTTGGACTCAAATATCTCAGCCCTAGCTGTGCTTATAGAGAGGTAAAAATGTCACTAAAAAGGACAAAGTTGGAAAAGGAAGCTAGACAGGGCAGCTAGGTAGCATAGTAGATAGAGCTCTGGGCCTGGTGTCAGAAAGACTTATCTTCATGAGTTCAGTTGGGACCTCAGATACTTACTAGCTGTGTGACCCTGGACAAGTCACTTAACCTCTGCCTCAGTTCCCTCATCTGTAAAATGAGGTGGAGAAGGAAATGGAAAACCACCTCAGTGTCTATGCCAGAAAGATCCTGAATGGGGTCACAAAGAGTCAGACACAACTGGACTGCAACAACTGTAGGGGAAACCTGTGCTGACATCTCTACAAAATCTTCTTGAGGATCACCAACATAGTCTTTGAGGACATCTTGAATGAGAATATTAGTAGGGAACAGGTAGATTTTCCAAGTGATATTCTGCAATGAATCACATCTTTACATCTCACAGTCGGCTGGAACGACAAGAAGCTATTGTACTTGTTTGTGGATTTTGGAAAAAGCATTTGACTGGATAGAACAGAATGCTGCCTTAAAGGCTTTCTTTTTTTTTTTTTAAACAAAGTGTCTATTGTCCATACAGTAAAATTATTAGAGATTCTTTGAAAGATATGACTGCAGAAATAACTTTCTCCAGTGACCCTCTCATCATAAACATCAAGCAAGGCATGAGTCAGTGAGATGTATAATTACCACCACTATAGAGAAGATTCAGCACAGGGTCCAAATTGAAAGGGATTACCTGTGAAAGATGAGGTCCTTCAGACACTCCTTTTTGTGAATGCCGTCGTGCTGGTTGTATCAATCCATGAAATATTGCTGAGCCTCCTGGAAGAATCCATAACCCCTCACGAGTTCAGCTTGACTGTTCACATTAAGAAAGATCAAGCTGATGAAGAACATCTTTTTACCAGGTTATGCCGTGCCATTAGATGAACAGGCTATAAAGCTTGTCTATCAGCATGAATATCTGGAACCCACTGTACAAGTTTGGCTTGATTATCCATAGCTGACAGACCAAAGAAATGAAGAATGTTTGTTTACTAGAATATGGCATGCAGTTGGATGAACAGCTGTGCACACACACATATGTACATAGATACATGTGTACACATGTGTGGGGAACAGATAGGAGAACTTGACAATGATTTGGACCCATAGTTAAATAAGAGGAGGAGAGGTGGCTGGATTGTCTTCAGGAAATTGCATCGTTCCTTTAATGACCCCAAGATTCTCCTGGAATAGAATACAATGGAATAAGCATTTATTAAGTGCCTACTGTGCTAAGGAACTATGCTAAGCACTTTAGGAACATTATCTCATTTGATCCTGGAAACAAGGACTCTTCTTTTCAAAATGTCGATATACCACTGGTGTTGTTTTATGGTCACTAAATGCAGAAACACAGTCCCTGAAGAACTGAAAATGAATAAATATCACACAAAGGATATTGGAGAGAGGGCTCATGGTGGGAGCGAGCAGGTTACCACATAAATAAGGTACTTAGAAGAGCAAGAGTAAAAGTTATCACTAGGGAAATGTATGAAAGGAAAAAAAAAAGTGGGCTGGTTATCTGACATGGGCAAGGGATGCAGGTAGATAGATGAAATGGTCCTGGGACTTGTCAGAAGAAATAGAGGAAAGTCTCTGGCATGTTGGGTGGACATCATGTGACAGACTTATGAGATGACATGGACAAGAGGCATGCAAAACAGGGAGGCATGGATGAGCTGCTAGCTGCATTTTTGGAGAAAACATCTAGATTGATTTGATCATTCATACATTTGATAATTAAATATTGAGAGTTAAAAAGGACTCTAGAATCATCTAGTCTAGCTTATATTTATTTAGTTATATTATTATATTTATTTTATAGATTAGTTTTTTTTTGGAGGACAATGCCTTTATTATTATTATTTTTTTATTTATTTAAGTTTTCAACATTCATTTCCACAAAATTTTGAGTTTCAAATTTTCTCCTCATCTCTCCCCTCCCCCCACTCCAAAATGCTGAGCATTCTAATTACCCCTATCACCAATCTGCCCTCCCTTCTAACATCTCTCCCTTCCTTTATCCCCATCTTCTCTTTTGTCTATTAGGGCAAAATAAATTTCTATACCCTGTATTTCTCATTTCCCAGTTGTATGCAAGAACAATACTCAACAGTTGTTCCTAAAACTTTAAGTTTCAACTTCTCTTCCTCCCTCCCTCCCCATCCATCCCCACTGGGAAGGCAAGTAATTCAATACAGGTCATATCTGTATAGTTTTGCAAATGACTTCCATAATAGTCGTGTTGTGTAAGACTTAACTATATTTCCCTCCATCCTATCCTGCACCCCCATTTTTTCTACTCTCTCTTTTGACCCTGTCTCTCCCAAAGAGTGCTGACTTTTAATTGCTCCCTCCTCCCATTGCCCTCCCTTCCATCATCCCCCCCACCCTGCTTATCCCCTTCTCCCCCACTTTCCTGTACTGTAAGATAGGTTTTCATACCAAAATGAGTGTGCATTTTATTCCTTCCTTTAGTGGAATGTGATGAGAGTAAGCTTCATGTTTTTTCTCTCACCTCCCCCCTTTTTCCCTTCACTGAAGTCTTTTTCTTGCATCTTTTATGAGAGATAATTTGCCCCATTCCATTTCTCTCTTTCTTCTCCCAACATATTTCTCTCTCACCCCTTAATTTCATTTTTTAAAGATATGATCCCATCCTATTCAATTCACTCTGTGCTCTCTGTCTCTGTGTGTGTGTATGTGTGTGTGTGTGTGTGTGTGTGTGTGTGTGTGTGTGTAATCCTACCAACTACCCAGATACTGAAAAAAGTTTCAAAAGAGTTATAAATATTGTCTTTCCATGTAGGAATGGAAACAGTTAAACTTTAGTAAGTCCTTTATGATTTCTCTTGCTGTTTACCTTTTCATGCTTCTCTTGATTCTTGTCTTTGAAAGTCAAATTTTCTATGCAGATCTGGTCTTTTCATCAAGAATGCTTGAAAGTCCTCTATTTCATTGAAAGAGGTGGCTGGATTGCCATTTTTTCCCCTGAAGTATTATACTCAGTTTTGCTGGGTAGGTGATTCTTGGTTTTAGTCCTAGTTCCTTTGACTTCTGGAATATCATATTCCACACCCTTCAACCCCTTAATGTAGAAGCTGCTAGATCTTGTGTTATCCTGATTGTATTTCCACAGTACTGGAATTGTTTCTTTCTAGCTGCTTGCAATATTTTCTTCTTGACCTGGGAAGTCTGGAATTTGTTCACAATGTTCCTAGGAGTTTCTTTTTTTGGATCTCTTTCAGGAGGTGATTGGTGGATTCTTTCAATATTTATTTTACCCCCTGGTTCTAGAATATCAGGGCAGTTTTCCTTGATAATTTCATGA
>CM053769.1:696164896-696182079 GCA_028658325.1 Potorous gilbertii | reverse complement strand
TAGAAAAGAGGGCAGATTGGTGATATGGGTAATTAGAATGTCCAGTGTATTGGGGAGGGGGGAGGGGACAAATGGGGAGAAAATTTTGGAACCCAAAATTTTGTGAAAATGAATGTAAAAGGTTAAATAAATAAATTTATATTTAAAAAAAGAATTGCTATTTTTACATTTTTTTTTGCAAAGATGTGTTTGCGATTTATCAGACGAGTTTAGATGGATTTCTAGAGAGACCATTTCTCTCTCTTTATCTAACTTTGTCTGACAGGCTAAAATGTCACAGGTCTTGCATAAAACTTTGCGTTTTGGAAAGTATCTTGAGTGACAATATTTGGATAAATTGTATAAAAAGAGATAGCCTTAGAATCATAGCTAATTATCTCAGCAGTTCAACCAGTTGTCCCAACACAAACATTTAATATCTTTTATCCCAATGCTGTTGAAACTACACTAATTTGAACATTATTTTTTTCTCTTGAGCTATGGACCCGCAACATCCCACCCCTATTCCTGACAGGACTATGCCCCTTCCAAACTCCTGTCAAATCATCAGAAAGAGATATGATAATTAAGCATGTATTCTAATAATTTATATTCAAATATCTAACTTTCAAAAGCAGCCTAGGGGACAGGGTGAGAAAAGACTTGCTTTGGAAAGTCACATGACATTCCAGAACACACAGAATGGCAAAGTCCAATTGTAGGGACCTGCATGGATTTGGCATTGTAGTTGGATATGATAAAGCTGCCTGCCACGCAACCTGAACTTTCTCATCAAAGTGGCTGTGAGTAGGATTTACATCTGTCGATCCTGGGACAAATTCCAGTATATATGGATCAGTATCTGGGCTCTAAATCCAAGAATCCCATCATTTCAAAATTATTGGGAACATGAGCAAACATCTAGTCCCACCTGGGCTTGAACTCCTCTGCCTTCTCCCCACCCTCAATATACCTACCACCTCTATCCCCAAATGGTCATTCACTCTTTTCTAAGAGTTCTTGGGTAAAGGGGAGAAGTAGCAAACTTATAGAGAACTCTCTAATACTTGGGAAGTGAAGTCCCTATTTGGTACCATCATTTAATACAGGTTTATAGTTAAGTCTTGAAGCAGTTAGACTCAGGTTCCCTGTTGACCTTCCCTCCATTCCCTAGTCTACTCCTTGTTAGCAAACACTTCATCAGAATGCGACACAAACCGGCTAATCTTTACCTGAGGATATTCCTTTCCCTTCCCTGTAAAGGTCTATATAGCAGATGAACAAGAATAAGCAAGGCTAAAATGAGGACTGCAGAACCTCTAAGGGTAAAGATGCCAGTTGGGCAGGGAATGAGGAGACAGGAGAAAGAGTGGAGAAGAGGTAACTTCACCATGTCCTACAGTATGGCAAACAGATACATCCAGACCAGGAGCCAGTTCTGTGAAGGCAATCACTCCTCAGAGGGTTCAGTGAATCAGGCAAATCAGGAACAGAGACTATTGGGTTCCACCCACTCATTATGCCTAAACTTAATTCTCCTCTCCCCAGAACAAAATGGTTAGTAGTCTGATTCCTAGCCAGGAATTCTTTTCACATTGCCAGAAGAGCTTCATTGTCTTTATTTGTCTCAGCAGATTCCAGGTAACAGTCTTATCCTTTATCATGTTCCTCAGGGAGGCCATCATCAGTGTCTTGTTTGCAGGCTGACTCCTCTTATTTTATGACTCATTCACATTTAGTACCAGCATAAAGGTATTACAACAGGAAAGCAAAATACAAATAATGGAGGCAAAACATTCCTCTTGATACCTGCTCCTTTGGCAGCCCACAGCACTACCACTAGATGGGCACAACAGCAGATATGACAAGACCTGCTCTTGTTGCAATGTTAAAATATAAAATTAATTCCACCCCAGAACTTGTCATTTGAATGGTCCTGTTTCTAGCCCAGTCCAAAGTCTGCCAGAAACCGTCTCCACTGAATAAAGGTCTCATCATCTTCCTCATTCATCCCAGAAATGCTAGTTAGTGAGCTGTAATTTTGGAATAGGTTCCTCAAAAAGGTCATTATCCATGTCTGTTTACAGGCTACCTCATCCTAAGAGCCATATGTAGTAGATGAAACTTCTGAAGCTAAAAGTGTCAATGCCAGTCACCATTTTCCTTCTCTTCTGCTGAATTCTAGGGAAGTATTCGTTTTCAGTTCATTTGTTTTTTACTAAAATCTCTGAGGAGAGGTTTATGATGCCTCAGATACGAAATAAACTTTATTCCTACCAAAACCAAATTAGAAAAAAAATCTTAGCAGACAAACTTGGCAGAAATTCGAAAGGAATTTTTTTGTCAATTTCCAAGGAAGGCTGACTAACTTTATAAAATTCAGTGTGAAATAACATAAAAAATTTAGAATCTAGGTAGATCTACTTAGAATTTTGGAGAAAGATTGTTTTTTATTCAGAAGCAACAAGTCCCAAGTAGGAGTGGCAGAAGCAGCCTTAGATTACTAGACAGTATTTAAATGCCCTTGCAGCAGAAGCAAAAACCCTCTTAGTGAATGAAGAAATCTCCATGATGTCATAGGCTAAGTGCAGGAAAAATTCTCACCTAATGCGGAGAGGGAGGGAGAATTTCCCATGTGATATCACAAGAATGGTAGGTTAATTTTCCTAGTTGTGTCACACAAAAGGTGGAACTAGTTATACCACAGGACAGGGCAACCTGGGCATTTTTTCATTTGACATTATGACAGATTTTTGCAAGCAATGTCATCCAGGGAGTGGTGCTAACAGTTTGAATCAGTGTGGGCACAAGTGTAATTACTAATTCATCCGTGACTCAAAGGAACATATCTTATTTAGTCTTTAAGAAAGTGTTTTGTGAAATTTAAAGTACCTTAGGAATGAGTAAGTAGCAGTAATGGGTCATAGGAAATCACCACTAACAACTCTATGAAGGAGATAGTGCAAATATCATCGTTGCTATTATATTTCCAGGAAATTGAGACAATTTAAGTGAGTTGACCAAGATCACACACTGTGACTTAAATCTCGAGTTGCTCTGGTTCTGATGCTTACATCTAACTTCTCAGTAGTCCCCATAGTACTTTAGCCATAGTAGATATTCATTAAATATTTTGTTGTTGAATGAATGAAGACCTTTCAGTTAGTTGTTGTCCTTGTTGACATCAGTTGATGTCAAGGAAAGGGTCTGATGATTTGCAACTGAAGCGGACATTATTCCTCCCTGGGGCCCCTAGGTTGAAAGATATCTGTTAGGTTGCTGGACAGGGCTGGATAACCTTGCCTAGCAGCAGCATTTCTGTTGGGCCCCTTTCAAAATGTTATTCCCCCTTGCCTGGCAACTTGTGGCCCCCTGCCAGAACTGTTCCTGTTAGACCCCCTTTGCTAGGCAACTACCTTCTGCTGGGCACCCCACTTCCTGACAACCACTTTTTGTTGGGTACCCCCTTCCTGACAACCATTCTCTGATTGGGTCCCTTTCCTGGCCCCTACTTTCTGTTGGGCCTTCTTGCCTAGCAGCAAGCCCCCCGCCCTGTCAAAACTGTTTTTTGTAGAAACCGCAAGGCTGTACCGAGAAGCACTGAAATGCTTAAAATGCACACACCCACCTTAGTTCAGAGCTGTCTCCTCTGGGTTTCCCATGAGGCAGCTGCCAGCCTGGCTAATAAAGACACTCTCCAAATTCCCAATTGACGCTTGCCTGTGAATTACTTACTCCGTCCATTTCACATGGAGGCCCCAGCGAGATAGCTTTTGGCTCTGCATGCACAGGCAAACCATCTGCCCTGGACGGCCGGACTGAGCTTTGATTTCAGGGGGTGGACAGTGGGATGCTCCCTGGCCCGGTTTCAGAGCACAGCCTGCAAGCCAGGCTCCCGGTAGCAAAATTCTCCTGATCTGGCCAAATTTTGAGCCCCCTGTCTGTTCTGGTGAGTGCTCCTGATATAGTAAGTGGCTAAGGCTGGACACAGCGAGAAACGCCCTTACTGACCTCCACAGGATGCCTCATGAGAGTTGAGACTGACCTCCACGGGAGAGTCCTGCTGGCTGTCTCCTCTGGGTTTTTCCCATGAGGCAGATGCTCTCGAAATTCCCAATTGACTCTTGCCTGTGAATTAGTTACTCCGTCCATTTCAGCAACTTTGCTTCAGACTTGGATCTGTCCTTTCCTCATTAGAGCTACACATGAGCTGGATTGGTTTGTCTGCTGCTGCCATTTTGAAGCAATCAAGCACTCTGCCATGGTGTTCAAAATGCTGCTTCTTCCTAATGAGCACCTACTAGAGCAACTTAATGAGGGAAGAATTGCTCTAATACGATTCAGTTCAGAAGTCTTTCATCATCTTACGAGATATTTTCCATGTAGGCCAGCCTTGGTCGCTGTAAATTGTGCTGGGCAATATGTTCAAAATTAACATGAATGTAGATATAATGTTGGCATTAATTCACCTCTACTTTTTCTCTACTCTTCCAATCCTTCGTTATTTCCCCATGTCTCCCTATTAAGCTGCTTTGGAGTAGTGAAGCCTGCTGTAACATAGACATATAAATGCTTATGGATTGACTAATTCTCCTTTTAATGTCTTTCTTAGTATATCATGTCATCAATGGTAGGTCCCCAATGAAAGCTTGTAGACTAAGTTGCTGACAAACTTCCTTCTAAGTGGGGCTTCCCAAGAACTAGGATTTACAAGTGGCTTAGGATAATAGCATCTAAGAGTTGGAAAAGATATCAGAAATATCTAATGGAACATGTGATGAATAGAGATCTCTACAATGCTGTCCACAAATGGTTATTCAGTTTCCACTTGAGGAATTTTACCCTAGTGATGGAAAACTCACTACCTTTAGAGATGACTCATTCTACTTTTAGACAGTATTAATTTTTTTAAGAAAAAATTCCCCGTATATTAAACCAAAATCTACCTCCTTGTAACTTCTATGCATTGGTCTTAGCCTGCTAGTCAGCCTAATCGGTAGAGTAGTGGATGATCTTGGATTTCCTTAGAATCAGAAACACCAAAGTTCAAATTCTACCATGGAGAGTTAATAGCTCTATAACCTTGAGCAAGTCACTTAATCTCTAATCTCTCTTAGCCTCAGTTTCCTCATTTGCAAATTGGGAATATTTGTAACACTTGTCACACAACAACATGTGAAGCATTTTGGAAACCAGCTCTTATTAAACAAATATTTACATATTTGAAGACAGTACTCATCATCCCACCTAAAACTCTTCTCCAAGCTAGAGAAATCTCCAAAGTTAGCTCATTCTACTTTTGAACAGTCTTACTTGTTGAGTATTTTTCCCTGGAGTAAACCTTAATAATCTCTCTGCCGCTTTTCCCGTTGCTTCTAGTTGCGCCATCTACAGTCAAAGAAAATGAATTGAATCCCTTTTGGACATAGTAGCCTTTCATAACAGCCTTACAATTACTTTGATAGATATCAAGTCCCCCAAGTCTCTTTTTCTCCAGGCTAAGCACCCCAATTCCATCGAATGATTTTCATATGGTAAAGTTTCAGGTCCCTTCTTGTGGAGGTACACCAGAATGTCTTCATCCTTCCTTAATTAAAGCTCTCAGAAGTAAACCTACAGCATCCTAGATGTAGTCTGACCAGGGCATAGGAGAAGGACTATCTCCTTTATCCTTATGGGCAGTAGTTCTCTATTAAAGTAGCCTTAGATCAAAATGTCTTTTTTGTCTGCCGTATTATACTTATTTGACAACCATAAAGAAAGGAGAAATTCCGCTTCTGAGCAAGCAATTCACTTCTAGCCCAGGACACCAACTGTTTTTTCAGTGAATGAATTTAAGTAAAGTGTAGATACCACTGTCTCACCATAGTCACTGACATATTTGTAGTTTACATCTGAATAACTTCCCTAACTAGATTTGCTCCCTGCTTTCTCAAAAGCCTTCTCAACAACCCCCTTCTCACCTTGCCCCAGAGGTGGCATATTTGAGGGATACAAAGTGGGGAACTAAAGTAGTGTAAGAGGAACACTAGAAGTCACTGAATCATAGGGTATTAGGACTTGGAGCTAGAAGGAACCTCAGACAACTATCTCCTTCATTTTTCCTAATGAAAAAAAGGAAAGAGACAGACTAAATGACCTATATAAGCATATCTATAAGCATATTAACTTACATAGCAAGTTAATATCAAGGCTGGAAACTAAGTCCCTTGACTTTTAATCTAGTACTTGAGAGTAAACTTCTTTGCCTTCTTATAATCTATGAGTTAGAGAAAAATTGTGACCCTCCAGTCTGGTAATGGGTATAGTTGAACAAGACTTTAGATCTAGTGCTTGAGAGTAAACCCCTTTGCCTTCCTAGAAGGAAAAGTTGTGACACTCCATTCTGGTAGTAGATAGGGGTGGGCAAGAAACTTTGGTCTGAAGCAAGAGATCATAAAATGGAAAGAAAACAAAAGGGCAATTATTGGAGCCAAAACAAAAATATACATGTAAGTATGTATGCATGTATATAAGCCCTTTAAGGGTAAAGAATATTTCATTTGGGGGCTGATATCTTCCCGTGCTTAGCCCTGGATCTGCCAAATAGTAAGCACATAGTAGGGCAGTTAGGTGACTCAGTGTGGATAGAGTGCGAGTCCTGGAGTCAGGAAGACTAAACTGTCTGAGTTCAAATCCAGTTTCAGGCTGTGGCAGTGGTGTGACACTTTTTTCAGTGAATGAATTTAAGTTCCTCATCTGTAAAGTGAGCTGGAGAAGATGACAAACCACTCCAGTATCTTTGCCAAGAAAACTCCGAATGAAGAGTCTGAGTGGCCAACATGACAAAACAGGAAAATTACAAATGCTGGTGATGTGAGATAATTGAAACACTGATCCATTGTTGGTGGAGTTGTGAACTAATTCAACCATTCTGGAGAGCATTTGGAACTATGCCCAAAGGGATATAAAAACATGCATACCCTTTGACCCAGAAATATCACTTCTAGGTCTATATCCCAAAGAGGTCATACAAAAGGGAAAAGGACCCACGTGTACAAAAATATTTATGGCAGCTCTTTTTATGGTGGCCAAGAATTGGAAATTGAGGGGATGCCCCTCAGGTGGGGAATGGCTGAGCAAGATGTGGTATATGAATGTAATGGAATACTGTTGTGCTATAAAATGATGAGTAGGGGAGACTTCAGAGAGGCCTGGAAGGACTTGAATGAACCAATGCTGAATGAAGCAAGCAGCACCAGGAGAACACTACATAGTCACAGCCACAGTGTGCGGAGACTCACCTTGATAGACTTAGCCCTTATCAGCAAGGATCTGAGACAGCTCCAAAGGACTCATGATGGAAAATGCTGTCCACATCCAGAAAAAGAACTGTGGAGTCTGAATGCAGATTGAAGCATATTACTCTTTCTTTTTAATTTGTTTTGTTTCTTCTTTCTTGTGTTTACAACATGACTAATATGAAAATAAGTTCAATATGAACGTGTATGTAGAGCCTATATCAAATTACACACTGTCTTGAGGTGGGGGGAAGGGGAGAGAAGGGGAGAGAATTTGGAGCTCAAAATTTTATAGAAGTGAATGTTGAAAACTAAAAATAAATAATCAAAAAAGAAAAAGAGTTGATAAGTCCAGTGTATCCTGCCCAGTCAGTCTCCTGGCTAGACAACAGCTCGTGTGGGCCTTGTCCAAGGAGAGCAAAGGACCCAGGGAAACATCTGGAATTCAGCGGGGAAGGAGAAACAAGTTGAGTCATTAGATACAATTTTATTATGTGATATGATAGTTGGATCCCTAATTGCAGAGCGACTTTTGTCTGTCAGGGCGTGGCAGGAATATACTACCTGCCAATTAGAGGCAGCTAAGCAAATTATACCATCCTATAGTCCCTCTTCCTGAAGTCCAGCCTCGTAGACTGCCTATTGAACATTCAGAACGAGTTGTAATCAGTTGCCAGGTCATCCATTCTACTTTCACAATATCATTCTCACCCTTCTGCTTTCCTCTACCCACACAATTACCGCAGTAGTTCAGGACCTCCTCACCTCCCACCTAGACATTGCAATAGTCTTTTACTTGCTTTCCCTGCCATGTGTCTCCTCTTTTCAGTCCATGATTTTCTAAAGCAGGTGTGTCTTGGCATGTCACTCCCCTGCTCAGTCAACTCCACTGGCTCTTTATTATCTCTGAGATGAAATACATTCCTCTGGTATTTAAAACCCTTCATATCCACCCGGGTTTCAGTCTGCCTTTCCAGGCGTATGCGTTACTCCCTCTCACACATTCTGTAGTCAGACAAACCACCATTCTCGATATTCTTCCAATGACAGCCCACCTCCTGTTCCTTTGTACAAGCTGTCTCCCACTACTTCTGTCTATTCCCTCGTGTCTAGAACCCCTGCCTTACTTCAAAATTCAGTGCTCCTACACAAGGTTTTTGCATTCTCTGCTGCTAATACCCCACTAATACTGCCTTGTATTTATTTAGTTATTTTCTCCAATTCAACATAGATGCCTTAGGGGCAGGAGGGGAACATCTGTATGATTTTTTGCCTTGTATCCTCACTGCCTGGTATATTCCTGGCATAGGATAGGTGATGAATGAATGAAAAGACATTTGTAAAGCATTTGCCAAGTATTGTGCTAAGAACTAGGAATACAAGTGAGGCCTCTTCTTTCTCTTCCATCATCCCTTCCCCTTATCCCTCCCTGACATCCTGGGCTACTCAGACACCACCTTAGGGGAAAATAAAACACAGTCAGTTGGAGGTCCTTCCCAGAAGATGGAGCGTGTTGTGTGAGAAATATCAAGATGGCCATTTCGGCTGGCCATTCTCATTGATTTCTGCTGATAATAGGAAGAAAAAAGAAGAGAGCCTGTTATAAATAAATAAATAAATAAAATATAAATAAATAAATCTTCCTCAGGAACTCTCAGTGAGAGTATGCTTTTATAAAATTCTTGAAAGACAGAGAGAAGCAAGCCAGGATTAGTCTAAAATGAATCACTGATTTGGAGAAATCAGATTTCTAATGGTTCAGAGAAAGATAGGATCCAGTTACCTAGTTACATTCTTGAGGGAAAATTCACATATGAGTAATGGACAGCTCTCATGAATGAAATTCTGAACACTCAAACGGGAATTATCTTAATTAGGAGGAGTAAGAAAAGAGAGAACTAGGAAACAACCTAAATATTTAGACAGATGTGGCTACACAGGGAACTCACATGACCAACTTAAATTTTTAAAAATATTTAGAAAATAAATGCAAAGGAAGTTCAAGGAGTATGAAAAGCAGATTATTACTGTGCACATGTACACAATAGCTTCAGAATTAATACGGCCTGAATGAGCCAAGAGTGGCATTGAATAGTAAGGGCAGCAAAATAGGTTTTTAAAGGTATGTTGGAGGCAGGAGAGATGGTGATCATGAGTGATAGAAGCTTCAACAACTAAAATCTTATTTTGTTTACCTTTTCTTTCCCAAGGAAGAGTATAATGGAAAATAGAAGGGTAAAATAACACTAGTTAACATGAAGTTGAAACCCAAGAGAAGTGAGGAAATGATAAAATATCTAGCTGCACTTGGGTGAGTTCCAATTACCAGATTCCAGTGTGCTCCATTGACAGGTTTGAAAGATACTGGGAGAACTGGAGGATGTGATTGCTAAGGGCCTGGAAATGATTTTTGAAAGGTCATGGAGAATGAGAAAAGTGATGGGAAAAAAAGGAAAATGGGTTGATTTTCAAAAGATAACAAGGCAGAATATATAAACCATAGGCCAGCAAGTCTGACGTGCTCTTCGTGCTAAGTCTAGTTCTGATTATGGGAAGGGAAGCAGGGATGACTGAGGGCCAGAAGATGTGGAAATTTGATAACAAGCACACCTTCAAAAGAGCAGATTATATTCAGTGCCACCTATTATATTATTAACGGTCATGCCATTAAAACAAACTTAGAAGAGAACCGGATCAAGTACCTTCCACAACTGTCTTCTGTTTTGTTTTTTTATCCCCTGTGCGTACAACAGAGCCTAGTATAAAGGAAAGCACTTAATAAATACTAAATGAGTATTGACTATGGATAGGGGAAATTCTTAAACAAATAAAGGTATTGAGGTAATCATAAAAGATAAAATTGAAAACTTGTGCCCCAAAGAAGGAAATGCCTACTTATCGACTAGGCGCCATGCTAAGCGCCTTATGAAAATTATCTCATTTTATCCTTAAACAATTCTGGGAGGTAGGTACTGGTATATGAATGTAATGAAATATGATGTGGTAAGAACTGATGAATATATAGATAATTAAACAGAATTGGGAAGATTTATATGAACACATGCAGGGTAAAATAAATGAAAAAAAATGCCAGACGGCAGCAACATAAAAGAAAGAAGAAAGACAAAAGGGAACACTATAAAATGCTAACCATTACGTTGGTTCCAGAAATAGAAATGAGAAAATGAGGAGATATGGGTGTGGGACATTACAAGTATTGTAAGACTCAAATGATTTTGGGGGGTTATTTTTGCTGAAGTGATTTTTTTTTTTTTAGCATTTTGTTACAAGGGATTGCTCATGGACCTAGAACATTCTCAAAGGACTCTTGAGGCAAAATGCCATCTGCATCCAGAGAAAGAACTATGGAATTGAAACATAAATATTTTTTCTTATGTTATGCTTTGTTTTGTTTTGTTTTTCGTGGTTTCTCCCATTCATTTTAATTCTTGCATGCAACATGACTAATGTGTATGTGTAGAACCCATATAAGATTGCATGCTGTTGTGGGGAGGGAGGGAGAGAAAAATCTAAGATGTATGAGAGTGGTTGTAGAAAACTGAAAACAAATTAATACTTTTAGAAATGGATTGCTTACTGACTAGGCAAAAGGGAAGAGAAATACTTGAAAATAAAATTGATAAAAAGATATCAATAAAAATTAAAAACAACACAGCAGACTAACTTTATTTTCCTTTTTTGGCAATATTCATGTCCATGTAACCTTCCCACCTACCATATAGCATGAATGCAGTCTGTGAATTAGGGTGGAGATGATTTTATATCCTGACTCTGGTTCAAGAGTTGGTCAATTCCTGGCTCAATCTTCAAGTTTTAGTTAGAATCAGAAAACAAAAAACTGGAGAGCATGACAAACTATATGGAGATAATGCTTATTTTCTGTGGAACCATTTTGGCGACTGGAGCCAGGGAAGAAATTATGGTTCCATGCCAGGCCCTTCACTACTATATATTATCTAGAAACTACCGATAGCAGAGATGGCAGTTCCACATTCCTGGAGTCCAACATAGAAGTATCAGTTGATGATGAAGAGAATGAGGAAAATGAAAACTAACCATGACAGTGTTCATTAATTGACTTCACGTTTCCTCATTTGTCTGCACAAAGGAGTATGTTGATGGCTCTGTGCTACTTCACCTTAAACCAACCTGACACATTTCCTTCTTTTATCCATTCATATGGAAACCAAACTTCCTGGTTCTGTATTTTTCTCCTATTCATTCCTTGTCTTGAATGAAATTTTCCACAACCTTTGAGCAACCTCTAGTGGGTGGTGGATAAGACAGCAGTGGTAATCACCAACTGTTCTCGTGGAAAAGAAAATTGCCTGACTTAGTAAGAAGTCTTCTAAGACTCTTGACACTTGTATAATTGTTGCTATGTTTAAATGTCCTTTTATGTATGTGAGTAAGACAGTCCCACAACTGTGCACTTACCTCGCATGTTATTCTATATTTGATTATGGCTAAGAAAATGAAAAGTAACTTTGAGGCCGTGTGGACTGACACTGGGCTTGGCACCAAGGAAAGAGGTGGCCTGGGACGGGAGGAAGAAGGCTGAGATCAAGGTTAGAGGACCTACATTCATATCCACCTGTGAAACTGATCTTGGATAAATCAATTAACCTATTTGACCCTCACTTCCATGATTTTTAAAATGAGAGGACTGACCTAGGTAGAACTTGAAGTCCCTTCCAGCTCTAGACTGATGATCCTAAGACCTGACTTCAGATCCCTTCTAGACATTCAGCTCTATTTGCCTCAGGCAACTGCTACACATGTAGTAGGAGTTACACTGAGCTAGCTTGGTTGGATTTGAATTTTGTTGCTTATTTTCCCCACACCCACCTTTCTTCCAAACTTCCCTGTTTCTCTTGAAAACTCCTTCATCTTTTCAGGTTTACAGTCTATGTGTTATCCTTGCATTCTACACTTTCTCACCCCACACTCTAATAGTCAACTACAAAATCTTGCCATTTCTATGCATATGATAGTTTCTGCACCCACCGCTTTCTCGCTGTTCACATAGCCACCACTCTAGCTCTGGCCTGTGTCACCTCTTCTCTGTACTGTTACAACAGCCTGCTGGTTGATCCCCATGACTTGTGCCTCTTGGCTCCAGCCTATCTCCCACACAGCTGCCAATGTGATTCTCCTGAAGTGTAGCTGACTGTGCCACTCCTCTACTCAGTGAACTGTAGAGGTTCTCTATTGATACTAGGATCAAATATTATTTCATCTTGGTCTCCTACAGAAACAATAGCTTGGTCCAATGTGTAGTCGGTAGAGAGTTGCCTTTTAAGTTCAGAAAATGTGGGTTCAAATAATTCCTCTGACATTTATTATCTGACCTTAGGCAAATCCTTTTAACTTCTCCAAGTCTCTGTTTCCTTATGTGTAAAATAAGATGCCCAGAGTAGCTAGCTCCAAGGTCCTTTACAGCTCTAGATTTATGATACTACATGGAGTTAACATTTGTCATAGCTCAAGGTCCTAGCTTAAGGCTTAAAGGCCAGCTTAAAGCTGACTTTGTAGCAAGGAAGACCTCAGTTCAAGTACTATTTCCGACACAGTGGTTGTGTGACCTTGGGCAAGTTGAACTTCTCGGTGCTATATAAATTCTCTAAAATTCAAGATTGCTGAGCAGGTGTACTGGCAAAGGGAGTTTCCTCATCTGAGAATTCTTTATAGCAGTGAAATCACAGCTTCTCCTCTTTCCCAACTAATCCCAGGGTCCCAAAATGATTTAGTCTGGCCTGAGAAGCAAGGCTTTTTAGCATCTCTCAAATTGTACCCTAGTGGTAGCTGCCCACTTTTCAATTCAAGAAATATTTATTAAGTACCTACTATGTGCCAGTCACTATGCTCAACGCTGGGGATACAAATGAGAAAAAGATAGTACCTACCTTTAAGGAGCTTACAGTCTGATAAGGGAAGACAATACATAAAAGGAAGCTGGAAAAGGGAGTGGGGAGACCTTGGATATCATGGCACAAGGACCTGATGTTCTGTGGAGAGCTGCTGATGAAGAATGCAGAGTTACCTGAAAAGTTTTGAAAGTTCAGAACTGTCTCTAAAGAAATATTTTAGGAAGTTTGCTGCTTCATCCTCCAGCCCTTGTACTCATGTCTGTAATCTACCAGACCAAGTGCAAGGCTGCTGATGCCCACAGGTCACCACACAATGTCCTGTTGGCCCCTCACCTGGGATTTTAGAAGTCTTGGCAGTGGACCTGGTACTGGCCCTTCTTGTGGTGGCCAACTCTGCTTTCAAATAAGTGCAGACCACTGATTTGTGCAGACATTTCATCCACCTCTCCTTCCCCTTCTTCCTTTCTCTTCTCCACAATCACTCCAAAGCTCAAAATGGGTCAGTAGGGAGGGAGTCATGGAGAAGTCCTGTGCAGGTGAAGCATTTCAATTTTTCTTCCTATCTCCTAGGATACTCCATTTCCATATCTTACCACTGGATTGATTCCAAGAATAAAAGAGGTCTATGACGTTAGCACTTCCCTTACTTCTAACCTTACCAAGGGGCAGGAGATGTATCATTCTTTTCATGCTCCTTGGAAGACCTGCCTATATGCTCTGTGGAACTCTAAAGAGGGAAATACTTAACGTTACTCACCTCACAGGGCTGTTAAGAAGATACCTTAAAAACCGTATTGCATAAATAGTGAGGCAGCTTGGTGCAGTGAAAAGCCTGCTAGATTAGAGCCAGAGTAGACCCAAGTTTAAGGTTTACTTTGGGATTTCTCCAGCCTTGTTAGATGCTTGATCTATCACTTCATCTGAAAAATTAGAAGAATAATACCAATGCTACTGCTGTGATCGAGCGAGTTAATGCATATACAATATTTTACAGACCTGGAAGTACTTTAAAGACGGCAGTCGTCATTCCATGTTACTAGCTGTTTTGTGACAGTCCTCTGCCACAAGGGAGTGCATCCTGGAGTGATGTAGGGTGCCTCTGTTTACCCTTGCTTTCTGTGACTGGACTCAGCACCATGCTCCTCCAGTGCACACATACTTATCAGCAGGGTTAGTCCTTGTCTAGGTACCCAGTTTATGACTAAGGAGAGACCCATGGGTCAGGAAGAGACATGGAGAAAATAATCCATTAATGATTTTGGAATACTAAGAATAACATATAAGATGAGAATCACTTCAATGTAAAGCTACATTGCAAGCGATAGGAAAGAAAGGGAAGGAGAGAGAGAAAGTATACAATTCAGGAATATATACTAAGAGAGTATAATAAGTTATTTAGGGTGGTGCTGCACTGAGGAGCAAAGATGAGTCCATTCAGGAAGAGCTTAAGATACCCTTCTGAGAGTGGGGTTCTTGCATTCTGATTTTGGGTAGTCCCCTAGAGTTGATAGATTTGCATATCAGAGTCAAGGTACACAGTGGGGTTGCATATTAGGGAAAAACAAGCTGGTGATAGATAAAATACTATTTTGGGATACACCACTGTACTAACCTTAGAAAAATGTCATTGTCAATATTTTTTCATGAGTGTGTTCTGTAAACTTACAGTCAAAGGGAGACTGGCAGAGTCAGAAGGCATGGTTTTGTGTTTCTTCTCTGATACTTAACTAGGAATGTGACCCAAGTTATTTAACCTAAGTCCCAGATTCCTTTGCCATAAAATGAATATGGCAACATGTACTATCAGGCAGCTGAGGAAAATACTTTGTAAACCTTAGTACTCTACTGTGCCAATGCCTGTAGTCTCATCAGGGTAGGTACTCTGTCCAAGGGATCTCAAAGCCATCGAAGACTTCCTACCCTGTCCATGGTAAATACACCACAAAGGGTCCATTCAGGAGGCCCTAATCTTGGGACTGCCTGGATACCAAAGAACACAGTGATTGCCCAGAGGGGATCCACCACTCCCAAAACATGAGCAGGTAGACCCTTATATATTCCTCTGCCACATCATACCTGTAACCCAAAGACCTTCCTGACTAGTAACCTTTTCCTTCTACCACTTCCTTTTTGGTCCAGGGCCCTGCATCTTTTCTGTCAACTGTGAGAGGGTTGAAATGAAAGATTATGGTATATAAATTACAGGATTCTCTCATGATAATCCTTTTTCCCATAATAAAAGCTTCCTTAATAGCTAAGTTTCTTTTCCTAACTTCTCAATTACCATGTCTACACACATGGAATGATTAACAGTTAATTCACTCAGAAAAGTGTGTTGGTGTGTGTTGTGTGCGTATGTGTTTTAACTGAGCTCTGCACAATTTAGCTCTATCTAGCTTCCCAATGTCTTTAAAAGTTTCAAATATTTTCGTGTACTTTATTAGACTATTACAAAGCAAAATACCTCAGCAACATTTCGGCTCATCATACAAATGCCTTTACTGAGCTGTGATAATGTGACCCAGTGAAAAAGGTTCTAACCCTGAACCATAGATCTGGATAAATCACATCATTTCCCAGGACTTTCATGTTCTACTTAGAACCTGGTCATTGACTTGTACCGTTTACATCACATGGCTATCACTTTTCACTTTTACTGCTTAGGGAGCAGTGAACCTCTATAATGGCTGAAGTCCAATGTGGCACCTCAACTCTCAACCTTTTTCAGTCCCTAAGTGGATTTGGAGTCTCAGAAATTCACCCCACTCAAATCCTAAGAGCGTGTTCCCCTACTTTCCACACTGTCCATCTCCAGTACTTATTTCCTCTTTCTCCTATCTTCACATATCTCAGACCATAAATTATGTTTTTCAGATGGAAAATAAAGCATGTATGTTAATAAATAATTCAACAGGATTGAGTCCAGAGAGGCATGCATTTTTCCCTATCCCCTCAAAAATCGGAATAATACAAGTTGATTCACAGGACATACCAAATTTTCTTACCATGCTCCCTTGGGTTAATAAATATGGGGAATACACATATACTTATAATTCAACCAAGTCTTTGGGGGTGAATAAATAAATGTTTAATGTCTTCAGAAAAAAAATGTATGTATGACACATTTTAAAGTTTAATCTGAATTATGAACGTTTTCTCTGTCACTTCCTGAAAACCGTACAATCAACAAAACTTCAAACCCTAATTTGTGGTATTTGCTGATTTCTGAAGTGAAAATGCTAGCATTAAAAATTTAACAATTGGAGGGGCAGAAGCAAGATGGCAGAGTAGAAAGACTCACATATGCTAGCTCCGAACCCACAGCCCATAATTATCTATAAAAAGAACTCCCAACAAATTCTGGAACAGTAGAAGCCACACAGCAAGGGGGTGAAGGAGATTTCCATTCCAGAGAGCCCTGAAAAACTGATCCCAAAGGTCCGTCGAGCACTGGACGGGAACGGAGCCCTCCCCTGCCCTGGCCACGCAGCACTGAGAGGAACAGATCCAGCAGATCTGAGCAGGCTTTAGGGACGGAATCTCCAGTGGCCACGAAGATCCCTCCACCCACAGACGCACAGGTCAGTGAGAGAGACATCTGGACGGGCTGAGAGGGGAGTGGGGTGTCTCCATGAATCGGGCCCCCTCAGGAGGCAGCAGCAGAGGCAGCGGGCGGCCAGAGGCTCCCTGAACAGGCAGGAGCTGGGTCCATGACAGAAGGTCTCTGCATAAACCCCCTGAGGGAACTGAGCCTGGGAGGCGGCTCTGCCCCCACCTGAGCACCAGAAATTAAGCTCCCATTGAATAGAAGCCAGGCCTGCCACCAAAAGCCCTGAGGCTGGGGAGCAGCATTTGAATCTCAGACCTCAAGCACTAGCTGGGCAGATCTAGGCAGGGGTGGAGAGGAATCTCAGAAGTCAAGTAACTGGCTGGGAAAATGCCCAGAAAAGGGAAAAAAAATAAGACCATAGAAGGTTACTTTCTTGGTGACCAGATGTTTCCACCCTTCCTTTCTGATGAGTAAGACCAATGC
>CM053769.1:696140526-696164396 GCA_028658325.1 Potorous gilbertii | reverse complement strand
ATGAGGAGAAGAATGCTTTCAAAAGCAGAGTTAGCCAAGTGGAAAAAGAGGTGCAAAAGCTCACTGAAGAAAATAGTTCTCTCAAAATTAGAATGGAACAGATGGAGGCCAATGACTTTCTGAGAAACCAAGAAATCACAAAAAAAATTTTAACAGTCATCTTTCTTGAGCTAGTATGAGCCAGCTACAACACACGCACTGGGGGTATGAGTTCTTTTTAGACTACACACAGAATGACTTTAAACAACTCAGAGAATCAGAGACATAACAAGGTTTTTTTATGGTGCCTGAGGTAAAGTTAGATGATGGGATGGTCTCTCCCTGCCTCCACTCCACTCATGCACCCAGCTTGGGTGCAGTGAAATTCATCTAGTTCCCTGGGAAGAGAAGAGGTGACATGGAGTCACAAAAAGGAAATCTCCCTGGTCCAGGAATCCCAGGTTACCCAAAAGGAGTTAAGTGGAAAGATAATAGAAAATGATGCATCCCAGTAGCTGTAGGTTGAAACTGAAATGGTTGAAGTGGCAGATGGGGCAAAGCTCATGGGGTACAAAGCATGTACCCCAGGAGCAAGTAAAAGGTGAAGAAAGGTCACCTGGTACCGTAGAATGATAATGATGTGAGGGAAAATGACTTTGAAATACCTCTGAACTGTCATCAAAACAGCGGAGATGGAACACACTTTGTACCTCCTGGCAGACGGTGATGGATGAGAGAGGTCTGCAATGAAATCTGCATTTTTAGAAAGTGATGACTTTTGTTTGGCTTGACTTTTCCTGTTTATTATGAGAGAGTTCTTTGCAAGGAGAGTTTCCATAGGACTTTCAAGTGCTGGCATAGGGTAGGGAAAAGGGCTGCTTCTAGGATACTTTGTCGTCATTCTTTGACCCTGGGGCAAACCTTCATTACAGCTCTGGGGGTCATTTTCCCATTGACCTTTTCACTGCTGTCACCAATTTACCTTGTATTAGGGACCAAAGATTGTCATTAATTTTATGTCACAAGTCTTTCTCCTCAGTGTAATATGTTTTTGAGAACTGATGGGCATTGATAGCTCAGAAGGATGAGCATTTTCCCTTAGCTCTGAGAGTGATTTGTGACAGTTGAGATCTTTGAGTCAAAAGGCAAAACTGAGTCATGAGCAGGCATTCTTACGGGGACATTCTTATCAGCTAGAGAGAAGGAGAGGGGAGAGGGAAGAGTCAATAGGGGTCCACCTTCCTACCCCTACCCAGGACTTAATGAGCTGAGCCAGGAAGAATCGGTGGTACAAGGATGGGAAGCAGAAAGTAGAGAATGGAAGGAGAATTGGAAAAGAGGATGGAGCTGCATCCAAGACAAACTGCCACCAGCTCCCTACAAGTGTATCGGGGCAGAAGACCTGGGATGAAGCTAACCACTCTACTGACTCTTCAAGGACTGAGGGAAGTCCAAAGAAAAGCTCTGCATTTCTCCTAATTTCCTTTCCCTTCTCTGTCCAATAACTGACACTATAATATTATTTCTTTTACTTGTGTTTTGAATTTTGTCCAACCATAAAGAGCTAATTTTGTAGTAAGGTGGGCCTGATTAAATCTCTACTGATAAAAAAGGGTAGAGAGAACAGCCTAGTGAGAAGTACCAGCCTCCAAAAGCACCTTCCTCCACAGTACCCACAGCTACCAGGGTTACAGAGGAATCTTAACTTTCCTTCTCCAAAAAGGGAAATAAACTAATCTTCAAAAGAGAAGTCATGGATTCTAGGTGCAGAAGGAGACACATATTTTTGAATCAGGATAATGTGGGAATTTGCTTTGATTGCATTTCTTAATAAGAGTTTGTTAGATCTGAGAGTTACATAAAGCCATCACCAGCCATGAACATATATACTTAATAAGTCATCTAATAGAGGATGGAGAAAATGGGACAGTGGGCAAGTAAGCAATGGAGAAGTACTGTGAATTTTAATGCAGCAGAGGAAAGAGACCTGGAGCAGAGGACACTGCCTGAAAGAGGTCCTGTCACAGAGACTCCTGAGGGGCCTGGGAAGGAAAGAAGGAGGGGGGCTGTCAGGAAAGGGGAAATACAGGGTGCTGAAAACAAGCCTTGCTGCCACAGACAAAACATTAGTGAAGTAAAGTAAGTGAATTTCCATAAAACCTAAAATAAAAAACATTCTCTTTGCCCAGAAGGGGCAAATTTTATGGATTCATAACGTGAAAAGGCCTGTAGAGGAGCACATTCTCTGTGGATGGAGGCTTATGTATAGCTTGTTGCCCTTGTCCTACTGAGAAACATCCAGTATCATCATAGCTCATGTGCTTGCATGGCTGTGCTAGCTGGGTTCATGTTTTAGTTCTTGCTAGTTGAGGTCATCAAACATAAGCCCCATCAAGTTCCTTCCTCCACTCCTTTTACCTCTCAGTGCCTTCCTGTGTTCCTTCTTTTTTCTTCTGCCCTCAGAGTAGGAGCCTCTGGCATCTTCCCTCTTCCTTTACCATAAGGTTTTTTTTTATGGTACCTTATTCTCTTTTCTTCAAATTCCCTCCCTTAGTGAAGTTATTGATCCTCGTTATTTCAATTCATTTCTATTCAGATGAGCCTTAAATCTGCATTTACATTCCCAACCTCTGCCCAGATTTCCAGTCCCATATTTGTGGTACTTTGATGGAGATACATTCTTGGATGGATGGCCCACCGGCTCCTCAAACTCACACAAGTTCGTCATCATCTCCCACTTTCTGATCACTCTGGCGGTTAAGTTGTCTTCCAAGAGTTGTCATGTTACCTCCGCTCCTTTCCTCTGCCACGGCTGCTGCTACTGTTGTCACTGCTGTGTCAGCCCCCTCTCCAGTCCTCTTGCGTCCTGTCCATGCCCTCTCCAGTCCATGAACCTGCCCATTTCTGATGAAAGCCTTCAGTGTTTTCCCATCGCCAACAGATAAAGAACTGGATGTAAATACATACTCCAGACCCTGGCTAGCATGGCTGGCCTACAAAATCTGGGATTGCTCTTTTCTCAGCCTTGTCTGGCACAGTTGCCCTTGACTTGCCCTATGTTGCATTCAGACTGCTCTACTCCATTTCGCACACGTCTTGCCCTCTCTTAACTACGTACATTGGCTTATTGTGTCCCCTTTACTTATTTTATCTGAAGACCCTCACTTCTTTCCTCCCTTCATCTCAAGGAGTCATTTCTTCCATGAGTTTTCCGTGAACCCTCATCTGAACATGGTCTCTTCTGCAGCTTCTCATGGTATTTTGCCTTGAGGTAGAATTTACATTCAGTTTTTTTGTACATTTCTTCCTCCCCCATTAGATTTTAAGCTCCGTGACAGTAAGGTTTATGTATCTATCATCTCCCCAGTGCTTCCCATAGTTGGTGCCTGATAAATATTGCTAAATTAATTCTGTTAAACCTAATTCTGTTAAAGCAAGGTAGAAGTCATTGTAATAAAATCTAGAGATACAGACCGTGTGCCCTCCAGGAGATTGCATTCTGATGAGTGAAGGGAATCTATGACTGTTAAAGCATTTTGGGGGTAAAGATACTCCTTACACTTCTGTGGAGTCTCCCATCACAGTTTTTCACTAACAATATTTCCCAGACATTAAGACTTCCACCAACCTGATTTAGTTTTACTCTCTTGCAATGTGAAGCAGCCAGTAGGTGGTGGTATAGGGTTGCATGGCTGACTGGGTTGACCACTGCACAACAGTTTCTTGGCCTTAGAAGAAATTCTTCAGGGACTGAGCCACAATTCATTTCTATTTTTTTTTTTAAATCTTCATTAGCTTCTAAAATGATTCTCATACAATAAATATTTGCCAAAAAACCCCAAAATATGTGATTATATTGGTCAACTTTCACTAGACTGAGTTCTTTATCCTGTTTTTAAGTGACCATTGCCTGGCATTATCAATTTTGCTGGTGTTGTAGTTGAAAGAATGCTAGCCTTAAACTCAGGAGATCTGAGTTCAAATTTCACCTCTATTAGTTCTGACCTATGTGACCTCAAGCAAGTCACTAACTTTCTGAGTCTCAATTTCCTTATCAGTGATGTGGCGAGAGTGATTCCTGTTCTACCTTACAATATTTTGTAAAAATTTCAACTGAGATTATGTATTTGGAAAATGTGAAATGCCATGGAGATATAAATTATAGTTATTACTGAGAGGCAGCTTGGGGTAACAGACAGAAGACCCAACTTGGAGTCAGGAAGACCTAGGTTCAGACTGTGCTTCTGGCACATATTCATGTGTTGACCCTGATTTAGTCACTTAATCTGCCATTTGCAGAAGACGCTGAAGGTACAGTAGATAAAGCGTTGGACCCAAAATCAGGAAGACCTGAGTTCAAATTTGGCTCCCAACATTTGCTAGCTGGGTGACCCGAGGTAAGTCACTTAAATTCTATCTGCCTCATTTTCCTCAGCTATAAGATGGAGAGAGCATAGCCCATACCTCCCAGGACCCTAACAGGTTATGTAATGATCCTCCTTGTAGAAGCTGAAAGAACTTTACAGGCCATCCAGTCTGGCTTACTCCTTTTACAGATGAGGAAACTGAGAGAAGTGAAATGACATAATTGGCAGGACCAAGATTCCAGTCCAGGTCTTCTCAGTCCACACTCAGTGTCCTTTCCCTAGTGTCACACTTTCTTCATTCTAATACTATTACCTTCTCTCCTTCTTGGGAGACTTTGACATCTGAGGTCTACCAAAGTTCTTTAGCCTTGGAAAGGTGTCTGCAGGGGTGTTTGGCGGCTCCAGTGAGATAGTGATTGTACAAAAACTGTAAACCTTAAGGTGTTTTATGAATGCCAGTTATTATGTCTGTGACTATTAGCTCAGTCACCAGGCCTCCAGTCTGGTAATGACTTCTGTTTCCTTAAACTTCTACCACACTCCTGCTAGGCTCAAGTAAGTTTATAGAGCATGACAGGGTTGTCCTGGTGAATGTATGTACACACTTTTAAGTTTAATCTGCATTGTTAACACTTTCTTAATTCTAGCAGGGGTCTAGCCTACTACTATCAAGCCTTACACTATAGCCTGTAGAGCTAAGAATGCTTTTTGCTTTTTAAAATATAATAAAACCTGATTTCAAATTGTAAAAACCACTCAACTCACTGGCTGTGCAACAACAGGCCAGATCTGACCCCACCTGGTAGGCAATCAACAGAAACGTCAAGGCCTGATTTGTACAGTTTGCTGTTTTCCATGCTGTAGATCCTGATGGTGAAAAATGTAATAATGAAAAACTGGTTAGAACTGGTTCTAGCACACTCCTAGGTGTTTGCTAATCTCATTTGACTCCTGTGATTCATAGACTCAGAATTTAGAATGAGAAAAGACTTGAGAGGTCATCTCAACCAACCCTATTATTTCTCAGATAGGAGATCTAGACAGGGGAAGTGACTTTTCCTAAGGTCACATTCCAAATTCAAAGTTCACCCCACTGTGTTCATTAAGCATGGTGGTTTGAAGAAAATTTTTGTGTAGACCATTGTGGTAAAATTGTGTCTGACTGTGACTGCATTTGCCAATTCTTTCTCTAGGTCATTTTACAGATAAAGATACTGAGGCAAGCAGTGTTAAGTGACTTGCCCAGAGTCACACAGCTAGTATCAGAGGCTGAATTTGAACTCAGTTCCTCCTGACTCCGGGGCTGGCACTCTATCCATTGTGCCATCTAGTTGCCCCATTCAGTCCTTTACCCTCAATAATGAAGCAAGTTTGGGTAGAAAAAAATTAAAGGAGTTTATTATGCACCTAAAATTGGCCCCAAATTCAAGTTGGGGGTTGAATTTCATAATAATAGAAGGCAATCCTGAGAGGTACATGTTTTCAAGGAGGGATGGGCCATAGCATCTCAGCTTCTTTCTCCTTTCAGCATTGTAGGGAAATGAGATTAGAGGTAAGGGGGTTGGGATAAAAGCTCACCCATAAAAGCAAAAAAGCTGGGAGATGGGTCACAGTACATGTGGCCTCTCCCAACGGATTGGCTGATGCCTCTCTGGATAGATGTTGGCTTGTAAATGGAAAAGCAAGCAAGCCAAGAAACAATGGGGTCACTGGGTCTGAGTCAGCATGACTTTGAAGACCGCCCCAGAGGCTGTGAACTGATCCAACCATTCTGGAAAGCAATTTGGAATTACACCCAAAGGTCAATCAAACCATAGATACCCTTTGGACCAGCAGTACAAACTACTTGGTCAGTATCCCAAAGAGATCATAAAAAAGGGAAAAGGACCCACAGGTACAAAAGATTTATATAGCTTTTTTTGTGGTAGCAAAGAATTGGAAATTGAGGGAATGTCCCTCAGTTGGTAATTGACGGAATAAATTGTGCTAAATGATTGTGTTTTACTCTTCAGGCAATTGGAAACCACTAGAATTGGTTTCATCACTTGGTCAGATATGCCCGTAAGGACATTTACCACAATAGGATATAGGATGGACAAGAGGGGGAGGAGACTTCAGACAAGGAGAACAATGAGGGGACTGTGTAATAATCTAGGGGAAAAGTAATGAGGGATTAAAATAAGGTAGTATCTGTGGAAGTAAAGGGAAGGGGATTCTGTGAAATTGGAAACAGCAAAATTTGACAACTAATTAATATATAGAGAGGAGTTCTGGATGATACCACAATTATAAACCTGAGACACTGAAACAACTATGGTACCTTGGACTGAAATAGAAATAGGGGAGAACGTGGGGGAAAGAGAATGAGTTCAAATTTTAGACACACTGAGTTTAAGATGTCTCCAGGACGTACACTTTGAAATGTTCACTAGGCAATTTGTGATCTAGAATTGATGCTTGGGGAAGAAGCTGGATTAAACATGCAATAATATGAGTCAATATTTATATAGTGTGGACCAGATCCTGTGCTAAGCATTATACATATTATCTCATTTGAGAAATAGATCTGGGAGTCCTCCTCACAGAGACAGTAGTTAAACCCGTAAGAGCTGATGAGGTTATCAAGAGAGAGAACAGAAAAGGATTCAAGACAGAACCTTGGGGAATATAGTTAGAGAAGGGTGATATGGATGATTTAACAGCAAAGGAGAATGAGAAGTCAAACAGGGAGGAGGTAAACCAGTGTTGTTAGCAAGAAATCCTAAAATCTGAAAAAATTTTACAAAGAAATGTTATTACGTTGTTTGGAATGAACTGGAAAGGAGGTGTGGCTCCCTCTCCTTGAGGCTCCAGAAGGTTTACATCACATAGAACTCAGACAAGGATGCAGCACGCCTACATTATTAAGCCAAGTTACTAAGGAGGCAGCTTGAAAACAAATTAGGTTGAAGTAGATATGAGTAACATTCAATACAACATGGTGAATCTGAAGCAGTTTGGGGTTGCTGAGAACTCCAAATGTCAGGGTACAGAGCTGCATCCACCTAGAATGAATTTATGCACTCAAACTGTGTTCCAATCAAGCAGCCAAGTTTATTGTATTTATTCATCTGTTGCCAATAAAGCGTGGCCCAAATTCTTGGGGAACCTGCAAAGTAATGAGGATGAGACTAATGCTAATACAGAAAAGGACAGTAAGGATCTGGGTAGGAATAAGGAGTGCTTAGTAGTCTAAGGTGGGACATCATGTCTTGACTCCTGGATTTAGGTTTAAGTGAGGCGGATTTGCGTTAAGTCATCATTACTCTCTTCCGTTGTCACTGAAGTCAGGTGACAAGACAAAAGTGAAGATGACTGGCAATGGACTGGAATGCTGTGATGACCTTGGAACCGTCAATATCTGACTGAGCCATAAGCACCCTGCTTCATCTGCTTCAGCTGCCTTCATGGTCGTTGGACCAAAGTGTTCTCATCTGCCCGCTGCTGGGGAGGAAGTCTTCACATGCTTGGGGTAGACATCCCCCTAGTGGAGTGACAGCTTTGAGGCCTGTTGGTTACCCTCAACCTGGTTTAGCACATCTGTTTTACCTGCTTTTACCTTGGTATGGCCACTGTGTGTTCTACAACTTCTTGGAGCCACAGGTGAGAGTTGAGTGACAGGTAGACACCAAAGGTAGATAAACAGCTGTGAAAAAAGTTCAATAACCCTTGCTTGTTCTCCCTAAACACTCCTGTACCCTACAAAGATGCACCACCTCTACTCAGTGAGTGAAAGAATCAACCCAAATCAGAAATTGATAAAGGCCGCCCTGCAGAGATCCTGAGATAAACAAGAAGGGTGGTGCAGAGCTAAGCACCAAGGATGGAGAATATATGCCCCTGCAGTCTTTAGACTAGTTCCAGTGCTCCCTGTCTTTGCTCAGAAATGCACAAATTCAGCCTAGCCTGAGCCTCACCCAAGGCTTTCTACAGGGGTACAACTTTAGGCATCCTGGGTGCTCTAGCATGATACTCTGGGTGAGCCAGACAGCACCAGTGTACAGCCAAAGAGTAGCCAAGGCTCCTTCCAAAGAGGGTGTCACAGTGGCATTCTAGTCAAGCTTCTGGAGAAAAGCCCTGGGCAAAATCCCATCTAAAAAGTCCTTGAAGCCTTTGGTAGGAGTACAGAGCAAGAGGAGCCCCTTAGCTCTAAGACTCCGAGAAAAGACCCCAGGAAGAGACCCTAGAGTCCTATGTCAAGAAGTACACTCCAGGCAAAGACTAGGACTACAGCAGCCTAGCCAGAATTGAACAGATATTTTGGGAATGGAAATATAGGTGCAAAGAGAAACATAGAAAGGAACACATGTTTGTTCAATTGAAAGGGACACACACATGTACAGAAGTATTTAAAGCAATCCTTTTTGAGGTGGAAAAAATTAGAAATTGAGGTGGTGCCCAACAGTTGGGGATGACTGAACAAGTTGTGGTATAGGAATGTAATGGAATACTGTAGTGCCGTAAGAAATGATGAGCAGGCAGACTTCAGAGAAGCCTGGAAAGACTTGAATGAACTGATGCTGAGTGAAGTGAGCAGCACCAGGAGAACACTGTACACAGTAACAACCACAGGGTGTGAGGACTAACCTTGATAGACTTAGTTCCTCTTAGCAATGCAAGGATCCAGGACAGCTCCAAAGGACTCATGATGGAAAGTGCTGTCCACATCCAGAAAAAGAGCTATGGAGTCTGAATGCAGATTGAAGCTATTATTTACTGTATTTACTTTCTTTTCTTTCTCAAGGTTTCTTCCATTGGTTCTAATTCTTTACAACATGACTAATGTGAAAATAGGTTCAATATGAATATATGTGTAGAGACTATATCAAATTACACACTGTGTTGGACTGGAGAGGGGAGAAATGGGGAGAAAATTTGGAACTCAAAACCTTATGAAAGTGAATGTCGAAAACTAAAAATAAATATTTTTTAAAAAATCTGGTGCTCTGGGGCAAAGCCCTTGATCACCCTATCCTAGATAGAGTTCTGTGTCCTGCTAGAGGTAAAACAAAGGGAAACAAAGCAGTCTTATCTTTCAACTTTTTTCAAATCAGACTAGTCACAGGCAACCAGAGATGTTAAGGAAAAGCTGCTACCAGACACCTATAGTTATCTAATTCTTTCATCAGAGGCAAATGTTTTCATCAGAAACACAAGACTTTAAAATGAAAAGAAAAAACCTGAGTTGAATAGTACTTTATGACTTAAGCTTTTTCAAAGCTCTGGGCTTGTGTCCTAAACTGGTAACTTGATTTATCTACTTTGTTTTAAAATGTTTTATTCATTTTGAACATAATACACAAAAAAAGTACATTTCCATGTACACAGTACAATATGAAAAGAGGATTTGATATAAAACCATGCATTTTCATTTCACAATTTGTTTTTTCAAAATCTATATAATAAATAGTATGCATCATTTTCAAGGGTACCCTGCTTTTCTGTGCTTCCTTCTAAGTTTTCTTTTGTTTTCTGCTATGCACTTTTAATTTTTATCCTCCGTCACCCTTCCATAGAGAAGGCTACCTCTATAGACAAATGTGTGTGTGTATGTAAAACCATAGCACATATACTTCTCTTTATCAATTCTTTCTCCAGCTGTGGAGAACTTATTCCTTCATAGGTCCTTTGTCATTGATTTGGGTATTTATGATACTCAAAATGACTTGGTTATTCAAAGTTGTTCTTAGGACAATATTGCTGTTACTGTGCACCATTTTCTTTTGGTTCAGCTTACATCATGTAAATCTTTCCATGTCTTTGAAAATCAACCAACTCCTAATTTTTTATAGGACTGTCATATTCCATCACAATTATTCATCACAACTTGCTTTGCCATTCCCCAGTTGACAGACATTCCTGCAATTTTCAGCATTTCAGTTCTTTTCCATTTTCCCTAATCATTTGGGAAACAGACCTAGTAGTGTAAAGGATGTGCATAATGCTATAACTTTGGGCACGACTCCTGATTGTTCTCCAACATGGTTGGATCAGTTCACAGTTTCCACCAACAGTGAATTAATGTCCTAATTTTTCCATATGCCCTCCAACATTTGCTCCTTTCCCTTTCTATCATTTTGGCCATGTAAGATGATAGCTCATGTATTTCTCTAATCAATAGTGATTTAGATCATTTTTTCATGTGGTTGTATATAGTTTTGATTACTTCATTGGGAAAACTGCCTGTTTATATGCTTTGACCATTTATCAGTTGGGGAATGACTTGTATTCTTATAAATTTGACAGAGTTCTTTACATATTTGAGATAGCAGACCTTTATTTGAGAAACTGTGTATGAAAATTTCTCCCAATTTTCTGTTTTCATTCTAATTATGGCTACATTTATTTGTACAAACCCTTTTTAATTTAATGGAACTAAAACGATCCATTTTACACCTCACAATTTCTCTCTTGTTTACCCGTAAAGTGTTCTCTTAGCCATAAGTCTGATAAGTGAATGTGTTCCATGTTTTCTAATCTTATTATATCTCTCTTTATATGTAGGTCATATATCCATTTGACCTTATCTTGGCAGTGGTATAAGGTGTTGGTCTGTGTCCAGTTTACTGCTTTCCATGGTATTAAGGTTTTTTTGCTAGTTTTTTGAAATGCACACAGTTTGTCAATCTGCTCTTTCGCTATTTTATTGATAGAAGCATTACAGACATAGATTTTCCTCTGACTACCATTTTTCCTACATCCCATAGGATGTGATATGTTGTCTCTATTGTTATTGTCTTTAATAAAAATCGATTATTTCTGTAATTTGGTTTTGTCGCCCATTCATTCTTGTGGGAATCATGCTTGCTGTAGAAAGAACAACACTCGTTGAAGCCAGGAAAGCTCTTATTTTATTTTATGTTCTTTTGAATGGGTTTATCCCCCGCCCACCCCACCCCCACGCCCACAGGGGAGCACTCTTGTTAAGACAATACAAGGCTATATATTGCCTGTTCCTGATTTGAATTTCCCTCTTCCTTTCCCCGTTGGCTGGATACAACTTCCTAAGCCAACTATTCCATGTTTTTCTCCTAGATGTGTTCCCCCTTCCTTGTCATGCGTTGCATGTGCATTTAAATTAGCTTGCTCAGCTCTGGGCTGTGTGGGTTAATATGAAACAATTCATTACGCATGCATACAAGCTTCTGACCTTCTATCTGGTCAGAAGCCTGGTTCTACCAAGTCCCAGCTTTGGTTAAAACTAGTTACATCCTGTTACCTTTCCTGCAGAGCTGGAAGTGTGTCCATGTCACTCCTGTGGAAACAGAACTCCTCCTGTTCTTTGTATTCCCTCCTCTTTCATTCAAATTCTGTTTCCACATCTTTCTTGCATCCAGTTAATACTTCCTCACTCTTTTTCTCATAGGAATTATCTTCTTCATTCATCTACCCTTTAAGTAAGCATAGTTTATTCTGAACAAATATGGGAAGGGGAGAGGGCGAAAGATTGATACATGCGTTGACAAATCAAAGGGGGCAGTCCCCTTAGTAAGTACAGATACATAGACCCAAAATAAAAAGGTAAGCAATGAATTTTCACTTAGAAGTCTCATCCCATACAGCTCCTACAGCTGTCTGGTGGGGGTGGGGCAGGGGAACATTATCTGATGCAGCCTTCTGGTCTGGGTGCTATTGAAGCCATCTTCAGCAGAGCATCTTCTGACCCTCTTACAGAAATCCTCTTCTTTGTGTCTACTGCCCTACAAAATTGATCTTGACACAATTTTAAATTACCTTTCAACCCTTATGTCACTATTTTTATAAAAGCAGAATTGGAACTTTAGTCAACTGTCATGTTTAAGAACCTCACCTTAGAAAGGAAACTAACAGAGAAATTAGAACCCAGGGTTTTTATACTTTATATTAACCCATTATTCATACCCCCATCAAGAGGATGACATGCCACTAAAGAATTAATAACAGTCTCCAATATATACATAAATACATTGAGGAGTCAATTTTAATACAGTACCTATAAAGTCATAAAACAATTCTGACTTCTGGTCATATTATACTTCTTTTAAGACATTTACAAGGTAGACTGCAAACCATTCTTCCTTTAACATTAACTAATTGTAATAAAACTGAAACAAGTATGATATTAACTAAGTGACCGAATAATATGCTGGTTTCACAATCTCTTGACCTAATTACCTCCACACCATTACAAGGAGTTAAAGGACCCTAACTTGTACAGGACAATATACTAGTAACAGGTATCAAAGCTAAATAGTTAGTTGTGGTCTGGGCTAAAATTCTAGGCCAAATAGCTCAATCTTATACTTACATCTTACTTGAGTAATCTCAGATGTTCCAGTATCAGTCTATTATTTAATATAATTCTTATTGTGCCATAAAAGAGTAAGGACATAAGTAAGGGAACAACATTTCCCTAACTTCATTCCAGGCAGAAGTTATGCAGATTGACATTGAGTCAGGTTTAAAGTCTTCTGTTATAAAGAATGTTACAATAATGCTGCTAGAAAGACTCAGTTCTGAAGACTGGTATCTCAAAGTTGTTTTGTTTTGTTTTTTATTAGAAAGGTTGAAGTGCGTTCCCCTCAATTCTTGAGAAGTGGACTCACCCCCATAGTAAAGGGAGAATGCATCAATTCAAAAGGGAGAACAAACTTTTGAGGGTTATTAATAATTCTAACTCCTCCTGGTTCAGGACTGGTCTTCCTCCCTCCAAGTGACAATCTTCCTCATATATCCCTGACATGTTTCCCATTCCCATGTATTCTCTCCTTCATCATGTATCACATGATGCTCTAGTGAGGCTCTGATTTTGTGTGGGGAGTTTCCCACTACACGCATGAGGTTAGTCAAGCATGCACTATAGTAAGAGAATGGCTGGTTGTTCATGACTCCAAACTGGCTTGGTCAGGTCTTCCTAGGACCCCTGAGTTTATGGCTTCTGAGCCTCCTTGGTTTGTAGCTGTTTGACTGGTAACTTTTATCTTATCTAAACAACTTCTGTTTCCCCCAAGACTGATGATGTTAGCAATGTGGAAACTCACTGTTTCATATCTCCCACTTTTTAGTACAGATTAAGTTTCCACATCCTCCTAAAGTTTGTGCTTTCCTTGAACGTCTTTGACATGAGCTCACTCTCCTTATCGTTGGGGCTAATTCATTAGTCTTCTCCACCATCATTTTTACTTGACCTTCTAATATTTGAACCTGGCCTAACATGTTCACAGGGTCTTTTGCTATTTGGCTATCCAGTTAGCAACTGGATCATATACAGTAAGCATACTGTAAGGAAGATGATCCCTCCCAGGGCTAACAGTAGGACTGCTAACATTTGTTTCTACTGGGCCTCACCAAACCTGGATAGCCATGACTTGTTAAAAGGAGAAGTTCAGCCCTGGACAGGAATGTGAGCTAATTTCCAAATATACTTAGAGATTTCCTTAACTATTTTCCCACGGTCATCAATCTTCAGGCAACAATTTGACAAGTTTAATGTCCCACATACCCCACCTTCCTCAGTCAAGAGGTATTTTAACACAAGTCGATGTTGCATTATACACTTATGAGTTTATGTAGCCTGATCAGCCAATAAATAAGGTTCTTGATGTCTAACTTGTGATTATTTCCACTACTGCCTGTAACCTTATTAGTCTATTGAGTATGGATGTAGGTGTCCTATAACCCCAGCTCCCATCTTGAGCCCAGGTAGCTGGCCCATAGGTTTTGATTATTCTTTCCTGTAGCCAAGTATAGAGAGACTTAGAAGGAAAAGGTAAATCAATGAATTGTTCCTTTAGAAGTTTCATCTCATACAGAAGTCTGTATGAGAACAACATTTGATGCAGTTTTCTTATCTGGATGCTCGTTCAAGCCATCTTCAGCACAGCACTTCACCCTCACGGGTGGGATCAGCTTCCTTCCTGAGCACCTGAATAGGCCTTGGCTTAAAGGGGCCCAGATCTCCCAGGGCATCCTGGGTCATCTCCAGTCATCCTGAGGAATCTGGTCACTGGATTCAGATGGCTCTAGAGGAGAAGTGAGGCTGGTGACCTGCACAACCCTCCCTCACTCAGAACAACGTCAAATGCAAGTCATGTCATCATTCCTCTGATGGCGTGGTCTTCTTGGGCAACAAAGGACAGACACAACAAGCACAGCGCTTCAGCATTTTTTCCCCTTATCTTCTTGTAAAAATCCAGATGTCTACTCTCCTACAAAACTGATCTTGATAGAATTTTAGATTATCATTCTTACAAAATCACAATTGGAACTGTCGCCGATTGTCATGTTCATGAAATTCACATTAGAGCCCAGTTTTTACATTTTACATTAATTCACTATTTATTCCCCCATCAAAAGGATATGATTTCACTAAGGGGGGGAATTAATAACAGGCTCCAGTACATACACACATACAGCGAGTAATTTTTTCATGCATTATATATCAAGTCATCAAACAATTCCAGCGTCTGGTCATGTTCCACTTCTTTTAAGGCATTTACAAAATAAACCACAAGTCATTGATCTGATTGTCTCCATATTATTTCTGAGAATTAAAGGACCCTAACTTACTGTTGCTGGTCTCAAATCCTAAGCCTAATATCTTAATCTTAGACTTACAGATTAACCTCAGACATTCCCCTACCAGCCTATTATTTAATAGATCCGATGTTGTGCTTATGAAACTTTTGATATAGGAATTTGCCATTAAGATTAGGGACATAGCAAGGAAACATCTCCCTAACTTCATTCAGTTCCAGGCAGAAGTAAATTGTCAACTGGCATTTTAGTCAGGCTTTAAAGTCTGCCAGGTGTCAGTGGGGAAATTGAGTCAGAAAAATCCTACCTCAGCTCAAGTGGAAAACTCATTCTCCCAACCTTTCCATGAGAAGTTCATAGCTGCACAGATTTGCTGGCATCATGGATCAGTGGCTCAGACAGCCTTCCTTAATACCCACCTCTGGAGTTAGAAGAACAGCCAGTTACTAATCCCATAAAATCTTAAAATAGCAAGCTCCAATAATCCGTTTCAGATATGACTAATTTCACATTGGCTGAGAAACAGCATTAAAGCAAGTGTTAAGTTGCTTGCATCTCTTTCTACACGTGTTCTAGTTCCTGATTAAATAAGAATCGTAAAGTCAAATTTACCATTAAAATTACATTATTGCTCTATTTATATGTTTCTTAAGCTTCTCTATCTCTTAAGATGCTCAGTGTAAAAGAATGATTTATGCATATGGTAAGTTTGAGCATTAACTTCAACTTAAGTTCATGAAATGAATTCAGATCAAAATAGCAACATTTAGCTTTTCCATCAATGCAAAATATTACCAGAGGTTACCTTCCTCTAAGAAACCTATGCTGAAAACTTTTCCCCCAAACTGAAGATGTCTCTGATATAGTCTCAGTAATTAATTTAGTCAATTGTATTAGTACCCAGTTGCTCTTCCATCACTTTGAAACTTTCAAGGACCTTATTCCAATGGGGTATGGACCCAATTCGGGAACTTTGTCCCTTACCCTAAAAGAGTTTTAGTCTAATTTGTCTAAAGAGCCCTGGAAGCCTCACCTGGAAAGCTCCTTGGATTTCCCCACTTAATCTGGCTTTCTTGAGGCCCAAAAGCTTTTTCTTATTTCTATGCCCAAATTTCTGTTCTACTTCTCAACCTTAATCCTATCAATCTAATCTCCAGACTACTGGCCACTCCCATCAAGGCCATCCCTGGAACCCCCAGACTGCAGGACCCCTTGGGTAGGAGGGTGTCATCTTTCCCAGCCTTCCATGGCTACCTTCCTAATCATTCCCTTTTCTTCTCCAGTAAAGAGGATATTAAGGATGGACATTAGTTCTGTCCACGTATAAATATTAGGTCCAAAGAACTGATCTAGTTGTTCAGACAACCCCACAGGATCCTCCATTAATGACTTCATTTCCTTTTTAAACTTCTTGACTTCAGTAGTACTCAGTGGTGCATTTCCAAACCCTATTTTCCCTCCTGTTCCCCCTGTAGGCACCTCCATGAGTGGAAACAGAGTCATTGTTTCAGGAATGTTATTGGTTCTAGGTTCACCAAATGGGAGATTACATATATCCTTTGTTCACTGTGCTATTTCTCTCTGTAGAATACGATTTATTCTCCACATCTTTTTCTAAGATTTTACCTGCAGCAATTGGAGCTAATTCAGCAGAACAAGAGGAAGGGGAGCCAGGGAGAAGAAAACAAGGGGGATGATGATGGGAATCAGACAAGGGTGGATTGCGGAGAGGGGAGGAAGTGCAGACGAAGGATCCTGTTCACCGGAATTGTGACAATTGTTGCTCCCCGATTTTCCTCCTTCTCTGGCTTAGGAAAGTTAGCGAGATGAAAGTCCCTACATGCTTCCTACTCCTGTTCCTCCTGACTGCCCCCTTTATTATTCACATACATGTTGAACAACTGGCATATCCAATCCGCATCTGCTCCAAACTTGGTCCAAAAAACTGAGGGTTTTTAAATGGGTTCTTTTCCAATCATAGTAGCAACACTTGATCATTTTCATTTTATCTTTCCCTTGGGTCTTTGTCCCAACTTCCCAACTGGCTAACATTTCCCTCAGCAGGCTATTTTGGGGTATTTTCAGAATGGGTTCTTCGAATCCCTTCCCTGGAGCCTACTTTCAGTTCTTCCCTCCCATCTCTAAGTTGTCTATTAATTAATACTCAGTTAACCCAGACCCACTTGGGTCTATTAACGACTGCTTAGTTAACCCAGACCAAATGACTGCCAGAGATAAAGGACCCCCACACCTGGATCAACAGAGGCTGTACAGTGCCACCAATGTCTCAATTCTGCCTGATACATATTGACTTAGGTGATGCCCTGGCCATTCTTTTAGCTGTCACGTTCAACCTCTGCAGCAAACACTGCCGTCTTTGGAATTTCACAAGCGCTGAGGAAAATGAAACCTAAATACTAGGAGTATTGAAATCCACAAAAGCCCTCTTCCTGGTTCACTCAGGTTTCACTTCTATGTCTCCATATTGTTAGTAAGGATTGAAGGACCCTAACTTATACAGGAATGTATACGTGGGACTTGTCTTTCCTCACAGTCCCTACTCTTGTCTTTAATGAGGATCATGTTCCACACTTTGCTCAGTATTCAAACATTAACTCACATTCCTCCTCCAAGGGAAAGGAGTGGTCACTGCTCCTCTCATCCTTTCAACCCTACCTTGTGCTGTCACTTGGACTCCCGTAACAGGTCCCATGGGAGTGTTTTTATTAGTGATGTTTCTATTAGGTTTTGTATCAATCCTCTGACACAAGGGAAATGACAGCATCCTACTGCAATCAGAACCCTTGTTGCTACAATTAGGGAAGCGATAATTGATGCGGCAATTGCCCTCTACTTTCCAAACCAGGACTTCAAGCGTTTGATATAGGATTGGCAATTCGAAGTTCCAAGCTAGTTCTTATAATTCAGTTAAGCCCTGCAAAGCTTGAGTGACAGGTTCGTCAGGAGTCGTGATGTTAGGAATGAATGTACAAGTTCCCCTTACTATCATTTTACATACTCCCCCTTTCTCTGCCAGTATCGCATCCAGTACTATCCTATTCTCCCATACCATCCTACTGGTAGCATCTAATCGTCCTGTCTGACATTTTACTGCTTCCCTAGTGTAGTTTATAAATCTCTGTTAGTTGTAATATGTATATATATAATTTATCCAATGCACTTTCTTATTTATGGTTACCCACCAGAATAAACATGACTCAAAACCCAAAGCTACCTAGTTTCAAGCCTTGAACAGACACCCCCAGGGTAACCCCATGATATCTCTATAGATGCCCACATCGAATGACCTATGAGAAATCATGATACCCCTTTTTCTTCTGGAATGTCTAGGCATTGATGATGGCTCCAAGAATGCCAGTGTGAACGGTATGACTAACTGTACCGGAGCACCAGTTCCATCCTACCTTTCAGGTAAAAGCAGTCTGAGGGGCTTTTCCTCCACAGAACCACCAGAGGTCAGCTTGAAGAGCCATCACTTGAGAGAAATTTCCCGTGCTGTCCCCTTGAGTGATGTTCCAAGTTTGCTCATGAGATTTTGCCATGGACCACAGCACCCGCGGTCTCCAGGCTGAGTAATTTCCTGGTCCTAACGAGGAAGCAAGGGGATTCCTTTCTTACTTCAGGGAACAAGCAGGACCACACACTACTGTTTTCTCTCCGTGTGGTAGTCTGCAAAAGCTAAACTGTGCACTTAAATTCTCTCTCACTTCTCTCAAAACATACCCAAAGGGAAGGGTGCAGCTTGTGCTGTAGGAAGCACAGGCATAACAATTACTTTTATTTAGGCTTTTGAATGTGTATTTTGCCCATTTCACCCAGGCATGCATAGCTCCATACTTTTCTTTTTCAGTGATCTGTTTTAGATCAATAACTTCAACTATCTTAATTATCATATCTGGAGTCTTGTATGGGCTCTTATTCCCTTCCTGAAGGGAGTGCATAGTTGAATTCAGGGCTTCTTTTACTTTTTCAACCTCAGTGTTAATATTTATTCTTCCCACAGGGTCTAACCCACCTCCTTGAGGTCAGTGCCCAAACCCATGTATTCCTGCCACACTCTCATCCAGGTTAAGAAAAGTTAATATATTAGGTATACATTTGTCCTTTCGGTAAAAATTATTTTGCTAATGAGTCTCTTAGTATTGTAATTCTGGTAAGTACTAGATCACCAGCCAGAGGTCATGAGCCACACATCATTCTAAGAAGGGCAGGGGTGCCCTTTTTGTCTCTATCCTGTGGATAATTTGACCCTGGGCACATATACCATCATAGTTCTTGTTCTGTCTTTGGTAATATGGGTCTTGGGGGCAATTCACCACCTGACAAGTATCAAACTGAGCTAATTGTACTATCAGATTCTTCTTGAATGTGATCTGATATACCAGATATCCATCCCATTTACTAGTCTGAGTTCTTATTACAAAGCTTACACATAGATGGGTAGTTGCCATCCCGGAGGCCGTGGGAATCACCAAGGATCATCCACTCTTCTGCAGTGGCACCTAGTCTTTATATATTTTTCCAGAACCAAGGTTGGGATTGGGCCTTAACACATGTAAGCCTAAACTTAGTGGGGTCTGGGTAAGGTCCAAGCGATTCTCAGCAAGTCTCTTTCAACTACATTTGACCACCCTGTGAATTCAATTAATACCACTTTACCCACCATAATTCCCAATCTACCCCTAAACACCAGGGGTTGAACAACTAGGCTAGTAGCTTTTGGAATCATTGTTCAGGTGTCCAGTGGGGTCAGGGGGTGTGAGGGACGTATGATGAGGACAGTACTTACTAACCTAGAGGGTGAATATCGAGCTCTATAGATGTACACTTGCTTCACAATCACATGTAAGAAAAATCCTAAAAATATTACAGTCCAGATTATAGGGACAACAAAAATACCATTCACAGAGTCCTTTTTCTCAGTGTCACCCAAAGGGGATCCATGGTACAGATTACTTGCCAGTTTGGTTCTATACTCCCCTTCTCCTCTGGTTCTCCTGGTTCAGGAACAGGGCCTTTGACCTTAGTACAGTGCGTCCACCCTTTCTCAGCAGTTCTAACAGGAATCTGGGTGGTCAACAGGATCTGGAATGGTCCGTCTCAATTGAGATGCAACTTTTCTCCTTTCTAGGCTTTTATCAGCACCCAATTGCCTGGCTTGAAAGGATGAATCATGAACTCAAGAGGTGGAGTCTGAGCAAAGAGTCTCTTTTGATCTGAAAGTACATATAGTGTGTATGTGTGTGTGTGTGTGTGTGTGTGTGTGTGTGTGTGTGTGTGTAGTCTCTCAGAAACATGTTCTTTGCTTGGAGTGATGGAATTTCCCCATCCTTTCCAGGGTAAGGTATTCCATATAATATTTCAGAGGATGATATTCCAATGTCTCTCCTAGGAGCTGTTCTGATCTTAAGGAGAGCTATTCCAAGGCAGCCTTGTTTCAATTCCTAACCTAGTAATTTGTTGCTTTAAAGTTCGGTTCATCCTTTTCCCCCTTCCTGAGGAGGGCAGATCCAGGGTGTATGAAATTCCCATTTGACTCCCAAACTTTTCATGACATCCTGCAATGCCTTAGCTGTGAAATGAGTCTCATTATTTGAAACAATCCTCTCCACTAACCCAAACCATGGAATAATCTGTTCTAGGAGTACTTTCAAATTCCGAATGCTGTGGCCATGCTTCCACCCACCTGGTTAAGTGGTCTGCTACCACCAGTAAATACTTAATTCTTCCCACCCATGGCATTTCCGTGAAATCTACCCGTATACTCAGGAAGGGTCTCAGCGGAATCTCCCTTCATTTGTTTCCTCAAGACCATCTCCCCTCCTTTTGGCATATCACACACCTTTTAGCAATTTGTTTTGCTGTTGTGTAGATTCCAATGCACCCAAATTATATAAGAACCATGTCACATGGAGCCTGAGTCCTCAATGACTTCCCTTATGTAGGATTCCCATTAGTTCCCATGCTATCTCTTTACTTATCATTTTTCTCCCTCCTGGGAGCACCCACATTCCTTCTCAACCTGAACCCCACCCCCACCCCCAGCTTCAGACAGTCCCACTGGATCTTCTGTCAGTGATTTCATCTCCTTTTTATAGGCCTTCACCTCAGTTGTACTCACAGGGGCATTTATAAATCCAATTCCTCCCCCTTGACCTCCCATTGGGACATCCCTTAATGGGAACATGGGGACAGGAGCAGAAGTGGAAATAGAGTCTGGCTCTTTTGCGGCCCCACCTTTTTCAGAAGCTTTTAATGGTTAAATTCTGAACATTCTGCTAACTTTGTTCCAATTCTTTCTTAGCCTGGGAAAAAGTTTCTCCTCAACATCCCTCCCTTCTAGGGTTAGCGGTATGGCAGCAGCAGGAGGGGAGGGTTGGAGGGCAGGAAGAAGGAGAAGCAGGGCATTAGGCAAGGGGTGATTTTAAGGAGGAAGCGGGGGATGGGGAGGTAGGGCCGGGGGTGGGGGGGACCCATGCAGAGGACGTCCTGGGTGCTTCCCTCTCCTTTCCCTTTCCCTTTGTTTGACTTAGAACAATCCTGCGGCTGTTGGAGTCCCAAAGCTGCAGCAAGCGGCATAATCTTTCTCTTATTCCACAACAATTCATTGTTATTTGCACATGAATTTAGTAAGTGACAGACCCAATCTTCATTGAATCCAAACTTTGGCCAGAGCACTGAGGATACCAATATAGGTCCCTTAGTCCATTCTTAGCAACAATATTTAACCATTTTCTTCCTATCTTTTTCCCTACTCCTGGGAGTATCCTCCCAATATTTTAACATTCTCCCAAGGGCCTTTCGGGAGAAATGTCTTCCTGGGGATTCCCATACTCAAGCCCGTCGTCAGACTATGGGTGACCCAGACAGCCTCCCAGAGTAGTGGGGTCTCCTGACCAACAAAGGGTGTTTCTTATCTGGGCTAGATTTATCAACTTATGTGGTCTGCTGGTGGGCTTTGCTGATCCTTAGGACTCTCCCAAGACAAAATAGATACCACAATACCCATGGTTCAAATTCATGAGTCTGGAAGGAGGCAGGGTTCAACCTCCAGCATCTTGTAAATCAATAGAAGTGCTCTTCTCTTGGTATCTTACCTTGCTTGATCCAGAACTGTGAGTTGAGTCCCACACAGGGTGCCAAAATTGTTAGAAACACGTTTGACACAAACATTCAAACATCAAGGTGAATTTATTAAAGAAGAGTCCAAAAGATAACAAGTTTAGTTTCTGGCCAGAAGCAGGCCCCACCCTTCTTTAGGAAGAGGGAATGATGAATAGAGAAGTGAGAAAAGCTTTATTGGTTTGTTTATTGGTTAGTTCAGGACAGATCTTCCCATCAGAGAACAGATTGATCCATTCTCTTATGGGTAACAGTCTCCTGGACATGCCCATTGTATGTTTTCCCTTAAATACATGTAAGCATGTACCCTTCTCTTGTCATTCGTCCCATGTTCAGATAATGAGGCTCTAATTTTATGCAGGATATGTCCTCTTATATACATAAGGTTTATTAAGTATGAGCAATGAAGAAAAGCTTTCCCCCAGTCATTCACCCCAGCCGGTTTAGGCTAATTTCCAACTTGGCCCCCATTATCAAGAACTTTGTGGTTAGGCTAGCTTCTTCCCCTGAGAGCTGATTGGTGGTAGTACATGCTATCTTATACCACCTTGAAACAGCAACATTTTGTGGAAACCTTATTTTTTAGTGTTTACCACAAAATTCACAGTAGGTTTGGACATAATTGTCATCAGTATCAAATTACTGCAATAAATTAGCTTGCAAATAGAAATTTAGTAGGCCTTCTAAAAAATCTCACAAAAGATTTTGCAAAACATTTCTTAACAAAAGTACTTCCCTGTCTGAAAAACACCTTACAATTTATCCTGATATTATTAATTCCTAACTACCACAAAATTCCTAAATTCTCTGGTCACAAAACCTCTTGCACAAAATTGACAAAAATTACCAAATGAGATTTTACAAGTTCTTTTCTTTGCATAACTACCAGGTTACCTTTCACAAACATACTTTTGTTTGAACTTGATTTAAATAATAATGCCAAATAGCTTAATTAACAATCTCACAAATTTCATAAGAGATAACAAAATAATTTAACTGAAATTTCCTTTTATTTTTTAAAATTGATTTGTTTATTTTGAGTTTTCAACATTCATTTCCACAAAATTTTGCATTCTAAATTTTCTCCCTATCTCTCCCCTCTGCCCATCCCAAAAGACTGAGCATTCTGATTACCCCTTCCACCAATCTGTCCTCCCTTCTAACATCCCTTCCTTCCCTTATCTCCATCTTCTCTTCTGTCCTATAGGGCAAGGTAAATTTCTATACCCCATTACCTGTATTTCTTGTTTCCCAGTTGTATGTGAAAACAATTCTCAACATTTGTTCCTAAAACTTTGAGTTCCAACTTCTCTTCCTTCCTCCCTCCCCACCCATACCCACTGCAAATGACTTCTATAATAGTCCTGTTGTGCAAGACTTACTATATTTCCCTCCATCCTGTCCTGCCCCCTATTTCTTCTATTTTTGACCTTGTCCTTCCCAAGAGTATTTACTTCTAATTGATCTCTCCTCCCATTTGCCCTCCCTTCCATCATCCCCCCCACCCAGCTTATCTCCCCTACTGTAGTGTAAGATAAATTTTCATACCAATTTGAGTGTGCATATTATTTCTTCCTTGAGTCAAATGTGATGAGAGTAAGCTTCACTTTTTCCCTGTCATCTCGCCCCTTTCCCCCCTTCATTGAAAAAGTGTTTTCTTGCCTCTTTCGGGAGAGATAATTTGCCCCTTTCCATTTCTCCCTTTCTTCTCCCAAAATATTCCTCTCTCACCCTTTAATTTTATTTTTTTTACATATGATTGCTTCCTATTCAACTCACCCTGTGCTCTGTGTGTGTGTGTGTGTGTGTGTGTGTGTGTGTGTGTGT
>CM053769.1:696117349-696140026 GCA_028658325.1 Potorous gilbertii | reverse complement strand
AATGTAGAAGCTGCTAGATCTTGTATTATCCTGATTGTATTTCCACAATACTGGAATTGTTTCTTTCTAGCTGCTTGCAATATTTCTCCTTGACCTGGGAACTCTGGAATTTGGCCACAATGTTCCTAGGAGTTTCTCTCTTTGGATTTCTTTCAGGAGGTGATCAGTGGATCTTTCAATATTTATTTTGCCTCCTGGTTCTAGAATATCAGGGCAGTTTTCCTTGATAATTTCATGAAAGATGATGTCGAGGTAATCATGGCTTTCAGGTAGTCCCGTAATTTTCAAATTGTCTCTTCTGGATCTATTTTCCAGGTCAGTTGTTTCTCCAAGGAGATATTTCACATTATCTTTCATTTTTTCATTCTTTTGGTTTTGTTTTGTAATTTCTTGGTTTCTCATAAAGTCATTAGCTTGCATCTATTCCATTCTAATTTTTTTTATTTATTTAACTTTTAACATTCATTTTCACAAAATTTTGGGTTTCAAATTTTCTCCCCATTTTTCCCCTCCTCCCACCCCAAAACGCCAAGCATTCTAATTGCCCCTATCACTAATCTGCCCTCTCTTCTAACATCCCTCCCTTCCCTTATCCCCATCTTCTCTTTTGTCCTGTAGGGCAAGATAACTTTCTATTCCACATTACCTGTATTTCTTAATGCCTAGTTGCAAGAGCAATACTCAACAGCTGTTCCTAAAACTTGGACTTTCAACTTCTCTTTATCCCTCCCTCTGTACCCATTCCCTTCGGAAAGGCAGGCAATTCAATATAGGCCATATCTGTGTAGTTTTGCAAGTGACTTCCATAATAGTTATGTTGTGTAAGACTAACTATATTTCCCTCCATCCTATCCTGCCCCCCATTGCTTCTATTCTCTCTTTTGAGCCTGTCCCTCCCCAAGAGTATTGACTTCAAATTGCTCCCTCCTCCCACTGCCCTCCCTTCCATCATCCCCCCATCCTCCTCTTATCCCCCACTTTCCTGTATTGTAAGATAGGTTTTCATACCAAAATGAGTGTGCATTTTATTCCTCCCCTTAGTGGAATGTGACGAGAGTAAGCTTCATGTTTTTCTCTCACCTCCCCTCTTTTTCCCTCCACTTAAAAGTCTTTTACTTGCCTCTTTTATGAAAGATAATTTGCCCCATTCCTTTTCTCCCTTTCTCCTCCCAATATATTTCTCTCTCACCCCTTGATTTCATTTTTTAAAGATATGATCCCATCCTATTCGACTCACCTTGTGCTCTCTGTCTCTGTCTGTATGTGTATGTGTGTGTGTGTGTGTGTGTGTGTGTGTGTGTGTGTGTAATCCCACCAACTACTCAGTTTGAAAAAAGTTTCAAGAGTTACAAATATTGTCTTTTCATGTAGGAATGTAAACAGTTCAATTTTAGTAAGTCCCTTTATGACTTTTCTTTGCTCTTTATCTTTTCATGCTTCTCTTGATTCTTGTGTTTGAAAGTCAGATTTTCTTTTCAGCTCTGGTCTTTTCATCAAGGATGCTTGAAAATCCTCTATTTCATTGAAAGACCATTTTTCCCCTGAAGTATTATACTCAGTTTTTCTGGGTAGGTGATTCTTGGTTTTAGTGTTAGATCCTTTGACTTCTGGAATATCATATTCCATGCTCTTTGATTCTTTTAATATTTATTTTGCCCTCTGGTTCTAGAATATCAAGGCAGTTTTCCTTGATAACTTCATGAAAAACAATGTCTAGGCTCTTTTTCTGATCAAGTCTTTTAGGTAGTCCCATAAGTTTTCAGTTGTCTCTTCTGGATCTCTTTTCCAGGTCAGCTGTTTTTCCAATGAGATATTTCACATTATCTTCCATTTTTTTCATTCTTTTGGTTTTGTTTTGTGATTTCTTGGTTTCTCAGAAAGTCATTAGCCTCTATCTGTTCCATTCTAATTTTGAAAGAACTATTTTCTTCAGTGAGCTTTTGAACCTCATTTTCCATTTGACTAATTCTGCTTTTTAAAGCATTCTTCTCCTTATTGGCTTTTTGAACCATTTTTGCCAATTGAGTGAGACTGTTTTTAAAGGTGTTATTTTCGTCAACACTTTTTTGGATCTCCTTTAGCAAGGTGTTGACCCACTTTTCATACTTTTCTTGCATCTCTCTCATTTCTCTTCCCAGTTTTTCCTCCACCTCTCTTACTTGACTTTCACAATCCTTTCCTACCTATTCTGTGGCCTGAGACCATTGAATATTTATTTTGGATGTTTGGGATACAGAAGCCTTGACTTTTATGTCTTTCCCTGATGGTAAGCGTTGTTCTTCCTCATCTGAAAGGATGGGAGAAGATATCTGTTCACCAAGAAAGTAACTTTCTATAGTCTTATTTTTCTTCCTTTTTTTGGGCATTTTCCTAACCAGTAACTTGACTTTTGGGTCCTTTGTCAAAAGTAGGGTATACTGTGGGAATCTGTAAAGTCTCAGTTCCTCCTAGGTGGCACAATCAAGAGTGTACTGGTCTGGGCCCAGGGAGGGATTTTTGTGCCTAGAATCTTAACAGAGTTTCCTCTCCACAGTCACCTGGCCTCCAGTTCTGCCAAGCCAGCACTAGGGGGCTGGGATTCAGTCAATCTGTGAGAGGCAGGGCCACCAGTCTCCCTCAGGGCCTCTATACAAGGCTGAAGCAAGAATCAGTTCCTCAGTGCCCCCAGCGGTTTTTACGATTCAACAATGGTCTCAGAGTCTCGGGCTGCTGTGAAAACTGCTGCTGCCTGCCTGATGTGGCCTCTCATGCCACTGCCTGAGGCCAGAGCTACGGGAAGGCCCTTCTTCCTTCCTAGCCAGCTGAAAAAACCCTGTCACTGATATTTGGCACCTGTGGGTTGAGGGATCTGAGGATCTGCTGCTGTGACTGGAGATTCCACCCCCGAGGTGTCCCCCTCCCAGAGTCTCTTCACACCGTACCTGTGTGGCCAAGGCTGGGCTGGGCTCTGCTCCACGTCTGATGCAACTGATGTTTCCCATGTGTGGGCCTTCAGGTCACCCTGGGCTGGAAATCTCCTCTACTCTGTTGTTCTCTACTTCTGCTGCTCCAGAATTTTTTGAGAGTCCCTCTCTACAGGTGTTTTATGGGCTGTGTGGGGAGACCCTGCGTATGTGTGTCTTTCTAGTCCACCATCTTGGCTCCGCCCCTCTATTCTAATTTTTAAAGAACTACTTTCTTCAGTGAGATTTTGAACCTCCTTTTCCATTTGGCTAATTCTGCTTTTTAAAGCATCTTCTCATCATTGACTTTTTGGACCTCTTTTGCCAAATGAGTTAGCCTATTTTTACAGGTGATATTTTCTTCAGCATTTTTTGGAGGTTTCCTTTAGCAAGCTGTTGACTCACTTTTCATTATTTTCTTTCATTGCTCTCATTCCCAGGGCCAGGCTGCCACTCAATGTGAGATGAAGATCAGCTGCTCAATTGCTCCAGGGGCTTTACGGGGAGGACAGGGCTGCCACTCAGTGTTGAGGTTCACATAAGCTGCTCAGTTTCCCAAGGGACTTTAGGTGGAGGCTGACTGCTACCTGCCCCAGCCACCACCACCGCGCCTGCCGCGGCCCCTGCTTCCACTGCCTCTGCTGCCATCACCTGGAGCCAGAGCAAGGGGCAGGGGGGACCCTGCTTCCTTCTTGTCCAGCTGAAAAAGGCCTCTCACTGACCTTTGAAGTATCTTTGTCACCTGTGGGTTGAGGGATCTGCAAACCTCCGCTGCTGCCGGGGATTCCACCCCAGAAACCTACTTCATTCCTGCTCCTCCCCATGCTACATGACCAAGGCTGGGCTGCTCTCCATTCTGTGCCCAGTGTGACAGACCTTTCCCATTGGCCTTCCAGGTCAACCTGGGCTGGAAATCTTCTTCACTCCATCATTCTCCAATCATGTAGTATCTGTTTTAAAGCCAGACTCAGGAATAGTCAGGTGGGAAACATTCCTTTTTAAAGGAACACAGTATGGAAACTGACCAGAAGGATCCCATCCCAGATTGTCTAGAATTGTCCCCTCAGTATTTTCTTTCCAGATAACAAACTTCAACTGTTAACAGTACAGGATCACATTCTCTCTGAGTAGCTCATGGCATTTCTCTCAGATACTGATTTAATGCAGATAACTATACCCAAATTCAAACTCAAAACAAAAAAGTTATGGTCCCAAATGCCTTTTACCTTAAACAGCAAATTTCACTAATTGCAGCTTAGAGCCAGATAAAGTTATTTCTATTCTCATGGAGTTGCAGTAAGCAATAAAGTTTTACCAGGACACACATGCATAAGGGATTCCATTTAACCTCTTTCCTTCTCAAATTTAAAACTTGTCCTGATGTAAAAGCCCATTGTTAAAAATCTTTTCTATCTGTTACAACTTCTGAGCAAGTCATAGTCATTGTTTTGGAGTTACATAACACAAATAAGTTTCTTTCTTAGGGCTGATGACCTTGCCCACCTGAATGGTTTTCAGAGGCCTTAGCAGTTTTACAAAATAAAGGGAACTGGCATTGGCCCCCATGCCTGCCGACTCCCAAACATACAGGAAGAATGTTCTGAATGGGCAGAACCAATCTAAATAAAGTTTTCACACAGTTCCTTTGTTTTCACACACAGTAATCAATTAACAATTTTGGGTTTAGCGTTAAAATAGTAACTCCAAACAATTTAGTTAACAATCTTATAGCTTTTATAAATGATAGCCAAATTGTTTTAGCTATAACTTCTTAAACAGGCAAAGGTAAAAATACCTGGTTTTCTAAATGGCAGTTACAAAACATTTTAAGGCAAGGTAAGCAGATCTGATAAAATTTAAAATAACAACTGGTTTTACACAATTTTCCCAACACCTTTGAGTTTCAACAAAATTCAGATTAAAATTTGCTTTCTCTAACACCATTTCTGGATTACAGTGATCATTCAATTTTTTTAGTATAAGAGAATTTTACTACAATTTTGAAGAACAGTAGTAACACAAACAGTGAACTTTAGGTGCCATTAATTGCATTTTTCAAATCATCACATATAAAAATGATTAATAGAAGACTGGGCTTACTAAATGTAGAGGCTGGTTGGCTTGTAATCTCATACTGCTGTGACCCATTCCCTACTCAGGAAGGATAACTTAGATTCCCTACTATTCTTTAGCACTCTCTTCCCTTGATCTAATCTGGGATGAGAAGAGTTTATAGAATCTACTAAAATGTTTTTAGCTGCCTTCACTATGCAGAACTAGAAATCCTCTTACCATCTTTTCTTTGAATGCAACTGTAGCTTGATGGTCAGGGTCAGGACTATAGGGTAAATAGATCTTAATGGTTCTAACTTTTACTCAAGTAAACTTCACTTCTGTGTCTACTCCTTAAAAACATCTTTGAAAGAGAGCTATGAATCTGCCAGATGAAGTGAGGGAGACTCTGGAAAAAGATCCAGTGGTGCCTAGTCCCCTCCTCTCTACTGCAGAGTTCAAAACTTTATCTCTGAGGTGTTTCTTTTTCAGATCTATGCATTTTTCCAATTTACCTTAGTGCCAAATAATGTAACAAATTCTGACTATCTTAAACATCCAATAAGGAGTGACATATTTCACTTAAAATACGACCTGAATAACTACCTTGTGGTTTCCCATTAAACAAAAACTTTTCTCTTTTAGGTGAGGCATGAGATAATTAAAATGCTCATTAGTCTGCCTCTCTGATAGAAGCAAAAAAGTTTCCCTTAGTGACTCAACAAAATTCCCCATACTTTCCAAATTCAGTGCATGCGATTTGTTGGGGCCTCTACTCCACTTTTGCTTCTGGTTCCTGTGCATCGGGTCCCTTTCCCTGTTCATAAGGTCGTTTTTTGTTTTTTTGGGTTTTTTTGCCTGTTCGTCAGGTTTGTTTTTTTTCCCCCTATTCATCAGGTCTTTTTTCTCCTGTTCATCAGGTTTTTTCTCATCAGGTCACTATTTGTCAGGTTCATGTTTAGGCACCAATTGCCAGCAACTGGTAGGGTGTAGGGCGAGATGGTGATAGAAAAGAAATAGACAACAGCAGCAGGGGCTAGGCAAGCCCGTACAATCTGTACATCACTAGTTTATTGTGGCTTAGCAAGCCTTCATATAGCCAAGCATATCAATACATCTCATGTGAATTCAATACTTCCCAGGGGGAAAGTTAGTCCCAAGACAAAACATTCTTCCAAGTTCTGTGTTCCCAGGCCACAGAATGTACATATCCTTTCCTAGATAACGTGGCAGTTGTCCTCAAGAAATAAGCAGTAAGAAAACATCAAGAAGCCAGGCAGGGGGAGGCCTTGCCAATCCCCCTTATTCACCCTCTGGATGACCTTGCCCCGCTTTGGTCAATCCTTCAGATTAACTCTGACTTTCCACATAAACCAATTTAGGATTAGAATTAGAGTGGTCAAAATTCAGAGTTGTCACATGCCAATTCATTCTGACTGACTTCTAGACAGTTTCAAAAGGATATTCTGTTCTAGACCCTTCTTGATCTGTCTCCCAGAACTACTGACATGCAGGAATATTTCCGTATCCTCCTTAATGGATGCTTGGAGGAATTTCTACCAGGGGTCTTTCTACTTTCATTGGCACCTTTTCTGGACTGAGACCTACCTTGCAACATCATTGTGACTTCTCCCTTCTTTTCTTCACAACACAAGCTCCCAGATTAGCCAGACACCTTCAATCTGCTACTCTCAAGGTGCACCTTCACCAGAATCCCTCTCAAACCCATAGGATGCCCTGAGCATCAAAGTAATTCTTAATAGCTCAATTCTCTTACCTTGAACTATTCTGTGAGCCTTCTGGTTGCTGCGGATATATTTCTATCATTTTACCCACTTTCCTGGATTCACAGTGACTCCAAAAATAGTCTTGGGATATCAGCAGTCCAAAGAAGGGAAACAATCACCTGCAATGGTAGGGTCTTTGAAATCACTCACACTGGCCACTCTCCTCCCCAATGCCTGGATCCCAGATGAGTCCCTCGATTGTGGGAACCATGCTTGCTCTTTAAAAAAAAAACACTTATTGTTAAAGTCAGGAAAGCTCTCATTTTATTTTACATTCTTTTAAATGAGTTAACCCAGCCAAGGGAGCACACTTGTTAAGACAAATACAAGGCTTTTTGTTCCCTGTTCCTGATTCAAATTTCCCTCCTCTATTACCCATTGAACAGATTCATGAACCACCTATTCCTTGCTTTTCTCCCGGTTGTGTTCCCCTTCCTTGTCATGGATTGCATGTGCATTCAAATTAGCTTGCTCTGCCTTGGTGGGGTGTGTGAGTTAATATTAAACAGTACATTAAGCATGCATACAAGCTGCTGACCTTCTACCCAATCAGAGACTTGGTTCTGCCAAGTCACAGCTTGTTAGAACTAGTTACATCCTATTATCTTCTGTTTCTCACATTCTTTAAGGTTAGGTTGTTTAGTCTTCAATTAGTTTTTAACCTGTGTTTCCATGGTCCCTTAGTGAATATAACTTTTATTGCACTGTGATCTGAAAAGGACGCATTTAATAATTCTGCTTTTCTGCATTTAACTGTACAGTTTTTCTACTTCAGTATATGGTGAATTTTTATAAAGGTGCCATGTATCATGGAGAAAAAGGTATATTCCTTTCTGTTCCCATTCAGTTTTCTCTAGATAGCTTTCATATTAAGCTTATATAAGATTCTATTCACCTTCTTAAATTTGGTTAGATTTTTCTAATTCTGAGAGTGAAAGGTTAAAATCCCCCACTATTGTAGTATTACTATCTATTTCTACCTGTAATTCTTTTAACTTTTCCTTTAAAATATTAGGTTTTATATCATTTGGTATATATAGATTTGATGGGATGATGGGGCTTGGATCCATGAAAAAAAAATCATGTCTTTGAAAGCAACCCAGTCCCTGAATCTTCCCATATGTTTCAGCAGCCCAGCTCCACAGCATTCAGATATTTTTTTCTTGTTACTTGTGGTCTTTTCTCCTCAATTGGGAAACTTTGGAACTTAGCTATGATGGTCCTGTGAGTTTTCATCATGGGATCTTTTTCAGATGATGGATTTATTTTTTATATTTCTTTATCTTCTTAAAAAAGAAATTTTGACTTATATCCTGAAATTGAAGAAATACAGATGCTAAAAGATGACCCGTATTGAAAAAAACTTAGGCAAAGACCAATTACCATACTGTGGCATCTCCCCCTCCTCCTTGAGTGTGAGTTAGGTGATGCAGTAGATAGACTTATCTTCCTGAGTTCAAAGTTGGCCTCAGACACCTACTAGCTGTATGGCCCTAGACAAATCACTTAACACTATTTGTGTCAGTTCCCTCATCTGTAAAATGAGTTGGAAAAGGAAATGGCAAACCACCACAGTATCTTTACTAAGAAACCCCAAATGGATCCTGAAGAGTTGGACATAACTGAAGAAGCTGAACAACTATATATAATGTCAAGTAAGTAGATACAAATGTACAAAGTAGTTTAATGCAGGATAATTGAGTGGATGCATCATGAAAGGCTCTGTGCAGATATGTGGGCTTCTTCTTAAAGGCAGACCCTGTGAGATGGAGATAAGGAAGGGGCATTGCAAGCATGTGGTACTGCTGGTGCTGAGGGACAGATAAGGGAGTTGGTCTGTCATGTGTGAGGAACAGGGAGAAGGCCAGTCTAGCTGCATTATTTACATAAAATGTTTTCTTGACAGATAAACCAGGGGAGCAGGACTTCCTTGTTGCAAAGGGCACAAGGTCACAGGATTTTAGAGCTGCAGCTGCCATATTTCATGTTCCACCTACTGTACCTTAAGGACCTTAGGGACCACTGGCCTTTGTCATCAGCCCAAACACTGACCTGTGTAGGGATTATAATTGCCCAATCTGTAAGAAAGCCACTGAGGCAGAGCTCTGAGCCAATGGCAAGAGGGTCTATTGTCCCCTCTAATGAGGTGGACTTGAGATCGTCCTCACAATCTGACATGCCCCTGGTCCCCAGGACCTTTTAATGGATTTTGATACCAAATATCCCAAAGAGGCATGGTAAAACATAGAGTCTCATTGACTGATAGCTCTTACTCTTGAGGGCTAAAAATGATTCATCAAGTGAAAAATGGTATCAGCAAGGGGTCTTGGGTTGGGCAAAGCATGGAGCATCTCTATTGAATTGTCATAAGATATTCATAAATTGGTCACTTGCTCATGTTGGACAAGAGAGCAGTCTGGAGAGTGGTTTCCATGTAATTGAGTCACCTTTGCCATGTGGGGTTTGGTCACCATAACAAGGAAAAACAAAGGTGGAGGGCCTCTTGTTAGCTTTCTGTGATGAAGTGAGCTTACGATCTATAGTTCATAGCTCTGAGACCTAATGTATAAAACTTATAATTGCTATCTCTATGGAATCCTATCAAACTGATTAATACTGACAGAAATAGAGTGGGGGTCTGAATGAATTATTTTCCACACCTGCCTGAGGCCCCCAGTCCTCTCAACTCTTCTGAGGCCTTGCTTAGTTTGAACAGTGCATGGGTCTCAGGCTTCTGTATCTAGAAAGCCTTAACACTGGCCGTTTTCATGTTATTTGCCCTGCCTGCCACTGCCCCTTCTAGATCAGGGGGCCCTTCCACTGGACCCAACATGTACCTCACACACCCTTGTAACCCTTACCAGCTGTAAAATGTTCCCAAAGTTACTATAAAGGGGGTGATATTGGTATATGGGATATTCAAGGAGGACTAGCACCTCTGGTATAAGGACTTGTTGAGCCATTTTCAGGGTTCCTCATCCACTTCTGGTGTCTTCCTGGCACTCAATCCTCACCTGTGGCTCCAAGAAGTTGTAGCACACACAGTGACCACACCAGAGTAAAATTGTCTTAGCAGATGTGCTAAACCAAATTGAGGGTAATCAGCAGGCCCCAAACCTGTTGATAAGTTAGGGAGCTGTCTACCGTAAGCACATGAAGATTTGACCTGGTGGAATGACAAAGTTTTGGTTCAATGGCTGTGAAGGCTGCTGAAGCAGATGCGGTGGAGTCAGATATTGAAGATTCCTAGGTCTTCCACTGCATCCTGGGCCACGGCCAGTCATCTTGACTTTTGTCATGTCACTAGACTTCAGCAACTCTGGAAGTGAGAGTTAGGCTGATGACTGTGCCACCCTGCCTTACTTAAATCTAATTCACACAGGAGTCAAGACAGCAGCATCTATAAAAGGTGTGTCAATCAGCTCCCCTCTGGCTCCAATCAATTAGCAAGCATATTTACCAAGAACTGAAAATACAAGCACAGAGAAAAAAACAGTCACTACTCCAAAAAGCTTATAATCCAATGAAGATAAATGTACAACCTGTGTGTGCACATAAATACTTACACACGATAAACCTGTATGTGTGTAAATATACATATATATATAATGTGCATAAATATAAGTATATATACACATACAAACATTCATATACACCTATCTCTACACAAGTATATACACATGTGTGTATATATATGTATGCATGTGTTTATATCTATACATATGTTTAGATATAGCTATCACCTGAAAAAGTTTAAGAAAGATAATACTCCCAGCTCCAGGGTACCAGGCACTACCATAAAAAATTATCCATATAAAACCACACAAGACTACATGATCTGAAGAGCCAAGATGGAACTAAATCCAACCCCAAAAAAGAGGGCATTTTGAAAGAGAAAGAGAAGCTTTACCTAAAAGATGAGAGAATTGCTCTCTGAAAGTCATTACCGTCTCATACCAAGGGAGGTAGAATAAATAAGCTGGGAGACAGAGCAGCACCTACCTCAGCACATACTTCAAACTGGTACTAGAAGACTAGGTCTTAAGAAGTATGGCTATTCCTGCTCTCTTAAGTTTTTGGGGTCACCCTTTGGGAGGCTATCCTCCTAACACTAGCTCAGAAGCTCTTATCGATATACTTCCCTTAACAGTGAGTCAGGAAATTCAGTTCTGAGCAAAGACATGTACTCAACTGGCATAGAAAAAATGGTTGCAAAGCGTTTCCCTTACAACATGGGCTAGACGATTGCACACAGTCAGTGGGAGGAAGCCTGGGAATAATTTGATGGTACAATGGTAGGTACACTTGTGAGGAAAACGCATGGCTAAGGAAACTCCCAGCTGACACTACAGGCCTAAACATCCTTTGTTTCCCTGGATGAAGTTTGATGTGGATTCTGGGGCCAGGGATAGATGAATCACTTAGCTGACTCCTGGAAGTCCACGGCACATGACTGGATAGATCTGTCTTATCGACTCCCTGGAATTGCTCTTCAAAAGGACATAGTCTTCAGAGCTTTTGAAACGGATTTTTAATAAGTAAAGCTTTCATAACTCTTAAACCCAAAGTGACAACAATTTCTTTGCTACTTGTTGCTAACAGCTTGGCGTTATACAGACGTATTTGTGTTACTGAAGTTAGCTGACTATGAATGAAAGTTACTATACAACATTCAAAGTCGTTCCAAAATTTAAAAAAAAAAAAATTAGTCTACAATTTAAAGCAGCTTTTGATCGTGGCAGAACTCAAGTTGTATTAGTAACTGGAATATTAGAGCACTTTTAAACTTGCTTTACTGACTTAACAGATGCTCATTTTAAAAGGTTCAAAAGTTTGGGAGGCAAATTGTAAGTAGTTATTTAATGTTAATTAATAATAAACCTTCTAGAAATACTAGTGTGGAGTTCACACACAAATAGCAGTCAATAAATATTGACAAACTGAAGTGTTCAGCATTGTTAGCAACCTAGATTCATTAATATCTCAGCAAATAAATATGCCACATTAAGATTTACAAGTAGTACAAAATTTATAAGAATAAGAGTTTTAAGGTAGAGATGTTCCTTGTTTATTTCTCCCCAAGACTAGTATTAGTATGGTTCATTTAAAAAAATCTTACTCATGGGATTGTATAAAGTATCAAACAAGTCAAATAATGTTGCAAAGAACTTATTTGTCTACACTGAAGAAATTTAACAACAATTGGTTATAGACCCAGATGAATCTTGTTACCTGTAACTACCATGCCATACCATAGATCATTTTCCTTTGCCCAAGAAGGCAAAATTTTTTATTATTTTAAGGCAATAATGTTGTAACAAGTCAATCAGAGATGTTTGAGAAGAGATACAGCCACTCCTTTGAGGAAATTTCAAAGGCAGCTAGTCTAAAGGTAATCATTGTACAAATATTTTCAAAGTGGGAGTGTCACTGAAAATGTGAAGTGTCATTCCTTTAAAAAAAAAAAAAGGGAAAATTTTACCTATATATTGCACTTGAGTATCTGAAAAGCTGGAGTTGAAAAGTTAACCTTTCCATTTTCTGGATGGATAAATGAAGGCAAAATTAGCATTCTAAAGGTCATACTAGATGGAGAATCTGAACGCGTCATCATTCAACATTCCTTAGGAAGGCTTCCCCATCAGTGATTAACTAGACCACGAGAAAGGAATTTCTTAATTGTATCGGATGTAAATAGAATAAGATAACAGAGTTGACAAAGTTTCCATTGAAATTATGACCCAGAATATGTCTTTTCCTTTACCATTAACATGCCATAACATAGTATATGTTCACAAAATATCAAGATATGGAAAACATCCCATTATTCAGGGTCTTGTAAGGAATGCTAAGTCAGCCCCATCTGGCTTTGTTGACATGGGAATAGGTCTTCCCTAAGTTTACTTCAGAGGACACAGAAACTATTAGATCCAGGCTCTTCCTAATTCAAGCTCTGGCCCTTATTAAAGTGCAAAATTTATATTAAATGATTATCAGTTCCTCCCTTTGGTCAAAGGCTTCACCTGTAGACCAAGAAAAACTTCACATTTCCTCAGAAAATGGGAAAGGGAGATCTCAAAGTCCTTCCTTTGTGGATCAGGGAGACATACTATTCTCTGCAGGTGGAGTGGGCCCTCCCTATAGGTCCAGGGAAAATAACTTGGATCAGCATTATTTTGTTTACCAAGGTGGTAAACCTTTGTGCGCCAGAGTTAATCCTCATCAGACACCTAGCAAGATAAGAGCAATAATAGCAAGTATCCCAGCAGTAGAAAGGAGGAGGGATCTGAGCAAGTCACCCACCCCTGGGGGAAAGGGAACCAAACAAATCGTAATACTGGGTCCCTTCAGCCTTTTCCCTTAACTGGGTGGCATAAGAGCAAAATATATTTATACTTTCCTGTATCTGTTGGTGTTTGTCAACATAAAAGCAACATTGCTCCTTGAGGAAAACACCGACATCCCCCTGGGCTGCAAGGAGTGCATCAAGTGCTCTCAGATTTTGCAAGACTACTCCGGCCAAGGAGTCAAGGTCACTCTGCAGGTCTCCCCCCACTTTGGCTATCCTGTCATTCATGTCTGCGATTTCTCAGGACAAATCCTTGTAAATGCCATTTGCGGTAATAAGTCCTGCTGCTCCCACTCCTCTAGCCGCCAGGATACTTGCCCCTATGATGAGGGGTAGGATCAAGATGGCATACAGGGAGCAGAGAGACTTGGCAAGAGAGCTAGGGTCAGCAATAACCAGGTCTTGAAGTTTCATGGGTATTGGAGTTGAGCCTGAGATGTATCAGAGGTCAGGCACTGCTCAGACAATGGTACAATAGTCCTGTCAACTGAGGAGAATGGGTCTGATAAAGGATGTGCCACACAGAAACAACATTCCCAAGGAGGATGGTAGAGTAAGGGAAAATGTAAGGGAAACCAGGGACTGGTTGATGTTAACCCTGGCTCCTTGATAAACATGGTAGCCTTTGCGTAGGTCTGGGGGAGTACTGTTGTGCAAAAGTCATGACTGAGAAAGAAGTAGGCCCATAGAAGGGTTTGGCAGGGGTTGTTGGTCATCCCAGTGGAGTCATTTTTCTTTTTCTGCCCATAAGTATCCCTGATAGTGGTGCCAATTAATTGTCTCCTTTCCCATTTTATCAGGCCATAGGTTTAGGCAGGTCCCAGGAGTGACAGTGGCACTGAGGAGACATACCCATTGGGTCACCCTGCACAGTAGGAGGAATCAGTTATTTGGGATTATATGAGTCCCTAGAATCCAGGGAGAGGGCAAGCATATAAAGATAGAATTTGATTCCTGTCTTATAGTTGAGAGTGGTCTATCAGGATGCATCCAGATCGCATAATTGCACCAGGCAGGGTCAAGGTTCCCTACAGGGGTTCCAGAAAAGTGGTTAGATAAGTACCAAAAAAATGCAGGGTGCTATAGAAGATCAAGCTGCCTTTGAAAAGACAAGACTCTTAGGGCTATCTAAACTCCTGTGGACTTGGGTTTTCTTCAAATGCTTTCGTAAGTAGAGGGCACTAAGGAGAAGGTCAGATTCTCTGCTAGACTGTGCCTGGTCCACCTTCTGAATTACAAGTGGCTTTCCAGGGCTTCCTTTTTCCTGAGGCCCTCAATGGGGTGAGCCTGAGCCGTTAATTTGACTGACCCCCAGTCAGAAGTAGAGATAGGTTGTACCAAAATTCATCCTAGAGGGTCTAGGCACAACCAGCAGCTGGACAAGTCTGATCACCTTCTGACTCAGCTTCTGCATGGAGTGAGTGGGGAAATGCGTGAAGAAGTTGCTTTTTCCCCATAGTTGATCATCTCTGGAGATGGGTAGTCATTGCAAGGCTATAGCAGTTGAGCAGAAGGAGTAAGTTGTAAAGGAAATCAAAGTGGGCAGTGGGAAGGACATAGTGGAAGCAACTCAGCAAAGGTGGGGTTCAGATGGGGAGGGAGCTGTTCTTTGTGCAGGCCTGGTCTGGACTCCTGGGAAACTGTCTACATCTGATGTCATCTCTTTTGAAACCCGAGGGCAAGATCTCCTGTCGACTCAGATGTCCTTTATGGAGCAAGGGCTATCTTCAGATGTGACAGATGGATCCAGGGGTCTATTCCTTGGAGTTTGGCAGCAGTAGGGGTGGTGAGGAGTACCTGAGTGGTCCCTTCCACCATAGTTCTAGAGTTTCCACAGGTGAGGCTTCCAATGTACCCAGTCTCCAGGAGAGATGAGGGAACCATTCTCAGGCAGTGGACCTAAAGAATGAGACTGGGAAGCACGGTCCCAAATCTGATGACTTTGCTGACTAAGCTTGACACAGTATTCTTGAAGACAATGAGAAGCAAGTGGGGAGAGATCTGCTGGGATGAGAGGCATTGGTCTCCCAATGACAATCTCATAGGGGGAAAGTTTGGTCTTGCCCACAGGTCAAGACCAGAGGACCAGAAGGGCAATAGGTAGCACCTTGATCTGTGGATCAAGCCTGGAAATCTGAGGTTAATTTTCCTAGTAGTCCTTTCAATACTCCATTGGTTCTCTCTACCAACCCTGAAGACTATGGATGATAAACACAATGTAAGTGCTGGTGGATCCCCCAAGCTTCCAGGATGGTTCTGAGTCCCTGGCCTATAAAATGAGTCCCCAATCACTATGAACTTCCCATGGGACACCCCAATAAAGGATGATGTGTTCGCATAAGGCTTTTTCTACCACCCCTGAAGTGACTGCTTGACATGGGAAAACCTCTACCCATCTGGAAAACATACAGACCATGACAAGGGCAAACTTTAATCCTCTGCAGGGAGGCAGCCAGATGAAATCAGTTTGCCAGATCTCAAAGTGTGCGACAAGGCAGACATCTGGATACCATCTCTTTAGCCACTTCTTTTGATATTCCCCACCAGTGCTGAGAAGCAAGTTCATAAAGTTTATCCGGTCCCCAGTGACACAGATGGTGTAGGTGACTTAGTAATGGTCTATGCAGTTGACGAGGGAGAACAACCTGGTGTCCATGTTTCCAAAGTCCTGTTTCAGAGTCCCAAGTGCACCTTTGTAGTTCCCATTGATGTGCTGTTTCAGGAGAGATGAGGGCTTGAGCCTCAGTTAAAGCTACCAGATCAATAGGTTAAGCTACCAGATCAAAAGCTACCAGAGCAAGCGAGGGAGTGCAGAAACTCATTACAGGAACCGGGGGTGGGAGGGCTGCTTCCCTAGCTGCTTGATCAGCAGGTTGATTCCCTACAGTCTCAGGAGTGGATTCAGGAGAATGGTGGGTAGTTCTGATAATAGCCACCTTCCTGGGGAGTAGTAGACATTCTAATAACCCAGAGACTTGTTTACTATTCTTTAAAGACTGTCCTGTGGAAGTTAAAAACCCCCTTTGTTTCCATAACATTCCAAAATCATGAGCCACCCCAAAAACATATCTGCTGTCTGTATAGATGTTAATCTTCAGCCCCCTTCCGCACTCACAAGCCCTTGACACATCTAACTCTGCCTGCTGTGCAGAGTTAGCATGGGGGAGGTGGCCCAATTCCAATGTCTCAGTTACCGTGGTGATAACGAACCTGCTACCACTTGCCCCCCCGGAGTTCCTCAGACAGGAGTCATCAGTGAAGACTGAGGTCGGCATCTGGGATGGGCGTCTCCTGGAGGTCAATTCTTGGAGGCAGCAGGTGGTCCAGGATTGTAATGCAATCATGATTGGAGAGGTTAGACTCACGATCACTCACAAACCGGGCTGTCTCAGTCCTCGGAATAGCCTTTAGAAACTCAGCAGGATTTAATACAGTTAGTCTTTTGATGGTGACCTAGGACCATGTCATTAGCTGGATTTCAATTTTTGCCAGGCAGCTCCTTGCTAAGTGTTGGCTGTGATGTGAATTTAGGAGGGCCTCTCAATCACATGGGGTACAAGCATCACTGGTGAATCTAGTATAATGCCCTGACTTTGTTTGACAATCTCAGTTATAGCAATAACACTTCTCAGGCAAGGTGGTGGGGCCCTGGCTACTGCATCCAGTCGTTTGCTGTAATACCCTGCTGGTCTATGACGCTCCCTGTATTTCTGTGCTACAATTCTTACTGCATTCCCTCTTTTTTCCATAGCAGAAATTACAAAAGGCAGAGAGTAATTAGGAAGATCCAAGACTGGGGGTTCAGAAAGGGAAGCCTGCTATGGCAATGGCTTAGCACACCGAGAGCAGCATGTCTCATGCCTGGCCAGCAGGCTGCTCATCCTCCTGTGGAGCTTGTGAGCAAAAGAATGAGGCAGGAGAGTGGGTCATGAAGCAACTCCGATTTATTCAAGCAAGCACACTGGTAATACAGTCTCTGCCCCATCAGCCTAATGAACTATGGTAACACATACAACAAGCCCGGAACCATAGCAATGGTAACACATTCTTACAAACCCAGGACCATGGTTATAAAAACAAACAAGGGTGGGGCCATCCCTTCCAGCACCATCTTGTTTACCATTCCCTGCTCCAGACTCAGTTTACCTGATGTCCGTCAGTGTGGCATTCTAGGTGGCGTGGCAGTAAGCACCCCTTACAGAAGCCTTTATAGATTCTACAACTAGGCAAACCTGTTCTTTAGATACTCAAAGGGGGTCAGGGTTTTTGTGTCACAGGGCTTTATACAAAAGGCAAGTGAGGACAGAGAATTCAGGAATCCAAGATTGATAGTATCAATCAAAAAATCAATCAAAAAGACCTGAAGATGACTTTTAGATGCTGGGAGGGGAAAATTGTGGATAGCCCAAATGCCTGAGAAGTCCAGGGAAACGCTGCCCTGAAAAATGACATGTCTGAGGAATTTTACAGAGAAACATCAAAACTGAAGCTTATCTCAGGATGCCTTTAAAGCTATGGCTATTTAAAGTTAGAAATGTAAGGAGTGCTATCGCATCACCTCTTCCTGTGGCCAGGTCAGGGGAGCAGAGTAACAGATCATTTACATACTGTAGGAGTACAGAGTGGTGGGGAAGGACCAGGGAGGCAAGATTGTCACAGGGCTTGACAGAAGTAGGAGGGAGATTCAGTGAAGCCCTGAGGAAGAATGGTCCAGGTACACTGCCATCCCTCCCAAGTGAAAGCAAAAAGGTATTGGCTTGGAGGGGTATATGGGTATAGAAAAGAAGATACCACAGAGATCCAAGGCAGTGAATACAGTGGCAAATGGGGAAATAAGGGATAACAGAGTATGAAGATTGGGAACCACCAAGAAGCTAGGGAGAACATCATTAACAGCATGGAGGTCCTGCAAGAGGCGCAAGCCTTGGTTACCAGGCTTCTTAATAGGGAAAATAGGAGTGTTTGCAAGGAGAGGTACAGGGGATGATCAGTCCTTTGGAAAGAAATGTTTGGAGGAGAGACATAGCGCCTTCAATAGTGGTATGAGACAGGGGATACTGACAGAGACATGGAAGAGAATGGGATGGATCAATCTGGACCTCTGTGGGGGTGGCTGTGGAAATGCGACTAATATCTGTATGGTCCGTGGCCCATAGCTGGGGTGGAACCTGGGCCAGGGATAGTTCTTTGTCAGGGGTGCCAGGTATCTCGGACTGAGGTAGGGGAGATAGGGCTGTTACAGGCACTGAGGAAGGGAAATGGTGTTCTAGCTGAAAACCAGTTGGGGTAAAGCTCAATACAGCAAAAAGGAAGGATAGTATGTCTCATCCAAGAAAATGGCAAGGGGCCCCAGGGACAAGGAAGAAGGTGTGTTGAAAATGGTCCTGGCCAAGAATGACTGAGAGAGGATTGGTTTGGAAAGCCTGGAGAGACTTCTTAGAAACCCCACCACTAATAGACTCTCATTACTCTGAGGAAGGTGGGGTGGAGAATTTGCAGGGATCCAAAACCTACAGAGTAGCCATGGTGTCAACCAGAGCTGGAATGGGGTGATCTTGTACTACCACAGACGATTCCCCTAATTGAGAAAGACAGGGATAGATAGATAGAAATAGGATCCTGCAACCCTTGCTCAGAGTATCCCTGTGCTCATTGAGGGGAGGAATCTTGATGCCCCTTGTCTTTTTGATATTCTAGGACCTTGAGACATGTTCTGCATTCTGATTTCCAGTGCCCTGGTTTCTTACAATAGTGGCAATTGCCACATTGGCAATCCTTTGTCACAATGGGAGAGGAGCATGAAGTTGGGATAGGAGCTGTCATTTGCTGAAGCTACATGTTATAGACCTGATCCTTTTTAGTTCCAACTTTCCTTTTTGCTTCTATGTCCTCCTCAGCCTGTGCTGCTAGGGTCTGGGCAAGCTGGGAGGCAAGTTCAGCTATAAACTGCAGATGTTCAGACTGCCACTCCAGCTGGGTAATTTTGATATTTCATGATAGGGAAGGTTGGAGGTTATTAACAAAGTAGGAGAGAAACTAGGTTTGTCCCCTACCTTCCCGATCATGGACTAAGCCAGAGTTAGCATCAAAAACCTCAGCTAGGCGATTATAAAATTGAAACACAGTCTCATTAGATCTCTGGGTGACATGCTTAATTTTAGAAAAGTCTACAAGTCAGGGAAAGGCTGCTGGGATAGCTTGACCTAGGCTTTAGCTTCCTGACAGTGCTCTTTGTGATTGTTACCAGCAACCCAATCTGTTTTTTACATTTCCTCAATTGTGGCTTTTATGTCTGCCTTTTTCCACCAATTCTTGGCTTCACTTTTCCCAATCACGATCACCACCAGGAGGCAAATGTCAGATCTTTGGGCTAAAAGACTGGAGGGTGGCCCTGAATTGATCAGCAAAGCCTGTAGGCTCCTGGCAAGGATCAGGGAAGTCCTTTTTTATGTCCTGTAATTCTCCCCATTCCCAAGGCTTGAAATTATACTGAGTAGTGGAAATGAGCATGACAGTTGCTTTGACTTGGCCCTCTTAATCCACAATAGGTACAGTCTCGGGGCTCTGCTTACTGATTACCTTAAAAGAATAGGTTCCGACAGAGTTATGTTCAGATCTGTGGTCTGTAGACAGAGAGCAATTATCCACCTCAAGACCCGAGTCTTTAAGGGAAAGGGAAGGGGGAGAGGCAACAATTGTGGAACAGAGATACCCTCCTCAGGATTAGAGCAGGCAAGGGAAGGTGAGGAGGGAGGGGGTAACCCCAAAGCGCAGTCATCCTCCCCAGGATCAGAGACTTCAGGGGAAGTAGGGGAGGAATAAGGTGGAGGGAGGGGAGGAATAAGGTGGGGGGAGGGAAGGAAGAGCAACAGTGGGACAGGAGGGACAAACTGGAGTTGATGGACAATAGGGTAGTATAGGGTAAAGGGAATTAACAGGTGTTGAAGAAGGAGGAGGTGGTACTGGAACAGCTTTGTGAGTCTTAGAGGAAGAGGCCTCTGCTTCCCTTTATCACGCAGCCATTTCAGCAAACCAATGATGAAAGCATCCCCACACCTGGTTAGATGTTTTGCTGGCCTTTAAACTTAATTTGGTTTTAAGATAAAGTAACTTTGACTGGTCAACAGAGTCCCATCATGGCCAACATAACTTAGGGCTATCTTTAGTTAACTTTCACCAGCGCTGGCAATATTTGTGATTATCAGGTGGGTAATGGCTTGACATATAAGAAGCAGGGGTCTTGTCAGACAGATTTCTAGTTTAAGTTTTTGACTGACCCATAACCAAGTTAATTTTCTTAGATCAATCCTCAGAGAAGATCTAATTAGTACAGAGTAATTTAACGTGAATTGGTCTCTGCCCCCAGAGTTAGCTTTAAGGGAATTTTTGCACTTCAACCAAACTGGTGGGAGTCCTTTGGAAGCTGGAAATAGAAGGACTTACCTCGACCCTGTGAAGGTCAAAGACTCCAGGAAAAACGGATCCTGAGGCACCTGAGTCTTGTCGTTGGGGAGGTGAGGAGTTGTCCTTTCCAGTCCACCAGTTTCAGTCTGCATGTCACAGAACCATAACTGTCGACCTGAAAGTTTGGTTAAGAAAAGGCAAACAGACTAAAGGCATTCAGTTTGTTCCCTTAAAGTTAATGATTACACGAATCACAGAACCAGAATAAAATTCTGACTGCCAAATACAAGAATGACCAGGTGTAAATATGTGCAGGACAATCCAAGGTGGTCTGTGTCCTTCAGATTTATAGTCTCCATGAGTGATTAACTAGACTATGAGAACGTAATTTCTTAATTGCATAGGTTTTAAATACAATAAGGTAACAGAGTTGACAAAATTTCCATTGAAATTATGACCCAGGATATCTATCTTTTCTTTACCAAAACATGGCATAATATAGTATATGTTCACAAAATATCAAGATATGGAAAACATTTCATTCAAGGTAGTGTCTTGGGTTAAGGGTCTTGTAAGGAATGCTAAGTCAGCCCCATATGGCTCTGTTGACATAGGAAGAGGTATTCTCTGAGCTTACTTCAGAAAACAAAGAGACTGTTAGGTCCAGGTAATTCTTAATTCAAGCTCTGGCTCTCATTAAAGTCCAAAATTTATATTAAATTATTATCAAGTGCAACCATACACCTCATCCCCTTTTCATCCTTGGTTCATCCCAAAGGGAAGGGGACTATCTGGGTCAATGGTTGGCCTGAGCCACAGGCATAGCAGTTGCTTTTATTTAAGCTCTTAATGGTATATTTTACCCATTCTACTCAGGCATTTTTATCCCCATATGCTGTTTCTATCTCTGTGGTCTGTCTTAAATCCTTAAATTCAATTACCATCACAATCTTAGGAACATTGGCAAGTTTCCATTCCTTCCCTGGGGGCATTGTAGTTGCACTAAGGCTTTCCTGTATCTCCGGTTTCCAAACCCATATCATACATTTTCCTTTTGGATCCCGACCTGTCTTGTCTATTCCAAATCCATAGGTCTGATCCACATCCCAAACTACACTTCTTATAGTCAAAATTATGGGATTATATTTCAGCACTTGACAATTAGATCGGCCATCTCCCTTTAACATGTTTAATTTTGCCTTTAGTGGTTTGTTTTGGATAAATGAATCTGTCCACCCCTCATAACTGTGGTGAACCAAACATTGTTCCACCCTGGACAAGGGGGCCCATAGTATCTGGGTTTTCCCCCACAGTGTTGCTTTTCTGGACATAGGTATTTATGATATATACTTAGTTGTCTTTGACTATTTCTCTCCACATTCTATAATTTGGCATGCATCAAACTGAACTGTTTATGGAGTAGCTTCCTTAGTGCTATGTACCCAGATTTTAACAGGGGATCCCCTTTTCCTGTACCAATTATCCTGAGTATGCCATAGAGCCACTTGATTGGCCATTGGAATTGCCCACAATATCAGTCCTTCCCACAAGATTAACAAACCTCTCATGTGTCACAAAATCTCTTCTTATTAGTACAATGAATAAATATTATTCCTACAATAGTTAAAAACAAAATTTCAGCAGCTAACATCCCTCCCTAGAGTACAATCCAAGTTGTTAATATCTTTTTAACCTTAGCTTCAAAGGATCTTTGGTTGAATGTGCACTCCACTGTTCAAGTTTTACAGAAGAGACTTCCACTGGTCCAACCTAAATCCTTTCTTGGTATTGTTCTAGTTGTTTTTTTTTTATTAATAAATTTATTTATTTAACTTTTTACATTCATTTTCACAAAATTTTGGGTTCCAAATTTTCTCCCTATTTGTCCCTTCCCCCCACCCCAATACACCGAGCATTCTAATTTCCCATATCACCAATCTACCCTCTCTTCTTTCATCCCTCCCTTCCCTTGTCCCCATCTTCCCTTTTCTCAGATAACTTTCTATTCCCCATTACCTGTATTTCTTATTTCTTAGTAGCAAGAACAATACTCAACAGTTGGTCCTAAAACTCTGAGTTCCAATTTCTCCCCATTCCTCCCTCCCCACCCATTACCTTGGGAAGGCAGGCAATTCAATATAGG
>CM053769.1:696065742-696108616 GCA_028658325.1 Potorous gilbertii | reverse complement strand
TGTTGAGGGTTGTGGCGTACAGGAGAGTGGGTAGTGTACGTCATGTGAAACTGGAGCTGCCCCTGCTTTCTGCCCTTGACAGTCATATCAGAATGATGTTGAGGCAGCAAGCGAGCCGTCACATTTTTCATGCATTCAGGTGAAAGTATTTATTGAACGCTTAATCCCTGTGTCTAAGGCACCATGGGAGAGGAGGCTAGAGGTAAGATACAAAATAATTATCATTGAAGAGAAATCACGACCCTGTTCTCAAGATGATTATATTTTAATAAGCTTATTTCTCTGCCTCTTTCTGAGTCTTCCTCTTCTCTGTCAGAGGAGGAGCAGGATCTTTCACAGCTCCCAGGGCCCTCTCCATGTGACCTGCTGGTGTTTGCTATTACCAAGATCCTATTGGCAACACCCTCCCTGCACTTCTAAAGCTAAAAGCATGTGTTCCAGTTCCCTGAATACGTTGTGCATGTAGGAGGTGTTACTTGGTGGTGCTCTGCTACCCTGAGCACAGGGCATATTAAGGTCCTACTCTATGCCAAGCACTGTGCTGGGGCTGGGAAAGTGAAGAAAGAAATGAAATGGTGCTTGCCCTTAAGGAGTTTATATTTTCTCAGAGGAGATAACATGCATACAATATGAGTTCACATGAAATAAAGGCAAAGACATTTCAGAGAAGATGCTTTAGTGAGTCTGGGACAGTCAAAGAAAGCTTCACGTAGGTAGCGGCATTTGAGCTGCACTTTCCTGAGAGCTCCGGTTTCTGAGAAGTACTGGGAAGAGTAGAGGGCATCCTGAGCATGGAGGACGGCCTTTACAAAGACAAGGAGATGGGAGATGAAAATAGGACCAGAGTTCCTGAAGTAGGTCTCCTCTGTTCCTTTCAGCTAGACAAATGGCATTTCTTCTCAGAACTGTGGGTCAAGCCACATTTAGTAACATTTTCACACTGTTGGTTTCTAAAGCTGATTTCCTCTTCAGATCTGCACCTCCTGTTTTGGGGTAAGGCATGACAGTGATTTCATTAATATTAGGGAACTCCTGAAGAGAAAACTCCCTCTACCAAGACGCATCAGCACCTACTCTGCTGGTCTGAGAGGTTCGTCCTGTGGCACCAACAGTGTAAATGACCTGCCCTGATTCTCAGGTCATCCAGCCAGTTTTTATCATAAGTGAGACTTGAACCTGGTCTTCCCAGTTCCAAGCCTAGCTCTCTAAACGTGATTCCATGCTACTGGATTGAACCATGAATTCCCTATACTCAATTTTAATGATTGTATTTAACATTTGTTTATAATAAAATAGTGAAATTGGCTGGCCTTAAACCAGTAGGTTTTTAAAAAATTAAATTTCAAAAATTAAAATGCTGACTGACAATTTTATTTTAAATCAACATATTTGGCACTTCTGAATTACATCACAAGTGTAATATATTTATATGTACTCCATCTTAAGTGATGGAATATATATGTCTTTTTTACAAGAATCTTGGCAAAGAACAGCCTTCACTAAAATACTACCCTAAGGTCTGATTGTAATATGTAGGTGACTCAGGGGTCACAGAGGCAATGCCAACAGGGCACAAAGTCTGGAAAGTCTTCTTACCAAGCTGGAAAAGCTTCAGGTGTGGGCCTAGTGGGCCTAGAACTGTGTGTCTGATGGCCCAGTCTGACTACCTGGTGGATAACCAGTCACAGAAATTCAGGAAAAGTAAGTTGACTAAGGCTTAGAGTAGGATTACACTCTGCAGTAGTAAAGGGAGTACCTTCTTGAACCCTCAAAGAGTGCCTGAGGATATCATGCGTCCTTAAGATTTTGAATAAAGTAGAGAAAAAAGTAACATTCAAAATAATGGGTTTTTCCCCTTTATTTTCTCCATGATACATTAGTGAGCTTTTCTAGTCTGGAAATTGGAATTTCCTGCAAATACTATTTTTAAAAAAATTAATAACATTAAATTATTGCAAAGGATTTTATATGTAGAACATAAAACATTATGTCTAAAGGGTAAATTATTTACACATAATTATTTTGGTAGTAGTCGTTATTGGAGAGAATTAGCCTTTGAGGGCTCTTTTTAACTCTTTAGAGAAGAGGAGAGGAGAGCGAGGCAGAAGTAATTAGCGTATGATTCATACTCAGTATTCAGAACAGTACCATCCATAAACTCAGAATGTCACAGCTGGAAGGTTGCTTGGGCAGCACGATATAGAGGAGAGAACTTGGGGCTTAGAATCTAGGATTTTCTAGCTCTGGGTACCTCGTCAAGTCGTGTTACTTCTTTAAGAATGTTTTTCTTGTGTGTAAAATGGGATATTATTGACATTATTACCTCAGGATTATTTTGAGGGTCGATGAGCTAATGTATTAAAATGCTTTGCCAATCTTAAGGCATGATATAAACATCCACTCTTAGCATCTCTCCAATGCCTTCATTTTGCAGATCAGGAAACCCAGAGGTAAGATTCAACCATAGATAGTCAGAAAAGCTATTAAATTTTTAGAAAGTATTTCTCACATCAACATTAGATATTAAATGCCTGGGGATTTTTATTAAATGATCTAAACTGCAGTTAGTGCTGTCCTTAAGCATGATTCCTAAGTGAGTGTCACTCCTTATGCCTCTGATTGAAAGTGTCATGGTCATAAGCCTCTCAGCTGATGTTGTGTCGTGCAGTGAAAGAAAAAGAAGGCATTTAGGGGAGCAGCAGCACAGTGAAGCTGACCTTCTCAGGCCAGAGGAACATGAATGAAAGGTTTGCACACTTAAGTCAGTGCCTTGGAGAACACTCTACAGAGCTATTCAGATTATCTGGGGAAATATCTGGTGTTCTATTAGGTGAAAGAATGGGTTCTGAATTTGAGCAGGACATGGTGTCTCTCTCTGATTCACTCTGGCTGTAAAGATAGAGTGCAAACGGAAAGAAAATGGAGGTTTATAAAAGTCATACTGGTCTTCCCAGTGTGCCTCCCAAATGGTACAAAACCTGTATTTCTACAGCTGTCTCATACTGCTCCCTTTCCAAATGATTTTTTCGTCATTCATAAGCACCTAGTGAGAGGAAAGGATCTGAAGACAGTGAACATAGACAACTTTCCCTTGGAGTTAGACTGAAAAAGCAAGAAAAGATATAAGACAGTAGCTTGAGGAGATGGTATGGTTTAATGAATGTTTTTTTAAGGGTAGAGATTTGGGGGGGCATGATTTAAGGGAAGGAAACAGTGGGGAAGGTTGAGTTTGTAATTTGTTGTAATAGCCAAGGGATGAGGTTAAGGGTACACGTAAAGGAGGTTCTCCTAGCAACAAGGCACAGAACTGGGGAAAGGGAGAGAGACGGGTATGATGCCAGGGCTAGAGATAAAGAGGATGGCGTGTCAAGTAGCTTCAACTTTCTCAGTGAATTAGGAAGCCAACTGAGAAAGAGGGGCAGGGGGAGATGGAAGTGGGGTACTTTGGAGTAGAAAATAAGGAAAAGGTTCTGTAGGGGGTGATACAAGCAGACAGTGAAAAATAAAAGGGCCCAATGGAAAATAGATAGCATAAACTTATCATTGATACCCACTCGGCACAGTTGTTTAAGTGCTTCTCCTCTGTCTGGTAACACTTGAATGGGAGCAAAGGAAGCTGATGAGGGGAATCATCTAGAGCTGAGGTTTTGTGAGGAATGAGTCACGTTAGGAAAGGGATTTGAAAACAGAACGCTGACGGGTGTAACTGGCTAACTATGGGGGCAGAATTGGGCCATGTGAAGTCAGCAGGGTAATGGCCTGAGAAAGTACAGAAGGGGGAGAGAGGACAGATTGGCTAAGGGGGAAAACGGGCTTTGGAGAAGTGAGGTAGCATAATAGTTGACGGTCAGATAGAGGAATATCAGGGTTCTCCGGGGATGGGGGGACCCGTCATGTGACTTACCCCTGTGTGTGTAATTGACCTGGAACAAAGGGGTAGGTCACACCTTCAGGAGACTGAAGAACTGGAAGGTGAGGGAGTTGGAAGGTGCATCAGCATGGACGTCGAAGCCCCACGCTGGGGAAAAGAAGGTAGATCAATGAAGTGCTGAGTTCTTTGAGAAGAGGCAGGGTCACCGGGGACCTGTATGCAGTAGCCACCGTTTGATGGTGGTGCTGCAATCGGCCTCCACCACCCTTGGTCTCCCTTTCTTTCCCAGCTTTCCACCTTCTGTCGATTTAGGGTAATCTACATTTCATTTCCTCCTACTGCTCCTTCCGGTCTTCACCTGTTGTTCTTCAAGGTCCAACTCAGATAGTACTCCCTTCATTAGCTTTCCTTGGTTCTGTCCTCCCCCGACCCCACCTGAAAGTGATGCAAGGATTTTACTCTTCCTTATATCATTATGTTAGTAGCTCTTTTGCTGCCTTTGTATTTGAAAAGTTTTGAGAGTAGGCTCAGTTTCATGCCTATCTTTGTATTTCTGGTACCTAGCACAGTGCGTTGCACATAGTTGGCCCTGAATTCATGCTTATCAAATTGAAAATGACCATCACATATTTACCTTGATGGTGGTGGGAATTCAGAGATGTGGAAAAGAAGAAAATGTCATCCTTTAAGTCTCCATAACTTAGCCATAACATATTTCAGTTTTTACTGGCTAATGTACCTGAAAGTGGACATATCTGGGAATAAAGTGGAGGCAAGCCTGGAGAGTATGTGTGCTCCCTCGTTCTTCTGGATATGCAGCTGAACTCCCTTTTGTCATTCTACAGCATCCTGCTGTTACTGGTGGCCAGGCTGAACTGGGAACTTATTATATTCAGGGAGGGAGAAACTGTAACTGAATAAGTATTTTTTTTTTTGTTTCATGTGATGAAATTAGGTTGGTGTCAGGTCAAGTCTACATAGTAGAAATTGCCTGAGAATAATTAGATAAGATTTGTTTTTTCCCTGATTTAGTCTCCCCCAGGTCTTTATAGTTGTGTTAAGTAATCTTCCTCCCTCCCTCCTTACTTTCCTTCCTTCTTTCCTTCCTCCCTCCTTCCTTTCCTTCCTTCCTTTCTTTCATATTGATAGACTATTCCAAGAAAAATATTCCAGAACAACCTACCAAAGCTTTTGGGGCAGAAATGGCATGGCAGGAAATAAAATTTTACCATAAGGACAAAACTACATATGCTTTAATAAAGTTTTATTTCTTCCCCCCTCCCAACTGCTGCTATTACCATTGGATTTGATGCAGAAGATCTTGGATTTCTACAAAGGCCAGAAAAGGTTAGTCCGTGTGTGCATCCTAGGCTACCTATGTATGGTACAAATTTAGAGAGCATTTATTATTTGGGCCATGACTCTTATTTTAACAAATTTGAGTCAGTTTCTTATATATCTTGGAAATGAAACCTTTGTCAAAGAGACTTGCAGTAAAGTTTTTTTCCTAGTTGATTGCCTTTTAATCTTAGCTGTTTTAGTTTTATTTGTGCAAAAACTTTTGAATTTTATGTAATCAAAATTGTCCATTTCATCCTCTATGATCCTGTCTGTCCTTTGTTCATGAACTCTGCCCTTTTCCTAAGATATGAAAGGTAATTTCTTGCTTCTCTAATTTGCTTATTATGTGACTTTTGGAGCTTATCTTGGTATATAGCGTTAGGGCTAATTCCTGGCATGACTTTTTAATTTTCCCAGCAGTATCTTATGAAATTTGTTTTGCTTGACTATCTGTATTTGTTATAAAAGTTTTATTTTCCTTTTTATTTTCAGTGGGGGAAGGAAGGAAAGGGAACAAAAATAAATAGTTGTTCATTGAAAAAAATTTAATAAAAAATAAAAGGAAACTTGATAAGAGGAATCTAGTCAATTCCTTGTTTTTAGGTAGTATTATAAGTAATTTATCCTAAAGATAACATAATTCATCTTTCTTTTGAGCATTTACTTTATTTTTTTTTCAGTTTTCAACAGTCACTTTCATAAGTTTTAAATTTTCTCCCTATTAAAGATATTTTTATGTTAGTCATGTTGCACAGAAGAATTAAAATGAACAGGACAAGCCATGAGAAAAAAACCCCAAAACAAAACACAAGAGAAAATAGTCTGCTTCATTCTGTGTTCCAGTTCCACAGTTCTTTCTCTGGATGTGTATGGCATTTTGCAAAATGAGTCCTTTGGGAGTATTTTACGTCCTTTCATGGCTGTGCAAAGGCTAAGTCTATCAGAAGCTGTCCAACTGTGGATGTTACTGCGTACAGTTCTCCTGGTTCCGCTCACTTCGCTCAGCATCAGTTCGTATAAGTCTTTCTAGACTTTTCAGAAGTCTGCCTGCTCATCATTTCTTACAGCACAGCAGCATTCCATTACAACTTGTTCAGCCATTCCCCAGTTGATTCCCTCTATTTCTCAGCCACCACAAAAACAGCTGCTTTAAATATTTTTGTACATCTGGGACCCTTTCCCATTTCTATGATCTCTTGAGGATACAGTCCCAGAAGCGTTTTTGCTGAGTCAAAGGGTACGCGCATTTTTGTAGCCCATTGGGCATAGTTCCAAATTGCTCTCCAGAATGGTTAAATTAGCTCACAGCTCCACCAACAGTGTAATTCATCTTTTTTAAATGGTTTCCGGAGACTTCCATAGTAATTAGATTTGTAGTTATACTTGCTCACTGCCTATTGGGAAAGTTTTCCTCACCATGTAATTTGGTACATGGAAAAGAGCACTGAGTTCAAGTCCTGGTTCTGACTGACCATGTGGTCTTTGACAAATCACTTACACCCCCTGAGCCTCAGACTCTTCATCTCTAAAAGGGGTATGATGATAGTTGGACTGCCCGGCTCAGTACGTGAGGCTGGGATACACGTGATTCCTTTTGGCTGAGTGATTCTGGTTCCTGATCTTTCTGTTTTACAACCTACTAATCATCTTCATTGATTTTCCTGTCTGATGTGTGATCATAAGCTCGTAGACTTAGAGCTAGACGGGACCTTAGAGGTCATCTAGTCAAACCCCTCCTTTTACAGATGAGGAAGCTGAGTCCCGGAAGGCTAGGTGATTACTGGAATCAGAGATAAACTATAGGGAGCTTAGATGTGAACTTAGCTTCCGTGACTCTGGATCTTAGCGTTTTCCCATTACAATCCAATGCTTTCTTGAGCACATGTAATTCCAGTACTTTAACAAACACATGGTTTGTTGGAGGAACTTAAAACTTCATTAGTGAGACATATTACTTAACATCCTCCACAATCTAGAAACAACACATTTCTTACTTTATTTCTTTCTACTCCCCTGCCGAGCTGCTCTGTTTCAGTCATACTGCCCTGTTTGCCTTCTGTTAACTTGGGATTACTTCTCAAACTTCTCAAAATGAACGCTGTTCTATCTATAGTTGTCTCTGTGGGAAGCTCTATACACTTATTTCATTTTCATTGTTGGAAATATTTATGGAAATTCTATTTTGGAATAGCCTTGCAAGCCTGCAGCACATTCTTTTGAATATTCTTAGTGGTGGCAAATATCCATGACTTGATACTGGATTTGGATTTATAGGAAATTAGCTCGGTCATTTGGAACCAGGTCTTGTGCAAACATCAAACTGAGTATTATAAATTTTGTTCTAAAAAGCATGTGATCACAAGTAATTGAACTGATTGCATATGATAAACTGCATGGAGGTTCTAAAATTGAACAATCGCAGTATTGTTCAATTGGATTATCATCTCCCAGGTGACTACTTTGAAAGTTTAAATTAACGTAACACCAGCTTTAACAGCCTCTCCTACAGAGACTATGGAAACTGTTACTGTCATTTAAAGAAGTTATAGAAGCTGTTGTTTTACAGTAGAATAATAGAATGCTAGATTATGAAAGAGGGCCATTGAGATAATGTAATCCAGTCCTCTTATTTTATGATTGATGAAAAATGGAAGACCACGGGATAGGGGTGAAGTGTTAAGCTAGTTGGCCAAAGTCACAAAGCTAGCTAGTGGCAGACCTGGATTAGGACTCAAGTGTTCTTTCCAGTACACCATAGGTACCTTCTGGTTATTATAGTTAAGTGTCATTATTTGATTATCAGCAACTGCTTGTCCACTCTTCTTTTCCTTGATCCTGTTGCTTTTTGCCTATTAGTTATTTCTAGAGGAGAAGTGTGGAGAGAAGAGAAAGTGAAAAGTTTTATGATTAAAAAGAAACTCAAACTTTATTGAGGAAAGAGTAATTAAAATTAGATTTGGAGCCAATGATATCTGATATTTATTAATTTCAGTTATACATTGGATGTTCTCCGCTCCGACCCCCATTAGCACATGGGATCAGGACTTGCCTGAAGAGATAATTTGCCATCTGTGCTACTGAGCCAGTCATTTTCACCTTCTATTCATTGCTAAATGCATAATTATTTATCCTAGTAGACAATCACATCTCCGTATCTTCTGGATCACTGACAATTTCTGATGGTTGTATTAAGTGTTGATTTTTATTAATTGTCCTGTCTGTTCAGTGTAGAACATGCCATTTAGATAGAAAGCAAATTGTCAAGGGTGTGTGTGTGTGTGTGTGTGTGTGTGTGTGTGTGTGTGTGTGTATTTAAGTAGGGTAAGCTATATTTTTTCTAGTATTTACCTATAAAAGTTGAACTGGAATAAGGTTGTTGTAGACTCCTTCTGCATGTGCTGTAATGTTGGAACTTCTCTTTTGAATTCATAGGAATTAAGTGACAGAGATGACTCCCCTGAAATTAGCCTCCTCTCAGGTGCTGTAATTACAAGTCATGGCACAGTAGAAGTAAAGAAAAAATCATCAGAGAAGCTAGAGGAATATGGTGTGTTGTCCAAATCTCCAAAGAAAGTTGCATTGCCTTCAAGAGAAATCAGGGGAGAAGATAGTTCCTGTGAAGTGTTGGTGCCCACCACAGAAGACTCTACAAGATTGTCAGAAAGTCTTCTGGGTGAATGTCCATTTCTAGTGAGTGAATTTGAAACTAAAGATTTGTTCAAACCGCTGAGTGATTTGGATAGTTCCGAATCAATGTCACCTTTAAATCATTTGCTGATTTGTCAGGAAGATTGTCTATCAGAAGACATGCAAGAAAATGAGAAAAACAATGCGTTACCAGCTGAGCTGCTGGCAGCCCTGAACGCGTCGTCGGAATCCATGGTGGAGTCCGTCTGTCAAAGAATGGAAGGAAACGTTAGTCTCTGGGACAAGGACGAGTGTTTAGGAACAGAGCCCAGCATTTCTCAGACAGACGATGATTGTACACAAATAGCAGGAATGGATTTTGGATTTCAGCATTCTGTTCAGCCATTTGGACAAGATTCCACGTTAACTGAGCCTTTGTTCGAGGATATAACAATGAAACAAGTAAGTGCAAGTTTTATTCTTTGAATTTTACCTTTTATAGAAGTTGAACATTGACTGTAAGCTACATTAAATTAAAATCGAATCCCTCTAAATATCAGCATCCTTAGAGGGCCATTGTCATACTGCCTCTGATGCGTTAGAGCAAAGATGCTTGTTCAAAGCTTCCCTGACCAAGGTCTTTCTTCGTTGAACATAAATGAGAATGACCTAAGGAAAAATTCAAGAAGAGGATAAATGAGCAGTTTTCTCCCCAACATGTGTGTGAGGACTTACTGTTTACTTTTTTCTGGATAGGAATAGAATTTATGATCAGAATTTTCTCCTGTGAGCTCAGAAAGACATTAACTATGTGCCTTTTTGGATGTGGAGTGGAGATAAACTAGCCTGCACCATCTGGGAAATACGGCACACTTTTCCCAGAAAGGAAAAGGTTTTGTACAATTCCCCAGAGATTTAATGGATTCAAGATTGGTTTCCGGGGTGGGGAACCTACTGCCGTGAGGCCACATGTGGCCCTCTAGGTCCTCAAGTACAGCCCTTCAGTCGAATTAAAACTTCCCAGAACAAATTCCCTTAGTAAAAGGGTTTGTTCTATAAGAAGTGGACTCAGTCAAAAGGTTGCACCCGAGGAAGGACCTAGAAGACTACATGTGGTCTTGAGGTCACAGGTTCCCCTGGACTTTAGAATGAATTCATGGATGACAGAACCATGATGATAACGGGAGAAAGCACAACATAGTAGTAAATACTGGATTGGAGATCAGGAGACCTAGGTTTGAATTCCAGTTCTGCTACTTATCACCTGTGTGACCTCAGGCAAGTCACTGACCCTTGCTGGGCCTCAGTGTCCTCTTCTGTAAAACGAAGAGTTTGGGCTAGGTCTCTAAGGCCCTTTCCAGGTTTAAATAGGACTCTGAGTTTTATAAGCCATGATTTGCTGTTGAGGAGAGACAGGTAACACTTTGGAGTAGGAGAATATCCACTCTCATTTTTTATATATGAGAGAGCATCTCTCATAAAAAGAAGCTCATGATACTGTTGTGAAAAATAAAATCTGAGGTTGGATGAACTTTTGATCTGACATAGGAGCAGTTCTCAAACTTTTGGATTTAGGATACTCTTACACTCTTTAAAATTATGGAGGACTCTAAAGAGCTTTTGTTTATATGGGTTATAGCTATTGATATTTACCATGTTAGAAGTTAACACACAAATGGTTAAAATATTTTTTATTTCATTTTAAATTATAATAATAAACTCATTGCATGTTATAATATTTTAATGAAAAATAACTATATTTTCCAAAATAACATTTAATAGGGACATTGTTTTACATGTTTTTACAAAACTCTTTAATGTCTGACTTAACAGAAGACAGCTGGATTCTCTTATCTGTTTTTGCAATATGTTGTTTGCTTAAAGTATGTTTCACCTAACATAGATAGTTGGAAAAGGGAAGAGTATTTTACTAAGCAAATAATATGTTAGCATTATTATGAAAATAGATTTTACCTAGGAAGCCATGGGTCCTCAGACTACACTTTGATAGTTTTTATATTATAGCATTTAGTAGAGTCTATGCATGTGTCTCTACCTTCACTTGCCTTTTTAATCTATATCCTGTTGCTGGATAATGTTAAAGGAATGTAGATTGACCCTACTTTCACTAGACATTCCTTTTGAAACTTAAAACTGATGCTACGTCTGTCTTACCCAGAGCTTTTTTTCTGACATTTTCAAATGTATATCATTTATTGACACAGTGTTTTGCAACATACTTGTATTTTTAAGTCCATCTATGCACATACTTTTATCTTGGAAAAGAACTTTTTAGTTTTATTATTAACAGGGAAACCCGAATTATACCTACTTTCTTTGAGGATTTTCTTTTTAAAATTCTCGGCATTGTTTATGTTTCTTCTTCTTTTTTAGGATAAAGAAGATCCAGATTCATTTGGACAGGAAGCCTTAGCACATCAAAATGTTGCCTGCCTTGATGGGCTTAGTAAAGAGGGGGACTTAAACTCCATGGAAACTAATACAGTCATGGAAGCTTCATCTATGTTAAGGAGATCAGCTAGGCTGAAAACAGTGAGAGCTGGAGCTACGCCGAAGAATGTAGAGGAGGCGTGTAAAATACCTGAAGAGATTCTGCAGAAAACAGACAGTGCACTCCCAGCTGAGTGCTTCAGGTACGCTGTCAGATTAGGGGCTTTGCTGCTGTTTGGTTTGTTGTTGCTCTTTTCTTGGTGGTTCCAAAGTGAAACAACAGCATTGCTTTGTTTGTTTTTTCTATTTATGTTGTGATTCAGAGAGTAGTCTGGAGTAGTATTTGTGGATAGAGGTGTCACTCAAAGCCAGAGAGCCCTGGGTTCTAGTCCTGACTAAACGTAGCAACTGTGACCGTGAGCAAGTCCCTCAGCCTCCTTGTGCTCTAGAAAGCTTTTCTGTGTCTGCTGAGGTAATCATGACTTCTGTTGGTTCTGTTCCTGATGTGGTCGGGCATGCAGATGGTTTCCCTCACACTGCCCAGCTCTGCATTCCTGGTGTAAGTCCCGCCTGGGTGGAGAGTGCCATCGTTGTCATATATTGCTGTAATCTCCTTGCTCATGTTTTATTTACAACTTTCGTATCAATATTCATTAGGAAAGTTGGTCTATAGTCCTCTCTGTTTTTGCTCTTCCTTATGCGTGTGCCCTCTCTCTGTTCTCTCCTAATTCCCCTGACAATAATAAAGTTACTGGTTACACGTCTCCTCCTTACCCAGGAGAGTAAACAGTTCAGCTGCCTTTTTATGCTTCTCTTGAGTTTTGTATTCTGTCTTTTTTTTTTTCATTTTACACTTAAATACAAAATAAGAAAACAAAACCATTGCCACATACACAGCAGGCCACAAGAGAGGTTTCAGTATAAAACAATTTCTATTTCAAAAAAACCCTATGTAATCACTACCGCACATTGTTTCAAAGCTGCCCAGCTTTCTTTGTTTCTTTGGTTCTCTGCTGTGCACGGTTCCCTTTATTTTTCCCCCTCTCTCCTCCTGCCTACCCTCAGGAAGACTACAATTAAGTGTGGCTATATATACATAAACATAGATAATCAATAAACAAACACATACATATATTTCATATATGTGTATATGTATATACAAGTACATTCATACACATGTATGGAAGATCGTACTGTGCTTATTTCCTCCTGTCATCTGTTTCTCTTGAGAGAAACTTTCTTCCTAAGTTCAAGTCTTTCCTTCTTTTTCTAAATCAACCTGCTCATTGTTTCCTACATGATGGTGATATTCCTTTCTGGATTCAAACAGCATCTTCCTTCATAGTGTCTTTGAGATTAATTTGGGTATTTATAATATTGCTCAGCTATTCTTGAAACGTCCTGTTGTTACTGCGTAGAATGTTCTCTTGACTCTGTTCATGTCTCTCTTCATTATTTCATGAAGCTTTCTCCATGCTTTTCTAAAATCATTGGGTTCATCATTTCTTCTAGCAGAGTAATAGTCCATCATGAATTTGTTTAACAATTCGTTGAGTTATTCTCCAACTCATGGGCATCCAAGAATTTCCAGTTCTTTGCCACTACCAAGAGAGTGGCTGTATGTATTTGACAATATGTAGGTTCCTTTCCATTTTCCCTAATCCTCTTGGGAAACCGACCTACTAGTGGAATTGCAGTTCACCAACGATGAATTACAGTCCCAATTTTTCCACATCCCCTCCAACATTTGTCACTTTCCCTTTCAATCATTTTAGCTAATCTGACGGGTATAAGATGATATTTCAAGATTGTTTTAATTTGCATTTCTCTAGTCCATAATGACTTAGAGCATTTTTCCCATGGACATAAGTTGTTTTGATTACTTCATAGGAAAACTACTTGTTCATATCCTTTGTCCATTTGTGAATTGGGAAATAACATGCATTTTTATAGAATTGATAACGCTCTTTATATATTTGAGATGTGAGACGTTTATCTGAGGAACTGTCTATAAAATATTTTCCCCAGTTCTCTGCTTTCCTTCTGATCTTGGCTACATTTGATTTTATTTATACAAAACCTTTTTAATTTCATATAATCAAAATTATTAATTTTATGTCTCACAGTGCTCTCTCTCTTGTTTGTTCGTAAATTGTTCTCCTATCCATAAGTCTGATAGGTAATATGTTCCATGTTCTTCAAGTTTCTTGTAATATTTCCCTTTATGTCTAGGCCATGAATTCATTTTGACCTTATGTTGGTAAGTGGTGTAAGATATTGTCCTGTGCCTGATTTCTGCCATCCTGCTTTCCAACTTTCCCAACCATTTTTACCAAGTAACGAATTCTCATTCTGTAGTTTTCAGTCTTTACCTTTGTCAAGTACTTAGTTTCTCTCTTTGTTTGCTACTCTATTCACTCATCTATAATTCTGTTTCTTAGCCAGGATGAGATAGTTTTGGTAATTCCTGCCTTAAAATATAGTTTAAGGTCTGGTCCTGCTCAATGTCCTTGATTTACATTCTGTCCATTAGTTCCTCTGTTGACCTCTTGTTCTTCCAAGTGAATTTTGCTATTATGTTTTCTAGCTCAGTAAAATTTTTTTTGGTAATTGGAGTGGCATTGAATATATAGATTAATTTGGTAAAATAGTTATTTTTGTTATATTGGTCCTATCTACCTATGAAAATTAATATTTCTCCATTTATTTAAATCTGACCTTATTTGTGTACAAAGTTTTTTATAGTTTTGTTCATAAAGATCCTGGGTTTGTTTAGGTAGGGATATTCCCAGGTATTTTACACTCTCTAGAGTCATTTTAAATAGGGTATCTCCCGCTGTATCTCCTGCAGGATCCTGTTTATAATATATAGGAATCCTAATCATTTGTGTGGGTTTACTTACTATCCTGCTACTTTACTGAAATTAATATTCATTTCACTTAACTTTTTAGTTAAGCCTTTAGGATTTTCCAAGTGTGTTATCATGTCATCTGCAAAAAGAGAATTTTATTACCTTATTCCCTATTCTGAATCCTTCTATTTCTTTTTCTTCTCTTAGTGCTGTTACTAGGATGCCCAATGCAATATTGAGTAGTATTGGTGACTGTGGGTGTCCTTATTTCACACCTAATCTTCTAGCTTATTCCCATGATGAGGAATGCTTGTGGCTGGTTTTAGATAAATGCTTCTTATCAATTTAAGGATATACTTTCAAGTATTTTGTATTTATTTATATTATCATATGACTTTTGTTACTTTCATTATTGATGTGGTCAGTTATGTCGATAATTTTCCTTACGTTAAACCATCTCTGCAGTCCTGGTACAAATTCCACTTGATGTATAATCATGTACAATCTTTGTGATATATTGTTGTAATCTTATAGCTAGTATTTTGTTTAGTATTTTTGCATCCATATTTGTTAAGGAAATTGATCTATAATTTTGTTTCTATTTTTACTTTTTGAGTCTCCTATTTGGAAGTCAAATTTTCTATTCTGCTCTCTGGGCTTTTCACCAGGAGTGCTTGAAAGTTCTTAATTTCATTAATGTCAATTTTCCCCCTGAAAGAGTAGGCTCAGTTTTGTTGGGTAGATGATTCTTGGTTCTGGTCCTACCAACTTATGGAATATCACATTTTAAGCTTTCTAATTTGTTCATTAAAAAAGCTACTAAATCTTGTGTCATTCTGACCATGGCTCCATGATACTTTGACTGTTTCTGTCTGCTTGCGGTAGTTTCTCTCTGGGAGCTCTGGGATTTGGTCATAGTATTTCTGGAAGTTTTCATTTTGGGATCTCTTTCAGGAGGAAATTGGTGGACTCTTAATTTCCTTGATAATTTCTTGAAATATGATGTCTAGGCTCTTCTTTTGATTATGGTTTTTAGGTAGTCTAATAATTCTTAAATTATGTCTCCTTGACCTATTTTTTAGGTCAGTTGTTTTTCCAATGAGATATTTCACATTTTCTTTTATGTTTTTCATTCTTTTGGTTTGTTTTTTGTTTCTCGTTGTTTCATAAAGCCCTTAGCTTCCAATTGCCCAATTCTGATTTTTAAGAAATTACTTTCTCCAATGAGCTTTTTTAACCTCTTTTTGCGTTTGGTCAATTCTACTTTTAAAAGTTTGGTTTTTTTTTCTTCAGTGAATTTGTATATCTTTTTTTTTCTATTTGACCAGTTCTGCTTTTTAGGGAGTACTTCTTTTCAGTAGATTTTTGTGCCACTTTTACCATTTGACCTGTCCTGTTTTTTAAGGAGTTATTTTTTTCAGTTTGTGTGTGTGTGTGTGTGTGTGTGTGTGTGTGTGTGTGTGTGTATGCACGTGTGTGCATGCATACCTCCATTATCAAATTACTGACTTTTTTTCATGATTTTTTTGTATCACTCTCATTTCTTTGCTCAATTTTTCCTTTACCTTTCTTATCTTATTTTTAAAATCCTTTTTGGGCTTTTCCAGTGCCTGAGACCAGTTCACGTATTTCTTTGAGACTTTGAATGTAGCTGCTTTGATTTCATTATCTTCTTTTGAGTTTGTGTTTTGATTTTCCCTGTCACCATAATAATTTTCTGTGGTCAGGTCATTTTTTCTTGTTGTTTGCTCTTTTTTCCAGCTTCTTGACTTTTAACTTTATGTTAAAGTTGGACTCTTCCCTTAGGAGGGGGCAGAGGCCGCTGTTCCAAGCTTTAGGTGTTTGTCCTGCTTTTTTCAGAGTTCGCTCTGGGTGGGGGGCAGGGGAGTCTGCAATCTCTCAGTTCTTCAAAGGTTGTATGATCTAAGGAGAGGTGTGTGGTCACTGCTCTCCTGACTCATCAACCAGAGTCCCCACTACTCTTAGTACTCCTCCTTGCCCTGGCACTGCAACTTGAAACCATGTATGGGCAAGGCAACAGTGCCAGCGAATCTCCTTCAGACCAGGTGTCTGACCCCTTTACTGTCTGTGGCCTGAGAGCTCTGGAAAGGCCACTGCCAACTGAGTCACCTCAAGGTCTGCTACTGGCTTGCCTATGTTCCATCCTTATTCTCTTAAGACAGACATTTCCTGCTGACCTTACAGCAGGACTGAAAATGTCTTGGACTGAAAAATGATTTCACCCCATCCTTGTGCTGGTTCTGCTGCTACAGAATTTGTTATTTTCAGTGTTATTTGGAGGTGAATTTGGGAGAACTCAGGCAAATCCCTGCTTTCACTCACCATGTTGGCTTCACTCCATCTAGGCTTTCTAGGGTGAACTTGCAGAGGCGCTGCTGAGCTGAATTAGTAGATGGAGTTTCCAATACTAATAAAATCCTTGCTCCAGTCTCTATCTTTGTGTTGAGATTCTTGCAGAGAACTTATTGTATTCCATAATGCAGATAGAGTGACTCCTTTTCTTTGAGAGGGGAGCTTTAGAACAAAGATTAGGGGATGATGGAAACACAGGAGGGTGAGCCTCTACCCTTGGTTGATGAGTGCAACCCAGTCGAGGGGGTTGAAGAGTCCTACAGTTTTGTGAATAAAGACTAGATAGCTTAGGGATGTAGCTGGGATGCAAAGGAAGACTTCGTGCTTTTTAAGAGATTCCTTCCTGCCTTGCTCTTCCTTAAAGCTTTGACATTTCGACCAAAATCTGGTGTGATAACTTCAAGGCTGCTTATAAAGAAGACAAGGGTTGCATTAAATTTTTTTTAAAACTCACATTCCTTTTCTAGAACCCAAGATTCTGAAAAGAATAACAGTGACGAGAAGCTTGTGGAAAGGAGCAAAAAACAGGTTTTATCTGCTTATAGCTGGGATGAATACATAAGAAAAAGAACTCCCAAAACCAGTAAGTTTCATTCTGAATATTTGTTTGCCTTTTCAAGAACATGAGTATTTAGTAGCAGATCACATTTCCCCCTTAAACGCCGTCTACACCTTTTTACTTATCTCCCTCCCCCCATTCTTTCAGAAAAAAAAATTCTAAGTAATCACAGAGTAAACAGTATTAGGCCATAGATCCCAACAGAACTATTGATGGATAGCATCAAACCAAGGTTTTTGCACTTATGTGCTTCGGCACCACGGGATGATCTGAAATCTGGCAGCAAACTCTGGGAAATCCATCTAAAAAAAGCCTTCTCTTCAGCGGAGTTGCCATTGTAAAAGCAAAAGACATTTATTGATTCAGGTCTAGGAAGTTTAGTAGGACCTTGGAGAACTGAGTTAAGGATTATTAGGAGTCCAGTGAAGGTTTCTTATCCTCAAAGAAAGGAAGACTATATTTCAAAGTAAAGTGGAAAGCTAAAGTAACACATTTAGTGTTCCTTCCACTTGGTTAAAGAAATCAGATTTATCCCTTAGATTAGGGTCTGAGCCTATGAAATGAGAGACTATAGCGTGCTGTGCAAATTATGAAGATTTCTCTGTTGACGATACCTCTTCAGTACTTAAGGAAAAGATTTCTTTTACAGATGTTTTAGAAACATTTTCTCAGAGAACTTTGAGGGATTTTCTTTTGCTGCATGATGAGAAGCAGCATGAAATGAGTAGAAGTATGGCATTGCAATCAAGAAAATCTGGATTTGAGTCCTGACTGGGACACACATCATCTATGTGACCATGGTCAAGTCACTTAACCTCTCACTGCCTCCAGGCTACTCTGTAAAAGTGTGTTACAGAGGGCTTGCTGATCTGCATTGGTAGAAGAGTTTCTACACTGGAAGTTCATTTCAGGCATGAAATCACAAGTCTTGATCCAAACAAATGAAAGAATGTAGAATAGCTTATTATTGCACAGCGGTGCAGCTTTCAATTAATCTTAATGATTTAAATAGTCATTTTTTGATAGAACATTTAAGAAAAGAGATTTTCAGTCTCCTCATGATGCATAGACTTTACCGAGACTGTTACAATTCAGCCACTGAAGATAGCAGTAGCTCGGTAGTACAGTGGGTGTATGACCCTGGGCAAGTTACTCAACCTTTTCTGCCTCAGTTCTTGGTCTGTAAATGTAGCTGGAGAAGGAAATGGTAAGCCACTGTACTGTACTGTCTCTGCTAAGAAAACTCCAGAAATGGTCATGAAGAGTTGCACATGACTGAAAAAATGACTAAACAATAACAACAGGAATTGAAAGATGAGCTTAAATTTTTTCACACTAAGGAAAATGTTTGATTTATTTATTAGCGCTGTGAAATAACTAGAATGATTTAAATTTAATATAGTAATGTATATACTTTTAAGCAAAATACATTTATTTTCTTATATATGTAAATTCCATGAAAGCATCTTCATTCCCTTGATTTTTTTTTGTAAATATGTGCAATATACCATGGATTGCTCACTTTAAAAATTATTTATTTCCTTTGTCATCGTTTTTCTCATCCTCATTATAACAAGTGCATATAAGAATTTTTCAAAGAGCAGAAACTCACTGAAATAGAATAAACTAGTTCTTTTACAGTTTCTGACTCAAGAACAAGGAAGCTCCCTTCCAGAACCATCTGACTTGGGTTCTGTCGTTGTGGATGTTACCTCCTTCAGCACACTTTTTGCTCTCTGCTATTCAAACAGCACAGTGGTTATTTTTGTTTATGGGTTTTTTCTTTTCTGCTACCTACAGGAAAAAATCAAAGGAACACTACAAAACTTTCAAGTATTAATCGAAGAGACATCTATGGAGAGTCACCTCTGCATAAAGCTGCTCAAGTAGATGATTCAGCTCTTGTCAAGAAATATATAAAACTAGGTGGAAATGTAAACTTGGCAGATTATGCTGGTAAGTTTTACCAACAAACCACACCAAGAAGACTCATGGCACATCCTGTGCCTTGTGGTTCATCATTTTTTTTGAATCATATGTGATAGGATCTTTCCTCTCTAAGATCTTACAGTCTAGTGTCAAGGGGTAGATAAAGCAGAGATATAACTCATAAATATAATACTAAATGTAAGTTGAAAAACTCAGGGCAGACTTCATGAATTTCTGCAGAGAAGGCAAAGTTGAAAATTGGTGTTATATCGTTTGCTTTTTGTCAGAGTTTTCTGGAGAGTTTTCTAAATTGTCTGCTTTTATTTGAGAGGCTAGGTTTAGAATATCCAGAAACAGTATTTTGTGATGTTGTGGGAAGAGAGCTGGATCTGCAGTCAGAGGGCAGGTTCCTCTCAGGTTCAGATCCTAAATTTGAACATAGGTTCAGATCTTGAATCTACTACAGTATCAACTTGGTAAAATTACCTATCCTTTCTGGGCCTCAGTTTCCCCATGTATAAAATGAGAAAGTTGGATTAGATGATCTCTAAGGTTCCTTTTAGCTCTAAAGCCTTAATATATATTAAGAGCAAGGTTTTTGGATTACTTCATCTTTTAAAAGCAGCTACTTTAGGAAAAGGTAACCAAGGAACTTCTACAAATAAAAGCTTCCCCTGGCAAGTCTCATTTAGATAATAAAGAACAACAACCACTACAAAACCTGCAGATTTTTTTTCTGGCTATAAAATTATGTTAGCCCTACAATATTTTTTTGCCCTGATTTCTAGTATGGATTCAGATTTTTTTGTCTCTGAGCCACTGTTTTCAGAGAAGCCATAGTTTTGTACTTTTGAAAACCATATTTTTCTTATTCAATAAAACTGAACTTGTTATCTCACCTACATGGATGACTTTGTATTATATGTTCCATGTAGAACATCCTTCCTCAGTGTCTAAAAGTCTTTTCCCTCCTTCTTGGACTCTACTTCGCTGTGGATCATTTTTCCATTCATGTACACTTCATGATGAAATGTTCCAGTGCGCCTTATCCAGGATTTCTGGACCTGGAATCTGGTGATCTTAGTTCAGATCTGACCTCAGACACTTAACTAACTACGTAACTGTCCAAGTCATTTAAATTCTATTGGCCTCAGTTTTTTTATATATAAAATAGGGATACTAATGTCAACCTGTCTACAGGATTGTTGTGAAGATAAGAGGAGTGCTGTTTGTGAGGTGATTGGCAGACCTTGACATTATTCTCTTTCCTATTAATGGGGATAGCACTTTCTATGGCGGAAGGTATATTGAGATGTTACGTAACATATTTAGATGTGAGGAAACATGACATGTTTCTTAAATAAAAATAACCATTTGTTGAGTGGTCTCTTTGTTCTCTCCAAAGCATAGGACCACGAGCAGCGTGTGATGAGATCCATATATCCATCCAGTCAGTAGTCTAACACAAGTAATACAGCACAAGGGAGGGGCCCAGGCCTTATCCTGACCACCAGGCAAATAGTTAATATGTTTTTAAAAAGAGAAAAGTAAAGTTTCATCTGAGATTTTAAAGTTAGCTCATCGCCTACACAATAGAAAATACTCAGATGATTGCCACATTTAGAAGGCAAACTTTGCGTTTGAATAATGCAGACCAAAAGCCAGTAAGGAACCAAGGTTACAAGGATGATGACTTTTACCAAATAGGGACTAGCACACAACTGACAGAACATCAGAAACACATTGAGAGCAATATTGTATAAGTGAACATGTATGAAGATATTGGGCTGCTCTGTCCCACCGCGTATAAGCTACTACTTTACTCAGAATGCGAGAGCAAGCCTGCTTCTACCACCCCTCGGTTCTGAACATAATCCTACTGTATTGCCACTTCAACTTGCACAATTTGCATGTCATTCAGTAGAGGTGAATAATAAATTCCATTTACACTTTTAAAAAATTAGCATTAAAATATACATGTACCAAGGTGTTCCACATTACAAAATATAAAAGTGAATTTTTTGGCTAGTACTACCCAGAGGAATTGTAGATGGGGTGACAGATGAGAGTATCTTTTTTCAGTGATTATCTTCTAGAACATGTAGATTTTCCTTATCTCTTTTACTGAGCCCTTTCTCCACAGGGTGCTCTTTAGTGCACAACCTGTCCCTCATGGAAAATTAAAATCTTGTCTGTTTGGTTATATACACAGTTAGAAAGATCAACAGACCAGTTCCCAATCAGATCAAGGGAGATTGACAGGATCTTGAGTCAAGGAAACAGTACCAGAATAGGAAACCAAGAAAATTAGACCAGAGTAAGAACCCTAGAGCTGAAAGGAACATCTTAGGCTCTCTATGAGCCCAACCTCTGTCTGAAAAAGGAGAAGGTGATTTAAAACATCCAAAAAGTATCCATATTTTGCTTGGTTTAGTATGGTAGACCACATTGCTTCTTGAGGGAATCTGTTCTGCTGTTGGATGTCTCTAACAGTAAGAAAGGATTTTTCCCTACATAAAAGCTAACATCTATTTCTTTGTGACATCCATCCATCGCTACTCGATCTATTGTTTGGGACAAAACGAAACAAATTGAGTTTCTTAATAGCCCCTCAAGTACTTGAAGACACTTATCATAGATCTTTAAGTCTTCTTCTCTTCAGGCTGCACATCCTCATTCAGTACTTTCTCATGCTTCATTTGGCATGATTTTAAGGCCATTCATCATCCATATTTTCTTCCTCTTAATTCCAGTTAATCAATGCTTGTCCTAAAATGTGCTGTCTAGAATTTAACACAATTTCTCCACTTGTGATCTGGTCACGATTTAGTACAAGGGGATTCTAACTTCCTTAATCTTTAATATTTTACAGCAATCCTATACTTTTTAATTGTTCAGTCATTTCAGTCATGTCTGACTTCCGTGATCCCATTTGGGGTTTTCTTCACAAAGATACTGGAGTGATTTACCATTTCCTTCTCCAGCTCATTTTATGGATGAAGAAACTTGAGGCAAATGGGATAAGTGACTCGGCCAGAGCTAGTAGGCTGAATTTGAACTCAGGTTTTCCAGACTCCAGGCCTGGCTCTTTATCCACTCTACCCCTTAGACCTAAGAAAATAAAATTATGCTAACTTTTTTGACTTAGATATGATACAGTTGACTCATATTTATATTTCAGTCTGCTTCACAAAAGCAAACCTTAGATCTTTTCTAGACAAACTACTCTCTAGCTATCCCTCCATCTTCTAATGTGTGATTAATTTTTGCAACCTAAATGTAGGGCTTAAATTTATCCGTATTAAATTTCATCTCACTAAATGCAGTCCATCTTTTTAACTTGTCAGTATCTTTTGGTTCTAGCCTCTGTCATCTAGCTCATCAGCTCTCCCTACTCTATGTCATTTGCAAACTTGATAAGCCATTTATACCTTTATCCAAGTCACGGAAAAGATATTAGACAACCAAAGTCAAAGGCAGATGCTTAAAACATTCTGCTAGAAACCTCCGTTCAAGGGGACGTAGATCCATTAAGGATAGGCGTTTCCCTGCTCCAGTCTGTGGCTCCTTTTCCAGTGATCATGGATAGAGGCCCAGTAATCACATCCTGCCCCCTGTGGAGTTGTTCGTTTGGGTTCAGGGACTTGCATTCAAAGGCAGACAGATGTTCTTGCTATGCCCTTATTTTCTTCAACTCCTTACCCAAAGTGTTTCTTCTGTTCTTTCCAGTCCAAAGAATATTTCCTTGGCCAGAAAAAACAGGAGCAAAATAAGAATTAAGTAATTCTCTGGTCAGTTATCATCATCCCATCTGTTCCAAGCAGCGATCTTACCCCTTCTTTAATCTTCTTTTCCCTGATAGGACTAAAATGCCTCATTCTACATATTTAGAAGCAAAGATTTAGAGTTCTGGGAGACCTTCTAGGTATGTCCCTGATCCCTGTCCTTTAGGCACGAATAGGTTAAGTGACTTACTTAGGGTCACACATAGAGTAAAGATGTGAGATGGGATTGAGTCTCATTCTGTCTGCTACATCAGGCTACATCTCCAGGGTGGAGTGAAGGGGCAGATCATGAGAATTCATGAGGAGACACCAACATGTATATTAAAGTCCCCATGTGTAAGGGTAACAGGTTGGGGTGGAGAAGACTATAAGCCAGATGATGAAATCCTTGAGAAAGGAATTGCTATTACGGAGGAACAGGTGAGATGGCATTCCCAGGAAGAAGCTAATGTGGTGGTAGGGTGAATGAAGGCAGGGACTGTTTACTTTGCTGTGATCAGACCAAATCCGGAAAATTGTGTCTAGTTCTGGGTGCTGAACAAAAGGAAGCCCAGAGAAGGAGCAGGAGCCCAGTTGTTTGATAGGAATTGAGATAAAATATTCATTATTCTGAAAATAAAGCCTTGTGGAAAAGAGTCTTAAACTTACTTTAGTGTTGACTCCTCTTTATATCTCTCACTATGTAATATACAAAGAAATCATCCCTAAAATCATAAAATTAGAAAATGTTAGAGCCAGAAAAGGAACCTTAGAGATGCTTTAGTTCAGTTTTTTCATTCAATCGGTGAAGGCATGGAGACCCAGAGTGATGATGAGGGCATTTTTTAAGGTCATATGGCTAGTGAATTACAAAGCTGGGACTGGAACCCAATTCTGCAGACTCTCTGTCCACCTTTTATTCCTGTCTACCCTGTTTGGTTTCTGGTTTTTTTTTTTCTAAAGCTCAAAAATTATGCCAAGAGAAGCAGCATCACTTAATTAATTAACTGTTTGGTAAAAATTCCAGTCAAACATCAGTGTTGTATGAATTATGAAGTTGTCTTATGTTTTATTTTCTTATTTAAAAATCCATTTGGTAGATTTATTTGTGAGTATTTAAAATTCACCGACTTCATTAAAATGGCGGAAAGGGATATTTGAAAGTAGTTGATTTCCTTTTATGTTACAGTCAGAGACACTACCACAATAGAGCTAGAAGATAGGATCTGACCTTTAGTAAAATTGAATGGATCAAATAGTGAGGTACTTTTAGAAAACTTACTTTCCATATCACAACAAACTTTTTAAAAAAATAAAATATAAGCTCAGTGGTTAGCTTGAAAAAAAGCTTAATAGGTTCCAGGTATTAACATTTAATTTTCCTTTGGCATAATAGGCTGGACTGCACTTCATGAAGCAAGTGTGGATGGATTTTATAAGACAGCCCTTGAGCTGTTAAGAGGCGGAGCTGATGTAAATAGCAAAGGGATGAAGCAGATCACCCCAATATATGATGCTGTGTTAAATGGACATTATAAGGTACTGAAGATATTTCTCTCTTAGGAATAAATACTGCAATTAATAGATTTTTCAAATCAAAATCTTTAGTCTATAAAAGATGTGTTTTTTAGTGTCATTTCATTGTTATTAAAAATACTTAGATACTTAGAATTGAACAAAACCTTAGAGGTTATCTGATCAGAATCTCCCATTTTACAGATGAGGTCAGTAAGGTCTAGAGAAGTTAAATGATTTGTCATAAAATAGGATTTTAACCCTTTGTCTCCAAAGCTGGAGTTCTTCCTATCATATCATGCTATTTCTTAAGTATTTCAAGGAACCATTATTTAATTACTAGGAGAGCTCACTCCACTAATAATAAGAGTTGTAAACCCTCCTTGCCTTGGTAGTAAATTTTTATTAGCTTTAAAAAATTACCAGATGGTTAAACCTGACGATGATGAGACTTCTCTAGCATAATAGTCAATCAATAAGCATTTATTAAGCTAAGCACAAGAAATAAAAGGAACTCCAAAAAACAGTCCCTATTCTCAGGGAATTAATTGTCTAATGGGGGAGACAACATGAAAACACTTTGTACAAACAAGATGTATACAGAATAAATTGGAGATAATCAATGGAAAGAAGACACTAGCATTAGTAATTAAAAACTGCTAGAAATTTCCCTTTGCTGACTTCAAGAACCCAAGGTTGTCTGTATGTCAATAGTTGTCATAGTGTGGTGCAAGGGTCTCCAAACCCTTTCACAATGTTCACAACTATTTTCATCATAATACTATGATATCTCTGTTTCTGGTATGGTAAATAGCAATAGATAGAACCCACATAAACAAAATCTCTTTGTTGGAGCCCCTTAATATGTACAAAGGGATCTGGAGACCTGAAGTTCAAGAATCACTGTTCTTTATCACCATGGAAGGAAGACACTAATAAAGGATCCACAAAAATAGCAATAATAAATTTTGGCCTTTATAGAACAGTTTAATTCTCCATATTATTGGATGTTACTAATAAGTTATGCTACTGAATATTCAGGATTTGGTCATGAAATTTCGAGGATTGTTTGAAGAGTAAATGTATTGTAGTAGAATTTGTTAATTTGTTATTATACAACTTGTTAATTACACAACTTGCAGGTTTTTAAATACTACTGTAGTACAGAGGCAGATTCTGATTTACATAAGCTTGTCATTATATATAGACTGTTATCCAGAATGGGAGCCCCAGAAATGGTGGAGCAATTACAAGACTCCTTCCCTCTTCATTGCCATCCTTTTTGTTTTTTAACCTGCCCTCCTTCTCTTTTGGTTAACTGCTTTCTAAACTGCATCTGAACCCTGATCCTATTTTGCTTCTCACCTAATGGTAGATCCCTATAGACCAAATATTTACAGGAGAAGCCCCCTCCTCATACTAGTTCTGCCGATGAAATTTCCAGTATAATCTGAGTTTCATTTCCTCTGAAATGTAAATTCTATTTCAGTTCTTCATGTATAAAGACCTAATATTTATTAAGTGTAGTAACATTTTGCTCATTGCTTTCTTGTTAACATTAAACAAACAAATCTAACATTGAAGAGCTCCTTCTGGGGTTCTTCAGGGCCTGAAATGCTGGCGTTCCCTTCTCCACCACAGGGCTTCTCTGCTCTGTGTGTAGTTGGAGCAGGTTCATCCCTTGCTAGGAGTCTGCTCTGTACTGAAGAGAAGGCTTTTCTCATACTCTTCATTTCTTATACTCTTTATTCATGAAAGTCCCACCCTAAGGAGAGAATGCTTTCTAGGTCTGAGTTAGTGGCCAGTAAAAAACAGCAGATAGTGTGAAAAGGGGTTGTTGTTGTGTCCGTTCTTCGTTTTCGAAGACCGTGACATCGGAGAAATGATGACATGATCTGCACTTGCCTTTGTTTTGAGTGAGGGAGGGCTGTGCAGGTCACCAGCCTCACTTCTCCTCCTGAGCCATCGTAAGAAGACATAATGTATATAAGAAAACTGGAAAGGTATGTTGGAGCAGGCTTGTCAATGGCTTTAAATGCCAAATAGAGGAGTCTGCATTTGATCTTAAAGGCAGTCTGGCACCATAGGGGGTCATGGAGCTAGGCATGACGGCCTCAGAGCTGGGCACCGCCTGGGCAATTGGGGAAAGGTCAATTGAAGAAGAGATTTATGACAGTGGGACCAATCAGGTGGTTCCTAAAATAATACAGGATAGAGCTGGCTAGAATGGTGGCCTGGTGAGTAGAGATGCTGTGTAGGTAAAATGAGGAGTCAGGGATGATTCCAAGGTTGGGAACCTGGAAGTGTGCTGATGGCTTTAGCATAGTTGGAGAAGTTCAGAAGAGAGGTAGGTCTTGAGGAAAAGATGGTGAGTTCTCTTTGGATATGTGGAGTTTGAGATATCTACAGGATACCTAGTTTGAAATGTGTAATAAGTGGGTGGTAATTTAGGTAGCTTGGGGGTGGATCTGGAGTCAGGAAGATTCATCTTCTTGGGTTTAAATCCAGTCTCAGGTACTTACTAGTCGAATGATCCTGGGTAAGTCACTAAATCCTGTTTGCCTCAGTTCCTAAACTGTAAAATGAGCTGGAGAAGGAAATGGTAAGCCACTCCAGTATCTGTCAAAAAACCAAAATAAACAAACAAAAACCCCCCAAACCAAAATGGAAACATGAAGAGTCAGACATGACTGAAAACAACTGAACAAAAATAGGTTTGCCCATGGTACAATAGGAATGATGGAATTAGGATGAGCTTTGTGGATCCCATCCATGACCTGATGATCAAATCACTTATTGTTGGAGATAAGAAACATAGGTCATTTGAAATTAAAAGACCAAAACTTTATAAAATTGGATTAAAATGGGGGAAAAATTAATTCCTGGTCACTGTCTGCATTTTAACTTCCAAATCTAGTACAGATTCCTTTGACTCTTAATTTTCTACTCAACAACCAGCCTTCTTCCTTATATTAGTTCTTGGATCAGCAACACTCTGGTACAAACTTGACCTGGGATTTTGTTGTTGTTTCTAAATTTTAACTTGTTCTTATGACTTAGGTCTTGCCTTCTTGGTACAAAATGGATCACGTCCCTCGAAAGGCAACCACTGGGAATGTTTCCATATTGCAAATGTTTCTGATTGCTGTCATATTAGTGCTGCTTTAGGCAGTACTTATGATGAGGGCTGGAAGGGGTAGGGGAAACCCCCAGATTGGAGCTTCCTGTGTGGGCCATCTGGAAAAGAATTCATGGACTTAGGCATTGTTGAGGTCAAGGTAAAGATTTATTACGCTTTTCAGCAGGCAAGCGTTCTTAGGGAACTTGCAATCTGCAGTACAGGTAATGTTCATGTAGGATATTTTATAGAAAACGTGCCAAATATGCTAACTAAGTGTTTTGGGATGGGATTAGGGAGCGGTTAGTTATTAAAGGAGCATGCACTTTTGGTATCTACTGCACAGGTATTTTATCCAAAATTCATCAGGAAATAGCCCAAAGGGTAGGGAGACTACATGGAGGTGTGGTTTTAGACCTGAAATGTCACTAAGTCAGCTAGCTGGGTTGGTGGCCAGGGTAACTGAGAAATACCCTGGCTGCTCTCATCAATGTCTTGTTAAACAAGAAAAATGTAAGGGATTATACGTATGTCTAAGTCTAGGATACATATGATTGGTCAGTGAGTAGTAAATGTCATTATGACCCAGTCCACAGCCCATTCAGCCAGTATGCAGCTAGTTCAGACTAATAAGTTCTGTAGGTGCAGGTGACTTGCTATAGCAGGAAGGGAGATAGTGGTTGTCGCTGGGGCAGGTTGTGTCCTTGGGCTTGGGAAAAACTGCCTGGGATAGTGTTTTGAGGCTAGGGAGAAATGTGATTTTAAAGAAAAAATGTGATTTTAGAATTGGGGCCCAAGCACATGCACCCAAGCACCCCATAACTTGACTATGGTCGTCTTTCAAATATTTGAAGAAAGCCATCATGTCTTCCTTGTGTCTTCCCTTATTCAGGCAAACAGCTCTAATTCCTCTAAAATGATCCTCCTGTGCCATGACTTAAAGTTTCTTCATCATCCTGACCACTCCCCTATAAACTGTAGCTTGATGGTGTCCTTGGAAGGGTGAAGATTTTAGCTCAATTGTAATACTGGTAGCTACTACATAGTATTATGTATAGTATATATTACATGTAGTATCTACCAAGTGCATAGTATTATGTATAGTATATATTACATGTAGTATCTACCAAGTGCCAGTCACCATGCTAAATGCTTTAGAAATATCTCATTTAATCCTCACAGCAGCCCTGAAAGGAGAAGGTGCAATACTCTTGATAAAGTATTAATGCAGACTCCCATTACATACGTGCTCTCATCTCTATGCCTTGCCTGCAAAGATATTTTAGATAGGGCCTTTGTTACCTGCTTTTCTCAAGTCTAAGTAGCTAACACCTTGGGTGCTCCTTTGATTTAACAACTCTGTCAAAAAAGCAAATGAGCTTAGTCTGACCTGACTTGTTCTTGAACCCATGCTGTTTCATGGTGATAATGGCTTTCCTTTCAAACTATAAAAACTTTTCTAACAACGTATTCTAGCATTTTTACCAGGAAGAAAAGTTGAGCACACTGACTTAGAGACTGAAGGTATCAATTTCCTCTAGATCTATCCCTGTGATCATTTTTATTGCTGCTTACTGAAACATTTTTAGTAGAACTGAATATGAATTATGTATGATATGTAATATGTATTATATGTATATGTATGTATGAATATGAAATAGCAACTGAAATGTATTCAGCTGGGTGGCAGAGTGGATAGAGTACTGGGTCTGGAGTCAGGAAGACTCCTCTTTCTGAGTTCAAATCCAGCCTCACTCACTTAGTAGCTGTGTTGACCCTAAGCAGGTCATTTAACCCTGTTTGCCTCAGTTTCCTCATCTGTAAAATGAGCTGGAGAAGGAAACGGCAAACCACTCCATTGTCCCTGCCAAGAAAACCCCAAAAGGGATCCCAAAGAGTCAAACGAGTGAAAAATGACTGAACCACAGCAAAACTGCTAAGATTTCACAAAGTGTTCCCATATACTATTATAAATTATTCCCATATACTGGGAGGCCCTGTGGTATAGTGAAAATGGTGCTGGATTTAAAGTCAGATGATCTGGGTCCAAACTCAGGCTCTAGTGGTACCTTCCCTTTTCTTCTGTCTGCGTGACCTTGGGCAAGTCACCTCACCTCTTTGACTCTTGGTTTCCTCATCTATGAAACCGAGAGAATTGGGCTAGATGACCTTGAAGATTCTTTTGTGCTCTAAATCTTCAATCCTCAGTTTATTAAGATTGCCTCTGTGTTTCAACAAGTAAGGTAACTCTCCATGGTGTTGAACTATGTCAACCCCAGGGAATACTGTCTATTAGCAGGGGCCACTAGTCTGTGGTACTGAAGGGTTCTGACCCATGCACCGGAAATAAATTGGGCCTCTCCCCTAATATAAACTGCTCCACTCTCCACAATATTTGCTTCCTCAGAGTGACAGCAGCTCTACCTCTTGAGAGAAACAGATCAGCTTCATCTATGAACCCTGAAAAGAATTTACTATCCCTTTTTGGATATCTTAGCACAAGCTCCCCAATCAGTATACTGAACTCTTTTCTTCAGAGTAATAGCTCTGAAAAATTTAACTACATGCATACCCCACATCCACCAGGGACCTGATCTGCTAAGAAACTTGGTCCTCACAAATTTGTGGCTGATGTGATTCCGTGGAATCACGAGTAGTATATGCACTTGCCCTGACCTGGCTTGCTCATATATTAGTCCAAATGAGATATGTTCACTTGTGTTATAGTGGACATTGAACTGGCCTCACTGTTAGGAGAACGTGGTTTCAAGTCTCCTCTTTCACCCACTCCCCTGGCTACATTTAGGCTTTGTGGCATCAAGCAAGGCACTTAATCTCCCAGTGTTCTTAGTAACTCTCTAAGACTGTAAATTGTAGAGAAGATGTCAACCTGCATTGGTAGAGGGAGTTTCCTTACCCAGGAGTTCATTTTATCAGTGAAATCACAGGTCCAGTCCTATCTTTATCCTAGAGTTGTCTTGTCTTACATGTTCCTGGGACATGGAAATTATCTTGTGGCATTCCCCTTGGTAAATACATATCTGTAAAAAGTTGGAGGTAATTAGTGGTTAATTCACTTGCAGAGCAGTGGTCTTTGATAAACATTGACTGTCATGCTAGCCTAGATTTGTCTCTGAATCACAAGATTCATAGGATTCACCTAGATGTCAGCTGATAAAGCTACCCCAGGGATAGGTAGCAGACATCATAGTATATGACTTTTTTTTCCTCTCGTATACTTTAGTTGTTTAATCATACATTGTTTTTGTAACCTGTGCCTTCTGTTATTTTTTTTTCCCATTTTGCGTTTGGGAACATGAAACAAAGGCACAGGGACTTGGAAGGATCTGAAATAAAAGGAGGAATTTTGAATAAATTACTAGTTGGCCTTAAAGCTTCTCATTTGGTGCTTGGATTCCCTAATCATATTGCTTTATGGGCACAGTGTTTTACTTCTTTTCCCTTCATACTTAGATAGCATCGTTAGGACTGTCCACCCTTGAATATAGTAATTATATTACTCTACCTAACCAGGGTGTTTCTGTAACAGGGTGTTGTTCAGGGGAGAAAGCCTATAAATGAAGCAAAGACTTCATTCAGAGAAGGGCTCTGAAGATTCCTAAGAATGTCCATCCTGGGTCATCTCCAGTCATCCTGATGAATATCTGGTCACTGGATTCAGATGGCTCTGGAGGAGAAGTGAGGCTGGTGACCAGCACAGCCCTCCCTCACTCAAAACAATATCCAGTGCAAGTCATGTCATCATTTCTCTGATGGCGTGGTCTTCTTTGGCGACAAAGGACGAACACACACATGCTCACACATATGTGTTAAGTGTATATTTGTGTGTGTGTGTGTAAAGGTGCGAGTGTGAGGGAGGTTCAGGAAACACTCTAATTTTTAAATGCATCAGAAAATGCTCTTCTGATCAATTGAATCCCTAAATTCATTTGATGAAATTACGGTACCCCAGATTTTGAATAGCCCACTTTTAGATGAAAGGGAAAGAAAATAAGAATTGACAGAAACAGTGGGCTTGCCCCTGCCTGTCTCTGCCCATTCGTTGATACGAGACATGGGATGGAGAATTTGAAAATGTGAAGACCAGCTGTGGTTGAGTCAGCAGAGAGGGGAGTCAGCTCTTGGAGAGCATATAGCAAGGGGGGAGGGCATCTCTCCACAGAAAAACACCTCAGGTTGTACCCCAAGAAGAGGATTTAAGACCTTGTCTTCCTGAATTCCAGCCTTCTGTGTTAGTAGAGAGGAGTTTTAGGAGACCTGGGTGGAGATTCTGCACCCAAATTCTTAAGAAATGGTGGTTCATCAGAGCCGGAAACTGAGGGAACAAGACTGGAGAGGCTTTATTTCTTTTCCTGTAAGTACAGGGTAAGGCTTCTGGTTCTTTCTGAAAGAAACTAGCCCAGGCATAGGGCACTGGCATTGCCCCAGCCGGGGATTTTGCCATAGGTGGAAGCTGAAGATGGCAGACTGTAACAGAGTGGAAGAGCAGTAGAGACATTTTACCTATCAAGGAGCCGTTCAGGGATAAATATCCTTGTTGAGAAGCTGTCGGGGTCCTGAAACATCAGAGGTGTGAGTTGCCCATATATACATTTCCCCGACTGTGGGTTCTGTCATTTATTAAGCACTGACTGTGTGCCAGGTGTTGTGCTAGGTACTTGACAAATCTCATTTATTTATCTCATTTGGTCTTCCAAATGCCCTTAGGAGGTAGCTGCCGTTTTTATCCTGACTTCTAGTTGAGGAAACTAAGGCAGACAGAGTGAAATGACTTGCCCAGGGTCAGTACAGCTGCTGAGTGTCGAAGGCCACATTCAAAGTCAGGTCTGTCTGATTTCAGATCCACTGAATCACCTACTTGTCCTGATCTCTCTCTCCTCAGTGGATGGTGTGTCTTTGCAGGGAATGCGTCTCAGGGGTGAGGGTGAGATGTTCTGTTGTTAATCTTACTCGGCTAATACAGTAAATGTCCCAGTAAGTGACTTGTGACCTCTGACTGATTAGCAAATTATTGAAAGGTAAACACATTGATGTGGGTTTGTGAGCGATAGTTTTAAGAGTTTCATGAATTAGAAGTAGCTGTCTTTTAGGGGACCTGGCCTGGGATCTGTGAGCTGGGAAGTAGTTAAGAAGATTTACATGTGTAATAATTATATTATTAAATCCAGGGTCTGTTTATAGTACTAGGCTAACATGACTCTGTCCTGGGTCCTCTCCTTTTTTCCTACATTCTCTCTTAGTGATTTCATCAATGACTCTGGGTCTCATTTTCTTTTCTATACAGATGCCTTACAGATCTACAGGTCATCCCCAGTCTCTCCTGACCTCTAGTCCTACATCGCCAACTGCCAGTGAGACATTTCAAAATGGATATCATAGACACATATGAAACTTACTTATACAAACAGAATTTATTACCTTCGCCCTAAACCCATTTCTTTACAAAAAACCTTTATTTCTGTTGAGAGTTTTTCTGTTTATCCTGTCTCTGAGGTTAATAACCTCAGAGTTATGTGCCACTCTCCACTCTCTCTTATCCCACATGTCCAGTTATTTATTAGATCTCACCATTTCTACCTTTGCAGTGTCTCTCTCCTCTGTCCTGTCCCTCCTCACGCAGCCACCCCCTTCACTCAGGCTCTCTTCACCTCTCATTTGGACTAGTGAAAAAAACTTGCTAATTGGTTTTCCTGACTCAGGTCCCTCCCCCTTCCAGTACATCCTTCTACAAGCCTTGCTGAAGTATTTTTCTAAAATCAAGGTCTGACCTGTCACTTTGCTTTCCAATAAATACTAGCAGCTCTCTTTTAGTTCAAGGATCAAATAGACACTCTTTTTTTTATTTTTAAAGCCCTTTAAAATTTGGATCTAGGTATCTCTCAATCTTCATGACAGGTTGCTACTTTTTCTTACATTCTGTGGTTCAGCCAAAATAGCCTGTTTCACCCTCTTCGCGTGGTGCTCCTTCCACCTCCTTGCCTCTGCTCTGTTCTTGTCCCCTGTCAGGAAGGCACGCCTGCCTCGCTCCTTGCCTCACCTCCTGCAAGACACAACTACCTTCTGCAGTCTCTTCTGACTTTCCCCAAATCCCTTTCGTTACCTTTTATTTAACTATCTTAATACTTTTGTGTCTATGTTCATTGCATATGTACATATCGCTAATTTTGCTAGAGCACTTGTTTGTTTCAACTCAGTTGCTATATTAGAACATTTTGAGCCTCACTAAGATTGTGAGTTTGCTCCTGTGTAAGAAAACTGTACCGCTTAACAATAAGTTACAAGCTGCCATCCTCCAGGGCTCACCTCCACAAGCAAACCTCAGGTCTTTGCTAAGGCAGAGTGCATTTTTTTGTATACCTATTGGTATAGTATAAGTTGGAAACAGAAAGATGGGTCTGTGCCATCTCCACTTTTTTCTCCTGTAGTCTCTGATTGGAGTTGCAGCCTGCTGAACCTGCCAGTGAAACCTTGGGTGCTCCCTGAGTAGCAGCCCATGGTCAAGAATTATTTATTGTAGTGTTTGTGTATTTCTTAACCATCTAACATGTATACAAGTGTGCTGTCATTTTCATTAGGTCCGTATCTTTTTTTTCCCTACACGTATATATTCACACACACATATCCATGTCTCTCAATAGAATGTAAAGGTAGTGAGAGTAGATATTATTTCATGTTTTTGGTCTTTCAGTATCTATCATGGTACCTGGCAAGTAGTAGATGTTTAATAAATACTTATTGATTGATTCTACTATGCAAATATCATTTCTGTGGTTTGTGCATATGGGAGTGACTTAGTTAAAGAAGTAGAGGGAGCTGTCTTAAGAGAGAACAAGTGGGAAAACTCAATGGCCACTTGTTGGGACATTGGAAAATACCTCTGGGTATCATGGGTCCCAAAGGCAAGAGGTCCTGATTTCAAATCTGACTTCAGACACTTGACACTTACTAACTGTGTGACCATGGACAAGTCACTTAACCCTGATTGCCTTGGGGGAAAAAAAGAAAAAAGTCTTGTTCTAGTATGGGTTGGTTTAGATCAGTTTCCCATGGGTCAGAACCCATAGTTTAAGAAACACTAAAGGGAAGCGCAAGTGGAAAAAGTTTAAGAAGCCCTGCTTTAGATGACTATAAGGTCCCTTTTAACTCTCAGCTTCTGTGGTGTTGATTAGATACGTAAATGAAGTAAAGCTGAGAGAACTAGCTGATGTCCTAGATGACAGAAGGGCAGTTCAGATGATTGTCACTTCTTCAAGGCGATGTTTCTTCTTCGTTACTTTTCATGGTGTGCAGGTGAATGTTATTTTCAGGAGTTCAGACCCTTCCCCTCACTCTGTGCTAGGCAGTAGAATTTTTTTGTGCTCAGTTCTTCTTTAAAGACCGTCCCCACCAGTGTCTGAGACCCATGTGATCCTTCAGGGCTTGGGCACTGGCCGTATTTTGAAGGTCATTTCTAAGGAACACCGACAGGTAAGGGTGTCTGGTCCTCACAGAAGAGGGTAGCACCTGTGTGATGGGAGATTACACGTTGGGAGCACAGACCTCACAGCCTTGTGCAGCATTCCCTCCCCTCATCAGCCACTGAGAGAGAGAGACAGACAGGCAGACACACACACACACACACACACACACACACACACACACACGTGCGCGCACACAAAATATGTAAATGATTCCAGGTTTTGAGGGAGAAAAGGAGTTTGAGTTGTTAAAAAAAAAAAATTGGAACCAGCGGTTTACATTTGTTTTATTTAACAGTACATATCTGTTACAGTTAAATCCAGACTATTGATATTGTTGACAATAATGTGCTTCCTAACTGTAGTTGGAATGTTAACTGATACATATGCAAAATCTATGTTTATACACTATGTATATGTTTTTAAAAAAAACTCATAATATAAACATCCTCTAGGTGGCAGAATTACTTCTTCGAAATGGAGCTGATCCATTGTTTAGAAATGAGTATGGAAAATGTGCTTTGGATGAAGCTAGTGACCCTCAAATGAAACAGCTACTTGAATACTACGTATATAAACGCAGAAGAAGTTCTTCAGCTGGTAAGCATAAAACTGCGTGTCATCATATAGATACAGAGTTATAGAAATTTTATTTTCATCCTACAAAGTTTAAAAAAATAGGCAGATTTGCTGATGTTTTTAATAATCCATATATTATATACACTTGTTTTTTCCTGCATAAGTCTACAGGTGAGCAAAGTCAACGGACAAAAACTTGCTGTAAGTGACACCCTCCCCTACTATGTCTAGAGCCCTGGTGAAAAGTTGGCCAAGTTTAGTTCCTTTTCATGTTATGACATGTAAAGTAAAATGATGTAATATGAACTATAATTAGTTATATCCCCTTTAATGAACATTTCTATGAATTAATTTTTTTAATTCCCTAGGAATTATTTCTATTTTCTTTATCCTTCCCATCCATTCCAGTGTCAAATTGCAACTACAAAGAGTAGTTGTAGTAGTACTCACCGTTGTAATAGAAGAAGATAGGACAAATGTTTTAAATGCATGAGCGTATTATCCTAATCCATATGTATCTCTTAGATTTTTTCACCCATGTGTCAGACTCAGATCAAAGAGAGTGTTTTTCTGTGATATAGTAAATTCTTTCAGTTTCAGAAGTGAAATTCTTTATAGAATGCACTTGAATACAAATATTCGCTACTTTGTTAAAGTATGGAATTTTTTAAAAAAGATAAAAATATGGTTTCTGTACTTAAGGGGCTCACATTCTAATGGAGAGGACAGCATGTAAATAATTATATGCATATAAGACATGTAATGTAAATGAGAGGGGAATCTCAGGGAAGGAGGACCATTGAGGAGAATCTCAAAAGTCCTCTTACAGAAGGTGGGATTTGAGTTGAAAGACTTTAAAGCCAAATAGAGGATTTTGTATTTAATACTGGAGGTTATAGGAAGCCACTGCAGTTTTTTGAGCAGAGGACTAAGCCAGATCAAAGCCAAGAGGAATTACTCATTCAGATGTCCACTTCAGCCATCTTATGCGTAGATTGTGTGTCTGCCAGAAGAAGAAAAAAACTGAGTCCACCTCAACAAGGATATACCTTTCTTTTCTTTCTTATTTGGGACTGCTTGAGAATGTAACAACCCAGCTCAGGAGCACGCCAGAGATGTGTATGGCTGTTCCTAGGCTCCTTTGGGAAAAACAAAAAACCAAAAAACAAACTTCTGATGAGAAATTTAACAGTGAGAAAAGCAATAGTTATTCTTAGAGCTTGAAATGACCTTTGGGGTCATCTGGTCACACTCCCTTATACTTTACAAATAAGGAAATTCAGAAGAAGCAGGGCATTTGCACTCAGTTCCTTCATATCCAGCAGAAATAACAGCTGATGTTATTGCATGCATTTGTATAAAATTTGTGTTTTTCCTCACTAAAGCCTGGGAAAAAAATCTCTCTGTTTGTTTCATACATGTGCACATGGTGTATCTCAGAATTGGAGAGAGTCTCTGAAGTTGTCTAATAAGTCAGTGGCTAAATATGAATTCTCTTTACAACATCCTTTGCATATGACTGTCTCATTCCTTCTTGGAGACTTCTGGGGATAGGGAACTCACTATCTCCTGTGGCATTTCACTTTAACTGTTTGGGAATGAGCCACTGAAGAGCATGATAGCCAACTTTCCCAAGAGCCTTTGCTTTTGCACTTGTAGATTAGGGTGACTCCCCAAGGTAGTATAAAAGAGATGGAACCATATTTAGATTGGGTCATATTGGGAACATTAAGTTCTAGTGTCAGGAGGGCACATCATGATACGAATTCCATACGCATTACAATTGTTCTGTATCACTATACTGCCCATTAACACACCATAATTGCTATACTTGGTTGTTGTACCTGCTTTCTTCTTCACAAGCATATGTACTTTGGAGGGGACAATATTTTTATTCCCAAATATAATTTTTATATTTATTTGTAAATTTTATTATTTATTTTTAACATTCTTTTTTTTTAAATTTTGAGTTCCAAATTCTCTCCCTTCTTCCTACCCCTCTCTCACCCAATATGCTATTAATTACACATGTGAAATCTTGCGAACCATATTTCCATAGGAGCCATAATCTGTGGGCCAATTTCATACACATTGCAAACCAAAACACAAGGAAACAGTTCCCTTAAGGTAAGAAATGTTTAATTTAACCAGGAGAGAGTGAAAGCGTGCTCACTCAGGGAGTGTTCTTGTGTTATTGTCTGTTTCGAATGTTAAGCAGGCCCTCAGACTCATTAATATTCAGCTTCAACCTCATATTTTTGGTAGTTTGATTGGAATGGTACTGAATAAATAAATTAATTTAGATAAAATTGTCCTTTTTATTTTATGGCCTCAGCCTACCCATGAGCAATTGATATTGTTCCAGTTGTTTAGATCTTATTTTATTCATGTGACAAGTGTTTTATAATTGTGTTCATATAGTTTCTGGGTTTGTCTTGGCAAGTAGACTCCCAAATATTTTATGTTGTTTATTTTATTTTAAATATTTATTTAAATAGAATTATTTTAAGTAGAATTCCTCTTTCTCTACCTTTTGCTTCTGGAATTTGTTGGTAATATATAGAAATGCTGGTGATTTTTGTGGTTTATTTTATAACCTGCAACTTTGCCAAAGTTGTTAATTATTTCAAATAGTGCATTCGTTGATTCTCTAAGTATACCATCATATCATCTCCTAAGAGTGGTCGTTTTTTTCTCATTGCCCAGTCTAATTCCTTCGGTTTCTTTTTCTTTTCTTTCTAAAGCTAACAGAAATTGTACCAGAAAGTACAATATTGAATAATAGTGGTGTTTCCCCACTTGCTTCACCTCTGGTCTTATTGGGAAGGTTTCTAGCTTATCCCCATTATGATGATATATAATAGATAATGCTTCCTGGTGGTTTTAGATGTACTATTTATCATTTTAAGAAAAGCTCCATTCATTCCTAAACTCCCTAGTGTTTTTTAATAGAAATGGGTGCTGTATTTGTCAAATACTTTTTCTGCATCTATTGAGATAATCATATGATTTTGGTATGTTTTTTGCTGATGTGGTCATTGATACTAATAGTTTCCTAATATTGAGCTAGCCTTGTATTCCTGGTATAAATCCACCTAGTCATAGTGTTACTATCCTTGTAATAAATTGCTGTAATCTCTTTCCTAGTATTTTATTTCAAATATTTGCATCAATATTCTTCAGTGAAATTTGTCTATAATTTTCTTGCTCTGTTTTAGCCCTTCCTGTCGTAAAAGGAATTTAGCAGAAACCCTTCTTTAGCTCCTTTTCCATATAGTATTGGGATTAATTGTCCTTTAAATGTTTGGTAGAATCCACTTGTAAATCCATCTGACCCTGGAGATTTTTATTTAGGGAATTCATTGAAGTGTTATTCAGTTTCTTTTTCTAAAATAAGATTATTTAAATATTTTATTTCACTTTCTGTTAATCTGGGCAGTTTATATTTTTCTAAATATTTGTCCATTTCATTTAGATTGTCAAATTTATTGGTATATAGTTGAGCAAAATAGCTCCTGATTGCCGCTTTACTTTCCTCTTCATTGGTGGTGAGTTCACCTCTTTCATTTTTGATACTGGTAATTTGATTTTCTTTTTCTTTCGTTTTTTTAAATCAAATTAATCAAATGTTTATCTGTTTAGTTCATTTTATTTTTTATAAAAGCAGCTCTTAGTTTTATTTATAGTTTACTAATTTTCTTACTTTCGATTTTATTTTCTCTTAATTTTTAGAATTTCTAATTTGGTTCTTAATTGGGGGTTTTTAATTTGTTCTTTCTCTAACTTTTTTAGTTGTATGCCTAATTCGTTGATCTTCTCTTTTTCTATTTTATTGATGTAAGCATTTAAAGATATAAAATTTCCCCTAAGTACTAGTTTGACTTCATCCCATAATTTTGGGTATATTGTTTCATTATTGCCATTCTCTTTGATGAAATTATTTATTGTTTCTATGATTTGTTGTTTGACATAGTCTTCTTCAAGATTAGTTTCCAATAAATTGTTAATCTATCTTTCCATGATCCTTTATTACATTTAATTTTTATTACATCATGATCTGAAAATGATGCATTTAATATTTCTGCCTTTGATTGTGAGGATTTTATGCCCTAAGACATGATCAGTTTTTGTGTAGGTGCCATTTGCCACTGAGAAAAAGGTATATTCCTTTCTATCTGCTTCAGTTTTCTCTAGAGGACTATCATATTTAACTTTTCTAAAATTCTATTCACCTCCTTAAGTTCTTTCCTATTTATTTTGTGGTTAGATTTATTTAGTTCAGAGAGTGGGAGGTTGAGGTCCCCCACTAGTCTAGTTTTTGCTGTCTATTTCTTCCTGTAATTCACTTAACTTCTATAAGAATCTGGATTCTCTACCGCTTGGTGCATGTATGTTTAGCACTGATGCTACTTCAGTGTCTGTGGTACCTTTTAGCAAGATGTATTTTCCTTCCTTGTGTCTTTTAGTTAGATCTATTTTTGATTTTTCTTTGTTTAGATCAGGATTGCTACCCTTGCTTTTTTTTTTTACTTCAATTGAAGCATAATATATTCAGTTCCAGTCTTTTACTTTCACTCTTTGTGTCTATCTGCTTCACGTGTGTTTTTGTAAACAACATATTGTAGGATTCTGTTTTTTAATCCATTCTGTTATTTGCTTCCATTTTATGGAAGAGTTCATCCTATTTACCTTCACAGTTATGATTAGTAGCTGTGTATTTTCCTCCATCCTACTCCCCCGCTTTGTATACTTTTCTCTCTCCTTTCACCCTGTCCCTCTTCACTGCCTCCCCGCATCTGCCCTCCGTTCTATAAGCTCCACCATCCTTTCCTTTTCCCTTTACTCTCCGACTTCCTTATATGGTAAGATAGATCTCTCTGAATGTGTATATTATTCCTAATTTGACCCAAAACCGATACAAGTAAGTTCAAACAATGCTTACCCCCTCCTTCTTTATCTCTACTGTAATAGGTCTGGCATGCTTCTTCAATGATATAACTTGCCTCTTCATGCTTCCTTTCCTCTTTTCCCAGGACAGTCCTTAATTTTTTTTATCATCTCCAAGTCAACTTATACCCACACCTCTGTCAACATAACCATAGTCCTTCTAACTATCCTAATAGAGAAAGGGGGGGGGGGTGTACTGATAGAAGGAAGGACAGAAGAAAGGTAGATAGAAGCACAACATTGGTGATATGGGAAAGGGTAAAAGGAGAGAGAGGACAAACAGGAGGAAGAGTAGGATGGAGGGAAATACACAGGTAGTCATCATAGTGGTGAATGGGAATGGGAAGAGCTTCCCCATGCAATGGAAATGGATGGATCAAAAACTAGTTCCTACAATATGTTACTTATAAAAAACATACTTGAAGCAGAGACACACACATAGTAAAGGAAAACCTGGAAAGACTTGTACAAAGTGATGTGGAGTGAAAAGAGCACAACCAGAGAACACTGGTGCATCAGCACCATCATGTGATGGTCAGCTGTGAATAGCCAAGCTTTTCTCAACAACAGAGACAAGTACAAAGACAAGTACAAAGGAAGCGTGAAGGAGAACACTGTCCACGTCCAGATAAAGAACTGATGGGCCAGGGATACAGACCAAAGCATGTTCCTTTTCACTTTGTTCCTTGTGCTTTTTGAACTTTTGATCTCTTTCTTCTTTCATAACTGTGATGAAACTGTTTTACAAGATGACATATATATAAACTATATCAAACTGCCTACCATTTTCAGAAGAGGGAAGGAGAGAGGAAGAAAAATTTGGAACTCAAAATCTTGGAAATCAGTGCTAAACATAGTTTTTTCCGATTGTTGACTTAATTTACTTACATATCGGTGAGGCCATGAAAAAAATATTAATTGAAACAATAACTTCAGGCAAATAACACATTACAACATAAACCTATGAAAGCTATAATCCTTTCTATATATCAATAACAAAACGTAGGAGAAAGAAATTCCATTCAAAATAACTACAAAATACAAGGAATACAAAACAAAAATACCTTAGGATTAACCTTTGGAGACATACTCAGGGTGTATAGAAACACAACCACAAAGCATTCATTACATAAGTAAAAAATTAAATAATGAGATACAGTTACTGTTTCTGACTAGGTCATGCCAATATAATACAAATAATGCTACTTAATTTAAAACTCCTACCTCAATTTCTTAACTGTGAAATGTGGAGTTGGACTAGATGGCTTCAGATGTTCTACATCTTTTTTTTCATTGAAAAAAGTTTAAAAAAAAAAAGTCAGGGAAATACATATGGAATGTTGCACATACTGCCAGGTACAGTCAATGTGTTCAATCCATTTTGCATCTGCTGCCGTGCCTGATTTCATCTTCAGAATCACTACATCTAAACTCACTACCATACTGCCAACTCAAGCCTTGACTGAAATCACTTCCCCTCAGCCTCCCCTTCTCTCTGATTAGAGGACTGAGTACCAGACTCCTCCAATGCCTTTCTTTATGGAGGGCAGAAACTGAACTCCGCTTACTCCACTGAGCACCATTCCACCCCTCCCCGCACCTCTGCTTTGTATGTTTTCCCCTTTAAGCTGTAAGCAACTTGAGGGCAGGGACTGTCTTTTTTTTTTATTATTAACTGTATCCCAAGCAATTAGCACAGTGTTTGACACATTAAAGGTTATTAATATTGATTGGATGGGATTGTTCATTGATCTTGCTAAAAAAATTTTGATTTATTTTTAGATTTCGACGTGCATTTCCACAAAATTTTGAGTTCCAATTTTTCTCCCCATCTCTCCCTTCCCCACCTCATAATACCTTGCATTCTGATTATCCCTTCACTCAATCTGCCCTCTCTTCTATCACACCTCTCCCTTCCCTTATCCCCATTTTCTCTTTTCTTGTAGGTCAAGATAGATTTCTACACCCCTTTACCTGTATTTCTTATTTCCCAGTTGTATGCAACAACAGTTCTCAACATTCATTTCTGATACTTTGAATTCCAACTTCTCTCCCTTCCTCCCTCCCCACTCATTCCCACTAAGAAGGCAAGCAATTCAATATAGGCTATATATGTGTAGTCATGCAAAAGGCTTCCATAACAGTCATGTTGGGGAAGATGACCTATATTTCCCTCCATCCTAGCCTGCCCCCCTCTTTATTCTGTTATCTCATTTGACCTTGTCCCTCCCCAAAAGTGTCTACTTCTAGTTACTCTCTCCTCCCATGTGCCCTCCCTTCTATCATCCCCCACCCCACTTATCCTCTTCTCCCCTACTTTACTGTAGTGTAAAATAGATTTTCATACCAAATTGAGTGTGCATGTTATTCACTCCTTAAGTCAAATGTGATGATGGTAAGCTTCACTTTTCCCCTCTCACCTCCTCCCTTTTCTCCTCCATTGAAAAAGATTTTTCTTATCTTTTTATGA
>CM053769.1:696000257-696065242 GCA_028658325.1 Potorous gilbertii | reverse complement strand
AGGTCAGTTGTTTTTCCAATGAGATATTTCACATTATCTTCTATTTTTCATTTCTTTGGTTTTGTTTTGTAATTTTTTGGTTCCTCATATAGTCATTAGCTTCCCTCAACTCCACTGTCATTTTTAAAGAACCGTTTTCTTCACTGAGCTTTTGAACCTCCTTTTCCATATGGTTAATTCTGTTTTTAAAGCATTCTTCTCCTCATTGGCTTTTTGGACCTCTGTTTCCATTTGAGTTAGCCTATTTTTAAAGGTGTTATTTTCTTCAGCATTTTTTGGGGGTCTCCTTTAGCAATCTGTTGGCTTGATCTTTCAAGCTCTTCCATGGCCTGAGTCCATTGCATATTCATTTTGGAGGTATTGGATGCAGAAGCATTGACTTCCTCTGACAATATGCATTCTTCTTCCTCATCTGAAAGGATGGAAGGAAATACTTGTTCACCAAGAAAGTAGCCTTCTATGTCTTATTTTTTTCCCTCTTTTTGGGCATTTTCCCAGCTAGTTAACTTGATTTCTGAATCCTTTGTCAAGAGAAGGATCCTAGTGCTCCTCCTCACCCCAGTAACCTGTTCAGGGCTGAGACTCAGATTAGCTCCTCAGTTCCCCCAGGGCCTTGAACCTGAGCGGCTCCAACAATGAAAGCTGCTGCTCAACTTGGCCACTGCCACGCAGCACTGTCATGCCGCTGCTGCTGCTGCTGCCACTGTTGCCTGGGGCCCTTGCTGGGGGGGACCTTGCTCCCCTCTCACCCATTTGGGAAAGCCCTCTCACTGACCTTTGAAGCTTTATTTGGTGCTTGTGGGTTGAGGGATCTGAGACCCTCGGCTGCTGCTGGGAATTCTGCCCAGAGGTCTGTTCTGGTCTTGTTCCTCCTGGTACCATGTGGCCCATTTCGCATCCCATGCAGTAGACCTTTCCTGTTGACCTTCCAGGTTACCTTTGGCTTGAAATCTCTTTCAGTCTGTCATTCTGTGGCTTCTGCTGCTCTAGAATTTGTTGAGGGTTTTTTACAGGTATTTTATGGGCTGTGTGTGGGGGAAGAGCTGGAGTATGTACAACTTACACTCCACCGTTTTGGCTCTGCCCCCTCAAAGTTTTCTTGATTAGTAATTTTAGAAAAAAATAAAATGCTATTTAAAGCAGAAAAAAAGGAAATTATGACTTAAAATATTTTTTACAAGTATTAATGCATTGTTATATGTAAAATCCTTAATTCAATTTTTAGAACTTATTCACTAAAACATTCAAAGCATTTTCATATTTCAGACGCTAGAAAGCCAGTCGTGTGTGTGTGTGTGTGTGTGTGTGTGTGTGTGTGTGTGTGTGTGTGTGTATGTATAGTCTTTGGTTTCCTACAATTCAATCTTGTTGCTTTCTCAATGTTTACTATCTCAGTAAATTTTTTATTACATTATTATTTTCTTTTCAAAACACTTCAGATTTTTCACCCTATCCCTCTCTTTGAGGATTTGCATCTTATCTTCGTATCCTGAAAGAGTGAAATATTTGAAGGACCTAATGTGATACATGAATATATAACTATTAGCTAGGGGACAACAAGTCAAAGAGATCATTTAGTTAGATGCTCAGGATGTGGAATTCACCATAAATTCAGATTAAAAGTAGTAAGATCTTCCAAACTCCCATCCTACTATAGTAACTCAGATGTTTTAGTGTTACTGTGTAAATTAATAGGTTTAATATTTTAATGGCAAACTTTCACTGTTTCCTTGCCTTGGTAATAGAACTTGCTATGAAAGGAAAAGGGAGGGCCATGGCCATGATGAAATCACGACTGTTCCTTCAGGGGCACAGACTGCTCTGGCAGGAGCCAGAAGAGGGGAAAACTTGGTTACTTCTGTTTGGTTCCATGATCAAGTCATATTTAACAATGAGTCATGTGACAAAGTTCCACCTTTATTCACAGGGTATCAAAGCCAGGCTCAGAATTTACCAGGTAGGAAAATTTCCTGTTCAGAAAGGAAATGGAACAATGGTGAAACTGAGTCAACTTGCCCAGACAAATATGCAACTGTAGCAATCCTCACCCCACACTCCCTTCAGGCTATATATGGCATTCCACTTGAATGGGGGACTGTTGGCTTGATATCAGTTCAGACAATCACACCTGAAATCAAAATTCGGAAGAATACCAAATTAAAGTCCCATGAGAGTTTGCCTCCAATAGTGAAATTACACTAATCACAGCTTAGGACTAGGTTATTATCACTTTTATTAAGTTTGCAAGGATAGTTAGCAATGAACATACATCAGGATGTCTTACTTACCCCTCATTTATGATGTAAGAATACTTACATCATACAGCAAGCCTCTCATTTTTTCTACCTGTTAGCCCTGAAACACAATGAAGTCTTAGCATCTAAGATGCACTGTTAACCAAGTTGACTCAAAGATGAAACTCCCAATACATACCACTTATTTAACATGTACAGTTTCATAATTTTTGTACGTCGTAACTAAGTAATATATCAGATAAACTCACTCAGACTTGTAGGTTATGGATGGACTTGTGATGGAAGGGGAATCCCAGTTTTTCAGTAAACCAATTCATTATTTTAGAATTTCACAATACTTAGCAACTTACAAGGCTGGTGAGATTTTATGACCTTTCTCCGAAAGATTGCAAGGAACTTGGCAAATTTTTTACAGTTAAGGAGATTTTACAAGGTTTCTCTTAAGTATTCTTTTAAAACAAAATATTTTCAATTAAATACCTTGTAGGCTTTAACTTGATGACAACAGCCTCTAAAAATTTATTAATTTCACAGCATCTATATCAAAAGAGAAGCTAATTTGTGATGATGCCATGGCATCATCTTCTTGACAGCACTTCTTGTACAATGGTTTCCCCAAATCCACAATACAAGAAAATTTAGAAACATTATAATAACATATATGATGCATGAAATAAAACTTACTGCCAGTTAAATTCATTTGAATTGATGTCCGAATTGTCTTAAATAGAAAATTGTTAATCTTACCACTTTGAGCTTTCTGTATTGCATTCAAGACCCGTGTAGAGTAATTTTGATCCACTTATGCCTTAACAGAACTTATTTTTGTAGTTTCTAAACATACTCTCTTAATGCCCAATATTAAGTGTCTTTTCTTTTAAGGCCTGATTTACTTGTAAAGGGCCAAAGATCATAGTTATCCTAACAGGAGAATGTATCGCACTTAAATAAGGCTAGAATAAATTCAGTCACATTTTAAAATGAAATCATGCAGAATTTCTATTTTCCCAAAGGTCGTTCACTGCTAACAAATTATAGGGCCAGCTCCTTTCGGTCTGACAAAGATTTAAAGTGACAGGCATGTATTTTCAACCCTTTTTTGGGATCCATGAAGATTTTCTTAAACATGAAAATCGCAAAAAATAACCTATGTTATGTAATGATGAAATTATGGATATACTTTCCATAAGGTATAAAATATATCCTTCTAATGGTCCTTCAATGACAGAATTTTTGTTATGCTATCCTCAAATAATTCAGTGCTGCAAATGTTTCTATATTTTCCATATCATAAAGAATAACCAAATAAAGTTTCTCATATTTGTCTTACCTGAACGGGATTTTTAAAAAAACCTTCCTAAAACCTTTCCTTCCCAAATTCTCTTCCTTTCTGTTTAAACTGTCCAGTGAACTTAGATTAAAGCCTACTCATTTACTCTGAACAATTAAGTTGTGCTGAAATGTTTCAAACTGGTTTCTATAAAGCAGAAGAAAAGAAAGAAAAAAATTTTCCTTCCTTTAATTTATCTGTTTTTATCTCTGCCTACTCCAACCTGCCCCATCTGTGAAAGCAGAAAGGAAGAATCTTAAAGGTTTCTCCTTTTTTCCCACCGAAAATCTGATTTTAAAAAAATGAGAAAAAAAATCCCCAACATTATGGACAGCTGGATGTTTGCACCCATTTTGTGGGCCTCACAGTAGAGTTGCTTCTTCACCTGTGGTTCCTCAGATGTTTTTGGATCTTTGTATTGCTGAGAACAGCTGAGTCACTCAGTTCTTCACAATGTTGCTGTTACCGTGCATAATGTTCTTCTGGTTCTTTTCACTTCACTACGCATCAGTTGGGTTTTTTTTTCTGTAAAATCTCTTAAAGGACCCATCCCATTTGCTGGAAAAACTAGCCTCACTCTTTAATCCCTTCTCAGTCTTTTCTCTTAGAAAGTATTTAACCTCATTGTTGTCTGCCTGCAAAACATGGAGAGTCTACCAGTGCCATGCCAAGAAACTGAATTGTGTCTACTCAAGTGTCTTAGGAAGATTCTGAGCATCACCTGGCAGGATAAGGTACCCAGACACTGAAGTCCTTGCTCGAGCTGAACTGCCAAGCATTCAAACTATGCTTTAGAGAGCACAGCTCTGATGGACTGCCCATGTTGTTCAAATGCAAAATGTACACTTGCCAAAAAGACTGTTTTATGGAGAACTTGCGTGGGGCAGGTGATCACATGGTGGCCAGAAAAAATGATCCAAGGACTCTCAAGAACTTTGTAAGAACTTTGTATTTGACTGTGCGACATGGGAGACATTGGCACAGGACTACCAGCATAGCCTGCCCGCATCAGAAAGGGTGCTGTGCTCTATGAGCAAAATAGAATTGAGACAGCACAAAGTAAATACAGGAATACAAATACAAATTTGGAGTAACCAACCCAAGTGTTCACGCAGGCTGTCCATGCCCAGCCTGTGGTAGAGCATTCCAAGCTCATATTGGTCTGATCAGCCACAATGGGACACACTGAAACTTCACTTGATCATGGTGATGTCATTTTGGTCCTCTTCGAGAATGAAAGACAACAACCATTCCTGTCTTAGGAGATAAAGAGGGTAGTTTTCAGTGATTTGTAGTCACTCTTAACCAGGCCCATTTTTGCCTAGGATACTGATCTTTTTTGTCTCAGTTTTCAAAATATTTTTATTTAAAGTTTTGAGTTCCAAATTCTATCCTTCCCTTTCTTACTTCCCCTACAAGATGGTAAGCAATCCTATATAGGTTATACATGTGCAGTTATGTGGAGCATTTCCATATTAGTCATATTGTACAAGAAGACGAATAAAAGGAAAAAAACGAAAGTAAAAAAATAGCAGCGTCAGCCTATATTCAGTCAGTGCCAGCTCGGTCTGGGGGCAGACACTGCCTCATCATCAGTCCTCTGGGATGTTTTGGATCTTTGTATTGCTGAGAACAGCTGAGTCACTCACAGTTCTTCACAATGTTGCTGTTACCGTGCATAGTGTTCTCCTAGTTCTTTTCACTTCACTACGCATCAGTTCATGTACATCTTTGCAGGTTTTTCTAAAATCATCCTATTTGTCATTTCTCTCAGCACAGCAATATTCTGTTACAGTCATATAGCACAGCTTGTTTAGCCATTCCTCAATTGAAGGGCATTCCTTTTATTTCCAATTCTTAGGCACCACAAAGAATTGCTTTAAATATTTTTGTACAAATATGCCCCTTTCCCCCTTGAGGGATGTCTTTGTGATACTGAGGTAGCAGTGGTGTTGCTGGATCCAAGGGTATGCACAGTTTGGACGTAGTTCCAAGCTGTTCTCTAGAATAGTTGGATTAGATCACAACTTCACCAACAGTACATTTAACCCAATTTTCCCACATCCCCTCCAACATTTGTCATTTTCCTTTTCTGTCGTATTAGCCAATCAGATGATCACCTAGCAGGGTAAAGTATCAGACACCAAGGTTCTTTCTTGAACTAAACTGCCAAGCATTCAAACTCTACTGTAAAGAGCACAACTCTGATGGACTGGCCATACTGTTTGAATGCCAAGTATATGCTTGCCAAAAAGACTGTTTTATGGATAACTCAACACAGGGCAAGCACTCACATGGTGGTCAGAAAAGGCAATACAAGGACACTTTCGAGGTCTCTCTTAAGAACTTTAGAATTGATTGTGTGACATGGGAGACACTGGCACATGACTGCTAGGCATGGTGTGCCCACATCAGAGAAGGTGCTGTGATCTATGAGCAAAGCAGAATTGAAGCAGCATAAAAAAACTGATGAGATGTGCCAATTTAGAGAATCCACTCTAAATATTTGTGTGGACTCTTTGTACTCAGTCTGTAGCAGAACGTTCCAGACTTGTATTGGTCTGATCACTTAGTCAGACATATTGTAACTTGACTCTCGCAGAGTGATGTCAGTTTGATCCTGTTCAAGAGTAAAGGGCAACTAATCAGGTAGGTCTGAGGTGGTACATCACAGTTGTTTTAATTTGCATTTCTCTAATCAGTATTTATTTAGAGCATTTTTTCAAATGATTATAGATAGCTTTGATTTCTTTGTCTGAAAACTGCCTGTTTGTATCCTTTGACCATTTATCAACTGGGGAATATCTCATATAGTACATTTGACTCAGTTCTCTATATATTTGAGAAATGAGACTTTTATTAGAACAACTTGCTATAAAAAAAATTCCCCTAGTTTCCTCCTTTAAGGGAAAAACTTTTAATGGTTTTTCTTACCAACAAAGATAGTCCAACTGTTCTCAGAGCTTTGGTTTTAGTAGGCTCTCCAAAAGGAGATTCCTTATCCTACAGGGGTATGTCTATTTGAAGCCTCTAGGGTTTAGATAATCCTTTTAACTCACTACTTAATGTATGAAGGCTAAACTATACCCATTTGGCAACATTTTAGAGGCTGCCCTTACAAGGAGCCACAGAGAGGTCCCTGCATCTGAGCGAATACACCATCAAGATCCTCATGGATCTTTCATGCAAATGAATGGGAGGAAAAAAGGCAAAGGAACAAAAACTGAGATAAATCCTACTTTGAGACATTGCCCTTCCACTCAACCCTTTGTTTCAAATTTCTGCCTTTGATAATGAGGAAGTTGTGGTTTGTTCTAATAGTGACTGCTTTTTAATTAGGTAACGATGGAGGAGTCTTTTAAAAATTCCAAATATATGTTTACAACTTTCCTTCTCTATGCAAGGGAGTTAGGTGGCACAGTAGAAAGAGTGCCAGGCCTGGAGTTTGGAGGACCTGAGTTCAAGTACAGCTTCAGACACTTAGTAGCTGTGTGACTTTGGCAAATCACTGGACAGATAGAGCAAGTTAACCCTATTTGCCTCTCTCCAGTTCTCTGCCAAGAAAACCCCAAATGATATCACAGAGTCAGATGTAACAGAAATGACTCAACAATAACAGTCCTATTGTACCAAAAACAGCTAACGTATGTGTATGTGTGTGATCTGTCTTCTCTAATATTTCAGTACTTTTCAGGCTGTTAGCTTTCTTTGCACCTACCAGACATAGAAATGGGAAAAGCTTTCTTTTCTGCTCCTTGCTCATCTGCAGTGTTTCTTAAGCTGTGGGTCGTGGCCCCATGTGGGGTTATGTAACTGAATGTGGGGGACATGAAAAATTTAGCAACGGTAAAAGGTTTCTGAATGTGCAATGACTAAAAATTAATACAAAATCAGTACTTGTCCGTGTTATATTGCACAGTTTCACTGCAGCCATGGTTCTGAACATACAACAAGCACACTTCATACTGCATATGACATTGTGCAGCCCAACATCAGTGACATTTTGACTCAGATCTGGGACTGTTGTTATGTTATGAATTGTAGTGTTTTTACTGTACGATGAATTCTGGCTTGGGATTAGGACAATTTCCAACGATTTCTGAAATGGCCCTAAACATACTTCTGCCGTTTTGTACTATGTATTGATGCAAAGCGACGTTCTCAGCATTGACAGTTACAAAATCAAAATATCGATCCACTCTGAAAACCACTGAAGATGTTCTGCATCCTGCAGTATCAAATATTCTGCCAAGATTTAGTTCTTTATGTAAAAATAAACAAGCACTTCCATCTCATTAGTATGCAAATTTACTTTCATCTTTAATGAATGGAAAAATTATCTGTATACCAAAGAACTTTTAAAATAAATTTCTCTATGATTTATTATTAGTAAATGTTTGATTTGTATACGTACTTTATATACCTATGTACCCGAGGGTCACGTAAAAATTGTTTGGCAAAAAGTGGTCATGAGTGAAAAACATATAAGGAGCCCTGCTCTGTGGAGCCGTGTTTTGGCGCTGACTTTTAGAAGATACTGTGCCCTAGGGTGGTTGTTATTTTGTTCAGCATTAAAGTCTGGGGAAAGACACAGAACCAGCCTGAATATCCATTTTGGATCTCCTTCTGGTTCCAGCTTTTTCCCTTTTCTACATATACTAAAAAGTATAGTATTACCTTACTTTTACACAGGAAACGAATTCTCTGTCTGTTGGCTAATTTACCAATAACTTCTTCCTTTAAACCTCCCCCTTCTTAGGCAAACTAGTGACTCCACTCCTAGAGGATCATCATGCATACCCTATCAGCTTTAGTCCTACTTTATATAGTTTATATATATAATTATATATATATAATTGTTATATATTACATATAATATATAAATATATATATAGTTTATAGAGTATATAGTAAAATATATAGTCCTATATTTTATATTTATATAGTTCTTTAGTCCTATTGCAGCTGAGAACTCCAGAGCTCAGGCTATCCATCAACCTCATTCTTCTTTATAACTAGTATTTTAACCTTGTGCTGTAGGCAGGACTGAGGCTTCTTAGATATAACTAGTCTGGGCATTAGATAACAGACCTGTATAACCAGGTTCATACTTAGAACCTTTCCAGTCTGTGGCAGAACTTGGGTTTCTCCAATATTATAACTTTCGAGAACCCTTAGTTATTTCCATTCCAGGATGACACACTTGTGTAGAATTTTAGCTAATAGTCAATATATAAAATCAAAAAAGAGATGATGAAGTCATTTCTTCTCATTGTTATCTCAAGGAGCATTGGTCAAACTGTTTTTCTCTCTAGATTAGCCAAGTATGTTAGACTTTTAAAATTGGTGAGTCTTGCTATAGGAAAATTCAGTTTATGGAAATTTGAACTTATAAAACTGATATATTAAGGGATTCATATCATTAACTTCATTGCAAAATTATTTGCTTAAATTTTTTTTAAAAAATAGGATGCACTGAAGAATTTCTTTAAATAGCATGCTTGCTTTGATAGCATACATTACATTTAATGTATGATTTGAACAACAAACAAGTCTGCCATTTGTTGTGTCATTTAGATGTACCTATATAAAAATGTTTCTAATTCAGAATCCCATGTGGTTTCTACCCAATTTTAGCCTTGCCTATTGTCTTATATTTCAGGTTAGTGCTTTGTAAAGACGTCTTTTCATTCCATTATCCCAAGATGATATTTAGCTCCTAATGAAGCCGAAGATTAGAGACTGGGAACCTTGATTGTATATGCTGATTTTAAAATCAAATATATTTACATAATGTCATTGACTCCTGCTGGCTTTATTCTTGTTTTCACATGGCTAATAATTTTTGGGTTTCCAAAGGTCTAGAGTAGTCTGGTTTTTGAAACACTGGATACATTTCAGAGAATGGTTTCCTTTTGGCTCACACAGCTATAACCTTAGTTTAGGCCCTCATCATCTTTCACCTCAAGTATTATAACAGCTTCCCAAGAGCTTGCCTCCCTGCCTAAACTTTCTCCCCGCTATCATCTTTCCTTACCATAGCCAAACTGCTTTCTCTTAAGTGCAGATCTGACTATGTCACTACCCTACTCAGTCAACTCTAGGGACTCTTTGTTAACTTTAAGGTCAACTATCAACTCCTCTCTTTAGCTTTTAAAGCCCTTTATGACCTGAGTCCAACCTATCTTTCCATCTACATAGAATGTCCTACATTCTGCAAGTCAGACAAACTGACCTTATCTCTATCCCGCCAGTACGGCTCTCCAACTCCCCTCTTCTTCTCTTTGAATTATCAGCTAAATCCCATAGCTGGAATGTATTCCTTCCTCACCTCCACCATGGATAATCCCTCTTCCTTGGAGACATAGCTCAAGGGCCACCTTCTACAAGGTGAAATATTTCCTGATACCCCCTTCTCCCTAAACTACGTTGTATTTAACGACATTGTTTTTATTTTCTTTATATTCTATATATTCTTAGATATGTACTTGCTTTCTTTCCCATTAGAATGTAAACATCTTTTGAGTAGAGATTATTTTATTTATTGTATTTGTATGCCCAGTACCCAGCATAATTCTTCATACTCAGTAGATCCATTATAAACGCTTGTTGGTCAACTGATTGATTGATTCACTCTCTCTCTGTTTACAGAACAAAGAAGCAGAAGTGAACTGTTAGACCCAGGAGACACACACCAGCATGAGGTAAATCTCTATTTAGGAGTAAACTTTCTCCTGGTGATACACTGGCTGCTTGTTTTATGATTTGCCAAAAAGAGAGAAGACAGTTCTCCTGCTGCATTCTTCTAGAAAAGAACACATTCAGTCTCATGCAGTAGACACTTGGAGTCACTGTATAATGTCCCGGGAGTCCTGTGCACAGGGGAGCATTTTGTGCTGCTCGTTTCGGAAATGGTTGAACAAATGAAGCAGGGGGCGGTCATCTTTCTCTTTGTTCCCTTGATGATCTTAAAGGCTTCTAGGTCACTCCAAGTGTCCTTTGGTTGGAGGGCAGCATGTTATCCATTGGTAACAATCTCTTGGAGCTTAGCAGCAGGACTTGGAGTTATAGGTTACAAAGGTCAAAAGTAGCCCTGGTGTTCTTCTGGTTCATACCACATTCGGTTTCTGTTATGCCCTCATTGCTCCACACATACACACATTGAACCTTCCCTTGTAACGAAGGAAAGCAGTTCAGAAAAACCACCTGACAGAACTACGGTGTTTGACAGCGTCACTTCTGCCCTCTTTTAGGGTGGGTACCAGCTACATCAGAACACTGCCTTCTTCTTCCCACTCTTCATCCATAGCCCTTTTCTTTTATCCTTTTCCTTTGCTTCTCATCTCTTAAATCCACAGTGGTGAGTAGAAGGAAGGATTCTGATTCGTGTGTGCGTGCGTGGTGACTTACCTTCTTGGACAGTGAGGAAATTAAAATTACTCTAAATCATTTAATAGTTGATTCTGTTCTGTAACTTGACCCTCTTGTGTATTGTTGTTTAGCCATTTTTTGGTTGTGTCTTACTCCAAGGCTCCGTCCCCTGTGCCACCTAGGTGCGCCTAGTCTGTATTACTGCTTCATTTTGTCATTTTTCTCCATTCTTGACTTATGCTCTGAAAAGCAGTTTTCCTTCAGAGTTAATTTAAAGGTATGGTTAAAAGGAAAAGTTGTTAGCATCCATATTGTTAGCCTCTGGGACATACTGTAGGACAGCCAATTCTACCCCTCCTTTTCAGCACATCAGTTGAAAGGGTCTTCTACTTCTCATTGGGCTCACTGGCCTTACTGAGGTGGCCAGTCTGACCCAATTCATTAACACAGTTCTATGCATCACTGTTAATAAGCTGATTTTTCTTCAAGTATGTACCTCAGTTTACCTTTTTTGAATTTACTCACGGCAATGGAAATGTAATCCCCAAAGTTTTCTTCCTGGGAATGTAAGTATGCGGTTTGGAGTAGGATAGCAAATTCAAACCCCTTCTATGTGTAATATCCTATCCAAGTTTAAGACACAACGTGCATGGAATTCAGTGTATTCTTGAAGCTCTTGTTAGCCTTGATGATCCCTCCACAAGTACAAGGCTTTCACTGCTCAAGCCTGAATCAGGCCTGGGCCTTCAGGAAGGAGGGCTGGTAGTGGCTGAGGGGCAATGAATGATCAGAAAGTTCTTGGATGAGCAAAGACTTTCCAAAACTGAGTATTTGTGGTTGATAACCTCTCCCACATAATTATACTTTGGAGAATTTATTATGCTTGCACAGACATTTTAAAGTTTATTATAAACTACTTCTCAGTATCTGATGTATCTCCTGCTCCACTTATTCTTGGATAAAATTACATAGGAATGGGGAAAGTGGGAAGAAGAATATATTTAACAAGATAGTTTCTGAGAACTCCATGCTGGGAGAATTGATTCTCATTTTCAGTCTCAGAACTGTGCTGGAGTGGGGTTGTTTTGATTTGGGGGAAGGACTGTAGTATCAGTTCTAGTACAAGTCTTTTTCCATTCACTTTAAAAAAAAATTTTTTTTGATTGCACATATGAAAGATAGGACCAGATTAGCAAGATTTTAGGAGGAGAACTTTAATCTTCCCTTGGTGCTAATCTGTCTATAGAATATATAAATGCCCCCATTGATACTGCATTTGAGACATTGTTTTGACATTGGTATTAACTCCATGATAGAGTATGGATAAATAACTTTGGCCTGGGTACCCTGACCAGAAATCACATTGAGGATGGTTGACTCATATCATTTGAGGATAATGGATTCAGTGATGGCTGTTGGTACACCTAAATGACCCTTAAAGTTGATCTAGTAAAACTGCAGTGAAAAGTGTTTGAGGAGGAGCAAAAAACAAAAAGCTGAGATATGTAGAGGAAAATTGGGAGGGGGAAAGTCAGAGTGAGAGCTAAGAGACAGATACAAAGGAGGAGATGCAGACTGGTTCTTTGAAGGGAAGCCTGTGCAGACTTTAGGCCTGTTAAGGGAATCTTCTAGGCTCAGGAGAGGAGGGAGGAATGTATGTGGTTCCAGAAATGTCAGCCACTGGAGACGTAATGTGACTTTCTGGGCCAAGCCCAGAGCTGCAAAAATGAGAATCATTAGCAGTGGGGTGAGCAGTGACTAGGGAAGTCCCAAGGCTGAGGGAGCTTCCGAGACCTAGGAAGAGCTTTTAGACCATGCCTACCTCCTGAACCAAGACCTCTGAGAGAAGAGCACAGTGCTAAGTTCCTGGAATAATCAGAAAGTTGGCCTGGAGCTGAGGAGAAACAAAAGAGGTAGCCATCGAGGTAGCCAGGGGTGCCATGTGTAAGAGTACTGGACTTGGACTCAGGAAGACCAGAACTCAAATCTGGCCTCAAATACTACTGTGTAAGTGGGCAAGCCATAGACTTCTCAGTTTTTTCACCTGTGAAATGGGGATAGTTACAATGCCTACCTCCAAGGGTTGTGGGGAGGATCGAATGAGCTAATATAAAAAAAGTGGCCGTGCTAGCTGTTATTCCTTATGTTGTTAGTAACAGTTCTAGACCTTCTCCTTCTCTGTTATGTGGACTAAATGGGTCCTGGGCAGAGGGGACTTTGGATGTATTAATGCCTCCTCCTCTTTCTTTTCAGGGGGTAGGAGAGGAGCTCAACCTTAAGGTAGTATTGTGCCTAGAGCAGCAGTTCTCAAACTATGATCTGGGTACCTCTGGGGGTCTCCAAGACCCCTTGGTCAGGGAAGTCAAAACTGTTTTTCATTTCACGTTACTAAGATGTCTTCATTTCTAATGTGACAAATATCAATAGATATAACTCATATAAAAATACCATGGACTTTTGAATAATTTTGGCACATAAAGGGATACTAAGATCAAAATGTTTGAAACTTGCTGTTCTAGAGAACTGTCTAGGTCCCAGGAGGAGCTAGGGCTCAACAGAGTGAAGGAGAGTTGTCTTGACTCTTTATGGACTTTGATGTGAGTCTTGTGGGTTTTGGGTTTTCTACTGAAGGAAATAAAAGTTGTCCCGTATTTATTTATTTATCTATCTATCTATCTATTTATTTATTTATTTGCCTGGGTGATTACATGGGAGCTGATGAATCTTTTACCTTTTCTATAGAAAATCAGACATAATGCATGATGTTTCCAAAGTAGAGCTGCATGGGCTCTAGACTACCCACCAAATACCTTATCAGAGAGATGATCTGGGTGTGAGGGTAAAACAAGCCAAATTCTGATTGACTTATCAGGGGGAAGTCCTAGATGGGTACATGAGCCAGAGAGTGATTTGTGATAAGCTCCCTCTACTGCTTGAGGGTGAACCTGGTCTATATAAACCCAGAGCTTCTGTTCTAGATCACCAGATTCTATTTTGAGGATTAATTATGATGTAAATATTACCCCAGGTTCTTGAAAACTATGTCATTGGAGTGCAAACTCTCACAAGTTCTGCTATGTTAAAAAGGCTCCAAGACATCCTGGTAACTGTCTGCTACAGTTGGCCTTCTGTCCACTATACCATACTGCCTTTCATAAAACAGCAAAAAGTGGTGGGTGGAACAACAAATTCTCAGAAAGGCTGGCATGAGATCCAGTTAACCCAGCTCATCCCAATATCATTTAAAGATAAAATTGGATGGTGACACAGATTAAAAAGAAGGAACTGATCTATTAGCATTTTCATAATTAAATGTCTTTTTCATCAGTGGCAGCAGCTCTGCCATATTAAGATTCTAATATCTCAGTCCCTGATGTACTGTTTAAGAAAATGGAAATAGTGCTAAAGTCATGAAGACAGCGGGACCAGGCCAAGAATACACAGAGGAAATCTGTGCTGGCAGCTTTAGAATTGTTCAGCCTTTGAGGCATGAAGTCTCTGTGTATCTGAGAGGAGGGATGACATTACTATCAAAAAGGCTGTCAGGGGAACATCCAAATAACAACCCATCCACATGCCTACCTTCTTATCTCTACAAAGTATTTATGAGAAAGATCTGTATGTTTCCATGATATTCTTGATGAAATTATGAGGAGAGAATATGTAGGCTTTGGCAAAGGATATTTTATAATAGTCACAAAATTGACTGTCACTGCATTTATTGTTATTGGTTATAAAATATCATTTATTTCAGAAGGGCAAAATGCATCTTTAATATTTTCTCACACAATATCTCCCATTTTATTCTAAAGGATACAAAATTCATTGATAGATGAAGTAATAGATTACTTTGTTAAGTGATCTGATTTTTACCATGATGCAAGGTATAAAAGAGGGAGGGGTATTCTGGACAGTAGTGTTTGTCACAGGATTTCCAGGGCAAAGTTCAAATGGAAAAGAGTTTCCCTATAAATGATGAGGTTCTCCATACACTCCTGTCTAAAGATAGCACTGTGCTGGTGATAGCAGCTTTGTAATACTATAGTTATTCTTAAGGAAGATCCAAAACTACTCTTATCAGGCTACACTGGAAAAACCAAATGGATGAAAAATATCTCTTGACAGACCATGTTATGTAATTGAATCAACAGCCTATTGAGTTATATTCGTTACATTCATCTTGGATGGACATTGCTGTTGAATGATGATGTTGGTCAGATTTCAATTGGAGTCAGAATGGAATGGATTGCAAATGTGAAATTGTACAGCACATTTGATCCTCCCATGCTGTTAATCCGAAAGAAAAACCCAATGTTTTAGCACCAGTATTTTTCTACTGATTTTATTTGGAATAATGGATGTCATACGGTGAATTATGGAACATTAAAATCTCTGAAAAATAAAAAATTCCAGGTGACCCGAAGGGTAATAGAAAGAAGTAAGGAAATAGGCATTTATTAAGTATCTGTTATGTGCCAGGCACATGTTAAGTGCTTCACAAATATTATCTCCTTTGACCCTCATAATAACCCTGTGAAGTTGGTGCTATTATTCCCCTTTCTACAATTGAGGAAACTAAGGCAGACAGAGGTTATGACTTTGCCAGGTAAGATAGCTAGTAAATATCTGAGGCTGGATTAGAACTCAGGTCTTTCTAACTTCAAGGTCAAAGCTGTATCCACTTTGCCCCTAGCTGCCTCTATTGTAACAGGAGTTTCAGCACTGGTGAGATCTTGGATCCATGGAAGTAAATTTCCACTGGAAATTGGCATATCTCTTCCATGACAGAGAAGTTGATGTACTGGATAAAAAGGTGAGTCAGGAAGACCTGAATTCAAATCTGGTGGAGTGACTCAGGGCAAATGGCTTCTCCTTAGCTTTTCTTTAAATTCTTCTAATTAAAGAGAATGTGCTGACTTACATCCCTGTAGCAATAAAGTCGCAGGTCCCTATGCCTATATCTCTGCCATATATCTACCTCTTTAAGGCTGAGGGAGAGGTAGTCTGGATTTAAACTGGCCTTCTCTAGGTCCAGCGTTCAATCCACTATACCACATAACTTTCTCTATGCTGTTCAATGGAAAGCTATATGAAGGGAGCAAGTAGGGGTCAACCTGTTATTGCTAATAATTACATGTGTACAAGAAATGACGCTAAAGATACCATCCAGAATAACGGCATCTCCGAATGAGGAGGAAGTTGAGGGGCCACCTAGTCTGACTGATACATAGCAGAGTCCTTTTTATAACATGCCTGATAAGTGATCCTCTAACCTTTACTCAAAGACTGACAATGAAAAGCAACCCACTGCTTCTCAAGATAGTGCATTTCCTTATTGTAGAGTAAAAAAGCCCTTCCTTAGATCAAGCACACATTTACTTTTATGTGACTTCATCTCTTTCCTTTGGTCCTTTTCTCTAAGGTCAAGCAGAATAGATCTGATCCTTCTTCCATATGGCAGCCCTTCAGATATTTGAAGACTTCTATCATGTCTCATGCCCTCCAAGTATTCTCTTCTCTAGGTTGAGAAGACATCCAAGAGATTTGCAATTGGAAAAAGGATGGGCTGATCCTTTAACAACAGTGAGGGGTCAGCCCACTGTTAAAAGACTTACAGGAGGGACTTCCTCATGTTTGGTGGACTTCTTGGGGAAGAGGGATGGGAGGAAATAGATGAGAGGAGAAAGTGGAGGTGTGTTATGATTTGAAGGAAGATCCATATCACTTAGTCTTGTATTCACAGATGGTGTGATGATGATCTGAGCCACTTGAATGTAAACAGAAAAACGTTTAATTGTAAACAAAGTAGTCTGAGAGAGGACCAGAAGTTTGCTTTAGTGCACTGAATAAAATAGGATCATTGATCTAGAGCTGAAAAGACTCTCTGGTCCAACTCCTTCATTTCATAGGTGAGGAAATTAAGGCCCAGAAAAATTAAGTAGCTTGTTCTAAGTCACTCTGGTAATAAAATTACCTAAACCAGATCACATGATAACAGTTTCGGCACCCTCACCATGCTGCTCCCTACTGTTTTTTGAGAAATTCATGTCTTTGCAACTTCCTCTGGGGATATTTTAGACAGGGGTGTGCTGGTAAATGCTTAATGAATAGCTCTCTGAAAAAAAACACACATGCATAAGATACTTTTAAGTATAACCTGTGCTATTAAAATTTTATTCCTCACTTTCTTAAATCTAGAGAATTGACGAAACAGTAAATCAAGCCCTAATTTATAGCATTTGATGATATCCAAGGTATAAATGCTTACACTGAAAATTTAACAATTGGCTCTGTCATACAAACTGGCCCTAGCACATCCTGGATAGATGATGGGGAGAATCTGACTTAGGGTATGTTTGCTTTGATCTAAGATCTATGAACACTTACGTCATCAAGGAAATTGAGAAAAAAGACCATCATACAGATGTTTCATTTGTTCACCCATTTCTAAGACCAATTATACACCTGAGCATATCTTGTCACGCTGTATGGAAGCTGTTTTACATGACCACAATTAAAAAAAAACATTTTAGCTTTGTTTTGCCTTGGTTTTAACTTTATGGAAATCCCTATCCTATGCACATCATTTTTATTTTTGTCTTGTTCATTTCCATATTCAGAGGTGATATCCCACACACACTCACCTTTTTGAGATTATTGGTAACTTTTCTGGCATCTGAAGAAGCTGTACAGATACATAGACAGTTGCCCCCAGAGTATTTTCCAATTTTATTTCCTCTTAGGGTCCCCCTCCTTCTTTGGTTTTTTACCCTTTCTGTCTGCATTTGTCCTTTCCTTTTTCTGTTATTATCTCTTAAGTGATGACAGTTACAGAATAGGTGACTTATCTAATGGAGTTGAAATGTCTAACCTAGGAGTATGACCAAAGTCCTGCAACACCCCCTGCTTTGAAATGCATAAATCTAAATACAGGTTGTGGTTTCCTTTTCCCATCTGTTTAGTTTTATAAGTCTACTAAGGCTTAAGGAGAAGGATTTTATTATGTTCAGTAATACCAATAGTACTAAAATACTGGGGGAAAGGGAGTAAAAAATACATCAGAGAACAAAGTACTAAACCCCGCACGGAGCCCATTATGTTTTGTTTTTATTTCTCCTAGTTGTGCCTTTTGTGAAAGATCAGGTTTGGTTTGGCTCAGCAAGCCCTGTGGTCTAATCAAGTTACAACAATTTAATGAAGTAGTAAAGATATGCCAACAGCCCAGGATGAATTGAATACACAATTGTAGCTGAAAATGAAGTTAACCATATATTTTGTTTCTGTAGAAACCAGAACCCAGTCCCGGAAGCACTCAGTATTTTAATAAAGAGAGCTCTGGAGGAATAGACGATAGGAAGACAGAGGTTTCTAAAAGAAACAAAGGGAATTTATTGAAGGATGAAGGAGCTGTGAATGTAAATCACAAGAAAATATCAAAGAGTAAAACAACTAGGAATAAGCAGACAACTGTTGATCAAATAAACGCCAAAGAGCCCCCAAAGATAAATATACAGGATGTCCGTGAACCCAAGAACTTAGTGCCTGTGAGAGAGAGAAAAAGTAGGACAGTTCGCAAAAGAACTGTAAGAAAGAGTGATACAAGGACACCAGTGGCAGCCTCCTCAAAAACAACTAGATCTATTGCACATAAACAACAGGATCCGGAAGCTTTTTGTGACCTTTCAGAAAAGTCTGGTACACTGGCGCACTCAGTAATTCCAGTGCTGAAAAATCATCTGTGCCATGATAACGAAGTTTTTTCAGTTTCCAAAGGAAGGGATGCTTGTGAAAACGACACAACTTCACTCACCGTAATGAGCCCAGAAGAACCGGAGCGGAGCCCAAGGTCAGCAGACGATCAGAAGGAAGCCAGTGTCTTAGAATCAGAAACTGCTGAGCCAGCACAAGCCATCCTCTCTAGACCTCCCTCTTGTGAAGAAGCCAGCTTGCCATTGGCCACTGAAGGAAGTGATCACACTGTTCATCATGAGAAACCTGTTCCGTGTGAGGCCGGTGCCTGTAATAACCCAGATCGGAAAAGTAAGAGTATGACAGCCTGGGAAAATTGTTTCTTTTCCTTTCTAAATAGAAATGTTGACAGTGGCAGTAATAAGAATGATGGTGGTGATGGTGGATGCCTCTCTGAGGGAACTGTATTACCCAAGAAGATGATCTGTCTTGTAAATGATGAGAACCAGATTAACTGCAAAGCACATGCAGAGCATGAGGAAGGGTCAAGTTTCCAACACTGCTTGTCTTCTGAAACTCAGTCTTTACTCCAGGAAAATGTTTTCCAAGTAGGTGACCTCCCGACAATTTCACACCAGGACATGGTCAACTTATCTGATTCGGATTGTACCATTATTTCTGAAAGGTATGTTGTAAATGGTGGACAGAATATTAAAGGAATCACTTCCAATGTCGACCCTGAGCAGATTCCCCTGACTACTTCAGGGACACCATCAACGCCTGACTTATTGGGGCAAATTAGGGGAGTGGAAATATCCACCAGTCTTCCTAAGAACCACACCATTGTGCCAAGTTTTGTTCATCACTCAGATGAGGAGAGAATGACAAATGAGAGGGGAGAGGAGAGTTCAAAAAGAACCTGCACTGGGAAAACTCAGGAGGTCCATCAAAAGAGCACTGAGTGCATAGGACAATCTCATGAAAAGGAAGTGACTAGAATGGAAAGAAAGCAAGCAGGACTCCCAGAGAGGGATGTGATTCCAAATAAGAATATACAGTCTACTGAAAATATGAATGAGGATCTAAGAGATACCTCCCAGCTCAGGCAAGGGACAGAGAAGATAATTCCTTTCCAATCAGGTAATATTTAAATTACTATTATTTTTACAGTATTACATGTTTTCTTAACCTATAAATTTTCCAATGAATTCCATGCTGTATGTACTCACCCCAACAAATGTGCCATAGAGCTGTGCTTTCCAGGTCCCTCCCATGGCTAACAGCTAGTGTGTATATAACACTTTAGGTTTGTGAAACTCTTCACAAATGTTATTTCATTTTATTTTAGCCCCAGGAGGTAGGTGCTACTGTTACCCCATTTTATAGAGGAAATAAAGCAGACAGAAATTAGGTGAGCTGCCCAGGGTCAATAAGTGTTTTAGGTCAGATTCTGCTGCAGCTCTTCCTAACTCCAGATGTGGCCCTTTATCCACTACACCACCTAAGCTGCCTAAGGTGGCAGCATTTTCTGTGATGCTGTAATTATCAGAAGACAGTTGTTGCATTGATATTCTCAGAAATCAGCAATTCTCCCAGTAGGCTAAACCAGGAATTCTAAACATGTTTCCACAGTAGAATATTGTTATCTCATTTTATTCAGTCACTGAATTACAAAATCTCACATTTCGAAGAAACTCCAGAGACCGCTGTGTCCATCCTATACCTAAAAAAATACTCCCTTCTGCACTATGCCCCCAAAGTGGTCATCTAACCTTTGCTTAAAGATTTCCATTGTGGAGAAACCCATTATTTTCCAAAGCAGCCTGTTCCACTTTTGGATAGCTGTAATTATTAATAAGTTTTCCCTCCTATCAAGCCTGCATTAATCTTTATTGTTCCTCTGGAGCCAAAGAGAACAAGTGGAATCCTTTTTTTCAGCCTGACAGTCATTCCACTGTTTGAAGATAGCTATCTTTTCCACCTTTGCCATCCCCGGTCTTTATGCTAAACATCCCCAGTTGTGTGGCTGGAATTTGAGATCCTTTATCATCTCAGTAGCTTTTCTGGCATCTAGATCAGTGCCAATGAATTCCTGCGGGCCAGATATCAATTTAGAAAACCATGATCTATCTTGTATTGTATTTTTACTCTGCTAAAATTTCCTGATTACATTTTAATCTGATCAGGTTTCCCTTAGAAGTTTCGCCTGGTTCTGCTGCCTTTGGGCCTGAAGTTGGATGCTTCTGCTCCAGATTGTTAGTGTCTTTAATATGTTGCCCAGAACTGACTCTGATACTCTCGATACAGTCTGACCTGGGAAAAGTACAGGAGAACCATCGCTTCCCTGCCGGACTTGGTGACTCTCTTAGTACATCCTGAGATTACATTAGCTGTTTTTGGCTGCTATATCACACTATTCACTCATGTTGAGCTCAGTCTGCTAATTCTCATGGGTTTTTTTTCAGAACTTCTGTCTTGTACTCCTGCAACTTGTCCAGGCAAAACCCATTATCTGTAGATGTCCTTTGTGGCTCTGTATTGGGTCCTCTTCTCTTTTCCCTCTCTCTGAGTGATGTCAGCAGCCTGCATAAATTCAGTTCTCTTCTCTAAGAAGTGACTCCTGTATCTGTGTATCTAGTCCTAACCTTCCTCCTGAGCTCCAGTCCCACATCCCCAACTGCCTTTTGGGCATCTAAAGCCAGATGTCGCGTAGGCATTTTAAACTCGATGTGTGCAAAATATAATTCTTTATCTTTCCCTCCAAACCTCGTTGTCAAGGTACCACTGGCCTCCCAGCTGCCCTGGCTTTATGCCTTAGTGTCGTCTTTAACTTCTCACTCACATTCACTTCTATCTGACATGCTGACAAATGTTTGTATGTTATTTGTATATTACCCTTTTCTCCACTCATAGAACCAACCCCCTTACACAGACCCTCATCACGTCTTGCCTGAATTATTGCAATATTTTTCTAATTGCTCTTGCTGCCCTAAATCTTCCTGCTACAAAATCACTCTCCACTCATATACCAAAGCGATTTTCCTAAAGTTCATGTCTGACCACGTTACTGCCTTACGCAATAAACTGTGGCTCCCATTTACCTTCAGATCAAATGCAAAATCCTCCATTTGCCACTTAAAGTACTTCATAACTTGGACCTTTCTACCTTTCCAGTTTCCTTACATTTTCCTCCTTTCCATGTCCTTTACAATCTAGTTAAAACAGCCTGTTTACTGTTCCTTGAATAAGCCACTCTGTCCCCTATACCTGAGAATGCTGTTTCTCCTCATTTCTGACTCCTCACTTCCTATAAGAATCAGCTCAAATCTCATCGGCCAGAGGCCTTTCCTGGTCCCTGGTCTCTTCGCTCTAAGATTACTTTTATCTCTGTGTGTGTATAAGTGTGTATGTATACATATGTGTAGATATTTAAATATATGCACATGTGTATACACACACATACAACATCTATATGACTTTCTTCAAGTCATTGAAAAAAAAGTCACACAGCATAGGAGCCAAGCACAGATCTTTCAGGCACTCCACTAAAGACTTCCTTCCAGGTCACAATTAAACCATTATAGAATGCTCTTTGAGTTCTACCACTCAAAATACCTAAATTCATCTAATTGGTACCATCATCCAACCTTCCATCATTTTATCTTACTCAATAGAAATACATGAGACTTCATCATATGCTTTCCCAGAATCCAAGTAAGCCATAGATAGCGTCTACCTGATCCGCTAGTTTTTTTATTCTGTGAAAAAGAAGATGAGGTTGTCTTGGTGTGCCCTATTCTTAATGTGTTATGAGCTCTTTATGATCATGACTTCCTTTTCTGGATGCTCCCTAACCATCCTTTTAATAACATGTTCTGGAATTTCTCCAGGAATTGAATTTAAGCTCACTGGCCTATAGTTGTTAGATTCTATAACTGTTTTTGAAAACTGAGAAAATGTTTCCCTTTTTCTAGTCTTGGGGGTACTTCTCATCTTTCCACAGTTCTTTCACTAATGTCAGATAATTTTCCCTGGACTGGGTGACTTTAACTCATCAAGGTCATCTAGGTTGTCTCTTACTATCTTGTTCTGTATCTTTACTGTTAATTTCTCCATTTTTTTTTTGTTTTGTCTCTTTAGTCTCCTTGACAGAGATCATAGAAGCAAAATAAAGACTGAGCAGCTTTTCCTTTTTTCTGGGCAGTTATCACTCTCCAATCTACCCACAGAAAATAATTCTCCCCAATATTTCTCCAAGTATTTTTCTCTCCGTAGGAAATAACTTTCTTTGTTTCTTTAGAATTTCATTCTTCAGAGTTCTGAATACCTTCCGGGTGGACTTCACCCATGGAATTTTAGTGCATTCAGTACTACCTCTCTTTTCTTTGAATCCTTTGAAATTTTCTCTTCCAAAATCCATTTATGGCTTTTCTCTCTTCTATCACAAATTTTGCTATGTAGTGGTCACTTTCCCTGGACTGTCATTCTATATCATAAGTGTTTCTAGTGAATGTAACTTTAACAGTATAGAAGTTACTTCAAAGAAATATGTGTATTGAGACCCTTACAAAATATGGATTTTTGTCATCTATAAATTTGACCAATTTCTCAAACTAGTAAAAACCACATACAGCATTAACATCCCACAAATTTTTTTACTTTTCAGACAAGGACATGACTGATAATGTAAACAGAGAGCAAAAGACTGAAAGAAGCCACAAGAAGGCAAGAGGAAAAAAAAATCCAGACACTCCTGTGCCTAGAAATTTACAACATGGGAAAAGAGCTCAGATTAAAAGAAAAAGGCAAGATCTTCAAGAGACTACCGATAGTCAAAATCTGAGTTCCTCTCTAAGTACAAAGGATTTACAGAATTTGTCACAGCAAGAGGATTCTCCTGATCATCCTAAAGCTTCTGAGATTCCAGGTTTGTTTGAACTTGCTATCTTTTCTTCCAAACTCCCTTATTTCTGAAGAGGAGACCATCATTCTTCTGGTTTCCCCTTTGGGTAACCCCTGAGTATCTGCAATTTATCATTCCCCTTCCGCTCATATCCAGTCAGTTGTCAAATCTGGTTTTTGCCTTCACAATACCTTTATCTGTCCCTACCTCTCCACTCATATGGTCCCCATGCTAGTTCATGCTCTTACCACTTTTTGCCTGTACTATCATGAGTCTCCTAATTGATATTCCTGCATCCAATCTGCCCTCTCCCATAATCCATCTTCTTTACAGCTGCTGAAGTGATTTTCCTAAGATGGAACTCTAACTATGTCACTTCTCAGCTCAGTGAACTCCAGTGGGTCCCCGTTTCTTCGAGGATCAAATATATAACCTTGTGTTTCATCTTTATAGGCCTTCACAAGCTGGCTCCGATCCACCCCTCCAGCCTTACTAAACACTGCTGCCCTTCCTGCACTCTGAGGTCTAGTCAGACTGGTTTTCTTTCTACTCTTCACACTCAATATTCCATCTCCTGTCTTGTTAACCTCTGCACAGACTGTTTGACATGCCTAAAATGCATTCCCTCTTCACCTCCATTTCATTTATCACCTGCCTGAAGCCTTTCTAGATCCCTTGAGCTGCTGGTGCCTATGAAACTCCACCCCAGCCAGCTACCTTGTATTTACTCTGTACCCAGTTTGTTTATTCTTATTATATGTGTACATGTTATATCTCCTAATAGAGTGTAAGCTCCTTGAGGGCAGGGATGGTTTCATTTTTGTCTTTATATTCCTAGAACCTAGCACAATGCTTGGCACATAGCAGGTGCTTACTAAATGCTTGTTGACTGATTGATTCTGAGATCATGATAATGACATTAGCGTTTATGGAGTGCTTTAAGGTTTGCAGTTTACAAATATCTTACTTTCTCTTCACAACAACCCTGGGAGATGAGTGCTATTTCTATCCCTATTTTACAGATGAGGCAGGGAAAATGTAAATGACTTGTCCAGGATGACCCAGTTCATTAGTATCTGAAGTCAGATTTGAACTCAGGTCTTCCTGAATCCACGTTCAGGGCTCTATTTATTACAGCACCTAACCATGCTATGATAAAAGTAGTACTGTAACAATAGTACTGTGATCAGTCATTGTTCTGACTACATAGGGTCTATAGATGTGCAATGAATGTGTCTCTATGAGTCAATTTGGCTTTTTTTAACCGTCTTAATGGTCAAGTAATATATCAGTACTTTAGTAGATCTGTGATCTCATTAGTGCGGATACTACTTCCAATTTTACCTATTGAAGTAACACAATGATATCAATGCCTTCCTATTTGGTACCATTTTAGCCCATGTTTTTAGAATAGATCAGGGTGAGAACCCTGTGGCCTCAAGGCCACATGTGGCTTTCTAGGTCCTTGGGTGTGGCCTTTTGACTGAGTCCAAGTTTCACAGAACAAACCCTTTTATTAAGGGGATTTGCTCTGAAGTTTGAATTCAGTCAAAGGGCCACACTTAAGGGCCTAGAGGGCAACATGGCTTTGAGGCCACAAGTTCCCCATCCCTAGACTAGACCTATAATTTCATTGATAGAAGGAATCCACAGTAAGGAAACTCATGCTCCCAGTGCAGATCGACATCCTTTTTGCCATTTGTAGTCCAAGAGAGTTACCTGGGGGGGGCACTTGGTCACACAGCCAGCATGTATCAGAGGACTTCAGTCCAGTTCTTCTTGACTCGAAGGCCTTCTCTCCATCCATTGTGCAGTGCTGCCTCTTATATTTTGTCCATATTCTACTATATATTCTCCATGGAATATCTAACCAACGCACCAGAGACCTTCCTCCAGCTAGGTCCCTTTGTTCCTCCAGATCTCCCATTTAGAGTCTGAAGTCTCCTTGGGTGTGTGAGTTGTTGTGATGGTCAGATGTGCCATTCAGCATATTTGTCCATAAGCACCTCTGTCCCCTTTTTCACGACTACTTTAATATAATCACTGAAGAAGTAAAAGAGGTTCACACAGAGCTGAGGGCCATTGGTGTTGTGGGTTAGTGTGGCCGATGAATCATCTCCTAGTGACTAGGATCTGATGATGAGCCTTGCCATCCTTAGTTAGAGGGGTTCTCCAGCAGCAGGCTCTATTTGTCTCTGTGATCCCACTCAAAACCTTTCCCTTTCCCTGACTAATGAGGACCTGGGACATTCTTGCTTAAGTCCTTACGTGAGTCATTGAAGTCCTTTAATTATGGTCCTCAGCTGCAACATTCTGAAAGTGGGAGATCCCCAAACCTTCCAGAGCTTGTGCTCTGTTATCATCCCCTTCTATTTCTGGCTCTGCCCCATGATGAAGACCTGCGGGAAGGTTAATCATCATCATATCTTGTAGTTACAGCCATTAAATAGTGACCTCTGTCAGCAGCCACTAAAAATAACGTTTTGTGATTTTCTAATAGTAAGTCACGATGAACAACACAAAACATTCTATGTGGTATATTATCAGTTGTACATAGATTATAAAAATTAAAGTTAGACAATTTTTCCCCATCTTCTCCTTCATATACATTCAGAGAGTCTACCTTTAAACATGTGTAAAAAAATTATGACAGAAATAAAAGATTACAGGATTTTTGTGTCTCTAACCACATCCTTTGAAGCTGAGGGCAGAGTTCAGACCACTGCCTTTGCAGAGGAAACACTGCTAAAGTACTAAAGTACCAGGGAAGCTGTGTCAGTCAAAACATCAAAACACTCACTGGAACTCCACTTGCTATTTTACATTGAAATGGAAAAGTTATCTGCCCTCAGAAAGAGAACTGATGAACTCTGAGTTAAAACTGAAGTATAATTTTCTCACTTGTAAAATTTTTTCTGACTTTTTGCAGTATAACTAATATGGAAATGTTTTACATGATTTCACATATATAATTGGTGGGGGAGGCATGGGAAGGAGGGAGAGAATTTGGAACTCAGTTTTTTAAAAGCATGTTAAAAATAAGTAATAAATATTTTTTATAAAGAGAAAGAAATTGCATAGTTTGTGTTTTTTGACTGATGTAAAGAGTAGACTCTATATAACCCTGGGCAAGTTATTTAAATTCTCTGGGCCTTAGTTTCTTCATTTATAAAATGAATAGATTTGAATTAGGTGACTTTCTAAGGTTACTTCCATCTTGACATGTTCCTATGATCCTCTTCAGAATGTAAGATTTATGGGGCTGTAGGTTCTTCTCTTTTAATAGTATTTTATTTTTCCCAATTATGTGTCAAGACAATTTTTAGCATTCGTTTTTACAAGATTTTGAGTTCCAAATTTTTCTCCCTCTCTTCCCTCCCCTCTTCCTAAAATGGTAGGCAATTTGATATGTATGTATAATTATGTGAAACATTTCCATGTCAGTTGCAATTGTGAAAGAAGAAACAGATGAAAGGAAAAAGAACCCCCAAAAAATCAAAATAAGTTTAAAAAGGAGCCCGTCAGTTCTTTATCTGGATGTGGATAGCTTCTCCATTGTGGGTCATTGTCTTGGATCATTGAGTTGCTTAGAAGAGCTGAGTCTTTCATCACACAGTACTGCTGATACTGTATATACAACATTTTCCTGCTTCTGCTTATTTCACTTTGCATCAGTTTGGACAAGTCTTTCCAGATTTTTCTGAAATCTGTCTGCTCATCATTTCTTATAACACAATGGTATTCCATTACATTCGTATACCACAGCTTGGTCAGCCATTCCCTCGTTGATGGGCGTTCCCTTAATTTCCAATTCTTTGCCACCTCAAAAAGAACTACTGTAAATATTTTTGTGCGTGGAGGTCCTTTTTCCTTTTTTAATGATCTAGATATAGATCTAGTCGTGCTATTGCTGGATCAAAGGGTGTGCACAGTTTGGCTGCCCTTTGGACATACGTAGTTCCAAATTGCTCTCCAGAGTGGTTTGCTCCATTTCAGAACTGCCGACGAGGCATTAGTGTCCCAGTTTTCTTACATCCTCTCCCAACATTTATCATTTTCTGTTTTTGTCATACTAACTAATCTGAGAGCTGCAAGTTGTTTTACTCAGAGTTGTTTTACTTTGCTCTTCTTTAACCAGAAATGATTTTGAGCACTTCTTCATATGCCTATAGATAGCTTTGATTTCTTTGTCTGAAAACTTCCTCTTCATATCCTTTGACCATTTATCATTTGAGGAATAGCTTGTATTCTTATAAATTTGACCCAGTTCTCTATATATTTGAGAAGTGAGAAACTTGCTGTAAAGTTTGTTTCTGAACTTTGTAACTTCTTTCTCATCTTGGCTGCATTGCTTTTGTTTGTACAAGAGCTTTTTAACATATCAAAATTCCCTCTGTATTTTGTAGTGCTCTCTCTTGTTTGTTCACAATTCTTCCCTTCTCCATAGATCTGACAGGTAGACTACTATTTCTTGTTCCTCTAACTTTCTTATGATGTCACCCTTTCTGTTTAAATCACGTACCTATTTTAACTTTATCTTGGTATACAGTGTGACATGTTGGTGTATACCTACTTTGTGCCCTGTTATTTCCTAGTTTTCCCAGTAGTTTTTGTCAGATAATGGGTTCTTATCACAAAGGTCAGGATCTTTGGATTTATCAAACACTAGGTTATTATGGTCAATTACTACTGTGTCTTATATACCTAACTATTACTCTGATTCCCCCACTCAGATATATCTCATAGCCAGCACCAGAGAGTTTTGGTGATTATTGCTTCATAATATACGTTACCAGCTCACCTTCCTTTATATTCTTTTTTCATTAATTCCCTTGATATTCTTGACCTTTTATACTTGTAGATGAATTTTGTTATTTTTTTCTAGCTCTACAAAATACATTTTTGGTACTTTGTTTGGCATGTCCCTGAATAAGTAAGTTAGTTTAGGCAGGATTGTCATTTTTATCATGTTGGCTCAGCCTACCCATGAGCGAGTGATATTTTCCCAGTTGTTTAGATCTGACAGTGTTTTGTAACTGTGTTCATATGGTTCCTGGGTGTGTCCTGGCAGATAGACGTCCAAGTTTTATATTGTTTGTAGTTATTTTCAGTGAAATTTTTCTCTCTCTCTTGCTGATGGGCTTTGTTGGACATAAGAAGAAATGCTGGTGCTTTATGTGGGTTTGTCTTACATTCCACAACTTTGCTAAAGTTGTTCATTATTTCAAGTATGTTTTAGTTGATTCTCTGGGGTTCCCTAAGTATATGTGCATCATGTTATCTGCAAAAAGTGCTGGTTTTGTTTCCTTGTTGCTTATTCTAATTCCTTTGATTCTTTTTCTTCTCTTATTGCTACAGTATTTCTAGTACAATATTGACTAACAGTGGTGGTAATGGACGTAAGTGCTTCAGCCCTGGTCTTTGTGGGGAGACGTCTAGCTTATCCCCATTGCAGACATGCTTTCTGTGAGGGTTTTAGATAGATACTGCTTATCATTTTAAGGAACACACCTTTTATTCCTGTGTTCTATTGAGATAATTATCTGATTTCTGTTGTTTTTGTTATTGAGATGGTCAATTATGTTTTTAGTTTTCCTAATTTTGAACCACTCCTGCATTCCTGATAAAAATCTTCTAGTATATGTAGTGTAATCTTAGTATATAATCCTTGTGATATATTGCTGTATTTACCTAGCTACCATTTTGTTCAAATTTTTTGCTTCTATGTTCATTAGGAAAATTGATCTATAATTTTCTTTCTCTGTTTTAGCTCTTCCTATGGAATTTCTTTCTTGAAAGTTAATTGGCTGATAAAAATTATGAAATGTCTGAGGTGTTGGACCTATAATTCTTAGTTCCCATTTTTAAAAAGTCTTTTGTACCTACCCTCATGGTTATAAAAGACCTACAATCTCCTTATGAAGTCTGTAACCATTCCATTGCAATCTTTAGGCAACCAGGTGTTCAGCTCCAACTTTGCCTGTATTTTAAAAAGCTGCTTCACTGCTGTTATTGTATAGCTGAGTATGTTGAAAGATGGGGAGAGATGAGGAATCCTGTGGGACTTGTTTGTAACAAAGTAGTGAGTCTACAAGAGTTCAGTTTTCCTAGAACACATCCGCTGCGGATCTGTTTGTGTTCCTTTGTGTTGTGTGTACCCCTGGGTAGGTTTCAAATGTCTGATAATGCTGCCAACTTATCTGGGACCTTGTCACAGAGGTCAAGGATTTGGTGGTAGTGAATTTGTCACATGGCTATTGGTAATGTTCACATCCTTGACAATGTTTTTGAAGCTATTTTCTATTCTCTTTAGTATGTTTATGTAAGAAATTGTGGGACTCTGTTGGTCAGGAATCCCTAGGACCTGATACTTAGATCATGCTCCACAGAGGCCAGCTATTTGGGGCAAGAATGGTGGAACAGTGTGTTGCTCTTGGGCTGTCACCTTCTCCTCCCTCTGACTGAAACTTTAGACTCCATCCCTAGCTCTGCCTTATTTTGCCAAGGTCCAAATCTCTAAGTAATTCCCTAATATCTCCTTTCCACCCTCTCCCCCATCCCTACTTTACAGTACCAGTTTTATGATATTGTCTCCCATTAGAATGTCAGCTCCTTAATGGCTTGCTTGTGTTTGTGTCCCCAGTGCATAGCGCAGGCCCTGAACTCAGTCAGACTGAGACCTGTTAAAGACCGTACCTTAAAAAAGCATCTGGGGCCATCTCCAGTCATTCTGATCTAGATTTTGCTACTGGACCCAGATAGCTCTGGAGGAGAGAGTGAGGCTGGTGACTTTGCACAGCCTCCCTCACTTAAAAATGACGTTTGCATGTCATGACATCACCTCCCTGATGTCACAGTCCTGTTTGAGAATGAAAGTCAAACCACACCATAGTATAGCACAGGCCCTGGCATGTAGTGAGTGCTCAGTAAATGGTCTGTCCATTTATCTCCATCTAGCTAATTAGCTATCCTGTTGAAGAGTTTCCTTTTATTCCGCAATAAGCATCCGTTATAGTTTTGGGGAAGTCTAAGATGTATTGCTGGGTCTCTCTGCTCTATTAAGAGCTACACATTTAAAATAAAGTTTTACACATTCCTTCAAATATGGCTTGGCTGCATACAGTGTTTGTGTCACTAAGCCATGCAATATTCTGTGCAAGTATAATCCCATTCAGGAGTTTAGCTAATTTTCAAGCATTGCCACTACAAGTTAATCATCTAATTCTGTTTCTAAAGACCTGTGAGGCCATATATGCAAATGATATTTTACTAAAGGCAAAAAAAAAAAGGTCAGAAAAAATGAATTATGGTAACGCCTCATTAATCTGAATTGCAAAGAATTATGAAAAAAGACATTTCAGATGGTATACTTTATTTTTTTATAAAAGAAAAATAGAACATATAATAGGCTAGAGAACTGTAGTTAATTATACTAGAAATATGAGGTAGAAATTACCTGGTACTATATATAATAAGACTTTTAAATCCATTAAATCATAATGTAACTTTAGGAAAGCAATTTTTTTTAGAATACTACTGTCAAAAATATTTTGGTCCATTTTAGGTCTCAGTTCTATGGAATTACTGAGAACAGTGACGAATGTTCCACTAGAATTTTAAATGGTTTTTAGTCAGGAAGATCTTGAATTAACTTAATGAAAAGGCATGTTCTGAGATGAGTATAATGAAGCAGATGATGCATTACTGTTTTTTCCCTCAAAGTTAGAACTCAGAAAAATTCATTTGTGAGTCCATGTGCATTAAATCCGCTAATGCCCTTCGGGATCAGCATGACCTGATGTAGAGAGCCCTGGACTCAGAGCCTCAAGACCTATAATGGGTGATGTCCTGACTCAAAGACTTCCTTGCTAAACAACACTATTAACAGTAAGACCATGGATGAATCGCATAATCAGTCTGAGCCTTGGTTTTTCTCATCTATAAAATGGACTTAAGACAGAAAGGCAGATAGATAAACTCACTTATTAAGTACATGCTATATTCCTGGCACTGTGCTAAGCCTTGGAATAGAAACAAAATCAAGATAATTCCTGCCTTTAAGGAGCTCACATTCTAATAGGGAAAGAAAAAGGCTACTCGAAGGACTTGGTACGGTGAGGAGATATGAAGAGGGCCTTGGCAAGATAAAGTGAAAACTTACCTAATGGAAGCAGGAAACCCAGGGGTGGAAATGAAGTTTTCACTGAGGTGGAGATGGTCATAAAGAAGTATAATAGTACTCATCCCTCTGAGAAGCAATGTGGCACAGTGGATAGAAAGCTGGTTTTTGATTCAGGGAGAGCTGGGTGTAAGTTCCACGTCAGACATATATACTGGCTCTAAGACCCAGGTTGTGTTACTTAACTTCTAAGTACTCTAGACAGAGACTCTAAGTGGCAGAGAGAGTTCTAGCCTGTTACTGGTATACAGAGTTTACTTATCTGGAAGTTCTCTATAATATCAATGAGATCATGGGTTCAGTCCCTGTACCCACCTCATAGGGTTCTTTATGTGGAAAGTGCTTAGTACATATAAATATGAATGACTATCACTGTTATACCCTTAGAACCTTCAGCGTTTGGCAAAGAGGATACTCAGGCCTTGCCTGACAGACCTAGCTGCAGAACAGTAACTGAAGTCCGTAAGAGGAGCTCAAAAGGTAAAAGCCGTCTGCATTTGGCTGCCAGAAGAGGAAACTTGTCGCTAGTCAAAGCACTGTTAGAGTCTGGTGCCTGTCTAAACCAGAAGGATAATGCAGGTTTGTATCTTTCATCCTTCTGGTCTGCTTTATAATTGAAATCCCTTAAAAATGCATATGTCATTTAAAATTTTGACTTTTGTACCTTTTGACTTGGTACGATTAATAATATATGCTCCCCTTCAGTCTGTGAGGCAGTGTTGGGGGGACGGTGTGGAGTTGGTGGGGAGGAGGAATGCAGGGTTTAGGAGTGACGGAGCAGCAAGCTGTGTTCTGGATCTTACCTGGGGATGAGAATACAGCTCAGTTGGGGCGGGGTTGGAGGGGTGCGGGATGAAAGGATCAGTGCTTGTGGGTGGGTGGACCCTAAGTCTGAGAGTTCCCGTGGCCCAGAGCTTAGCCCTTCATGTTGGCCTGAGGGACTATCTTCATCCCTCCAGAAGCTCACAGCTTCTTGCTGATCAGGAAGAAGTATTCCCTTCCTCCCTAAGTCAAGGCTCTTGTACAGTCAGAATTCCTTCCTGTTCCCTTTGGCAGAGTGGGAAAAGCCCTACCTGGGATCCAGTCCTGCTTTTGCCTCACCAGTCACTTGACCTTTCTGGATTGCAAAGTAAGGGTGGCCTCTGAGGTCCTTTCCTGCCTCAGGTCTGTGATCCTGTGATCTGTCTTATCTAGCATGCATACATACGTCATCATTTCTTTGGCATCACAGTTGCTCGATGCATTGAGAAAATCCTAATTCTTTCAAAGTTGTTTTTTCTTTACAATTTTGTTATCATATAATTTGTTCTCCTTGTTCTACTCATATCATTCTGCATTAAATCTTTCAAAATTTGCCAGGTTGTCTGAAACCATCCCTTTCTGCACTTCTTACATTGAAATAATAAACCATTCCATTCATTTGCTATGAATTGTTCAGCCATCCTCCACTGATGGGCACACTCTCTTGGTTTCCAGTTCTCAGACAGAGTAAACAAAATGGCGATAAATATTTTTATATGAATGGATCTTTTCCCTGTTTCTTTGATGTCTTTGGGGTATAGGCCTATTACTAGTATTAGTGGAGGTACATATATATTTTATTAAAGCAAACATCATCGACCATTTTCATGCTTCACATATACAGAAAATTTCCAGACTCACTCCGTTAGTAAAAGATTTATAGTATGATAAAAGAAAGATATGATGTGTGTGGGATCTTAAGCAGTGGTTCCTGCAGGTGTAGGATTTGATGCTGAACCTTCTTTCCTTTGCTTTTGTTAGGATGGACAGCACTTCATGAGGCAGCTGATAAGGGATTTAATGAAGTGATGGTGGAGCTATTGAAAGCTGGTGCTCATGTTAACAGTGAGAGCCTGGATGGGCTTCTGCCCATACATAATGCTGTTTCAGGCAATCATTTAAAGGTATGGTGCTCACCACATTTGCATTTTGGTATTTTTTTTTTCCCCTCTAGGAAATTGGGAGGGGGAGTTGAAGTTATTTTTAACTGAGACCTAGAATGCATTCTTAAAATACTGAACGTGTAAATCTACTTGAAATGATAAATGAATATTAGAATTTGTGAGAGGACTTAAAGGTTACCGCATCTTAGTAAGAATGACTTTTCCTATTTGCTCTTTATAGCCCATAGCACCTTCTATGTTAGAGAGAGCCCTGGAAGCCCAGAGTACAACATAGACATTAAAATACAAGTTACAGATGGCTAGATTTCTGATAGATTTCTGTTTAACTTCTTAAAAAGTGTTATTTGTTGTGCAGATAAAAATCAAATGAATTAAGTCCATGGTGCTATGTATCAGAACTCCTTAGTGGGTTTAGGGTTTAATGAAATGGACACCAACAGGAGTTGTCAGTGTCTTTTGTTTTTATTGCTCTGGCTTTTTCCCCTGTTTTCATTCATCACAGCTGTGCTAACAATGCAGGAGAGAATTCCTGAAAGGATCCAAGATGTTTCACTGAAAACAGATTCCAAATACAGATTCTAGAAATCTGTTAACTAGAAATTAACATTCTTGTTTGGGAAGCTGGGGTAGAGACTTAGAAAATAGATAATTTTAAAGCTTATAGAAAAAAATCTTGGTTTAATGAAGCTGGTTGCATGACCAACTAGTAGCCAGGGTGTAAACAGAGAGGGAATTATTTTGACTATTAACCAACAGTATCTTCAGTTCTTATATTAAAAAATTCCTGGGCACCTCTGTTTAAAGCATCGGGGCAACACAAAGCCCTTCACACCATTTTTAGACTATGGATAGTCAGAGCATTATATACCAGGAGCAATGATGTGAAATGTGTAATCTGCGGAGTGATAGGGATGAGAGACCATTGGTGACGATTAAGAATGATGTCGGGCATGGCCTAATATATCAGGCTGCTCCCTTTACCCTGTAAAGGGCTTTTTTCTTTGAGATCTGTAAATTAAGAAGGCACTGGTGAGATCATAAGGTTATTTGGTCATGGGAATTAGAGATGGCAAAGAAGGAAGAATCATTAAAGGTGATGAAATAATGGTAATTAAGAAAAGTGTTATTGCTGTGAAGATGGCAGCCAAGATAAAAAGAAACTCATTATACTGATCCCTTTTCTTCCATGCCCCCAAATGTACATGGAAGGAGCAGGGCATGATTTAGGGAATGGGTTTTGAATGTCATTTAACTTCCTCTTTCTCACTTCCTTCACATTTTAAAAAAGGGGGTTGTACCTATCCTAGATTACCCTCCTGATTCCGTCTAATTAGAAAGTCTATGAATTTGGGCAGACAGTAGTGTGGGTATATTTTCTTGGGTCCTCCTCTCTGTCTTTTTATCCTCTGTACAGCATCATTCCTACTAAATGGAAAAAACCAGCCTACTCTCCCTCTGGGAGATACTTATGTAAAGAATATGCAGTGATAACATGTGGAGTCCTAGTCTACACATAGACCTGTCGTCAGTGCACTCAGCATCTATGGGGAGAGGAAGCATAGAATTAGAAGGCTCTCTTAAGTAGGCTGGCGGGTGTGGAAAGCCCACATGCTGGCAGTAACTCAACTCAGACTATCAGTGCCCTTTTTCTGACCCACAAATTGTCTAAAACCGTTTTTGATGAACCTAGCTTTGGTGTTAAACAGATTCCACTGCTAAATTGAGTCTTCCATGCCATGCTGGATTAACACCTCATTAAGCACAAGGTCTAACCCAACTAATCAGCCTACTAGGTAATTTCTTTAACTCTGCCTCCAAGCTCTTCCTGTGGTTAACCGGGCTTACCTCTCAATAGCAACTTTACTCTTTATTAATTTTGGCTTTAAGCTTAACTGATCCAGTTCTGAAATATGTCCTTTCACCTCTCTTATCTTTATGATTTCAACTCTGGGTCCTCTCTGCAAATGACCCTACCTTAGCTTATAGTCAGTAGTCAAACTCTCATCTTCTCTCTATGATCAAGTAGGTTACATTTGTCCCATATTGTAGAACAATTCTGGTGTCTATTTTTCTTCAGATAATTTTAAAAGCTTTCCAGTTCTTTATATGTAGACATTACTAAAGCATATTGTGTCCTCCATTTACTACAGTATTCAGGAGCTTGTAGCATTGAAAATGAGCAACTGCTGTCTTAGAACTGAGTTAGATTGAACAATTAGGAACTGATTCTTTTAGAATTCTGAGCATGCCCATATTCCAGACAAATAAACTGTTAGAAGCAGATATGTTCCAGAATCTTGTATGTAAGGTTTTCCTTTAAACATTTTCCCAAACACTACAGTAAGGGTGGGGAACCTGCAGCCACATGTGGCCTTTTGACTGAATCTGAATTTTACAGAACAAATCCTTTTATTAAAGGAATCTGTTCCATGAAGTTTAGATTCAGTCAAAAGGCTGCACTTGAGGACCTAGAAAGCCACATGTGTCCTTGAATCCTTGCCCTAGAGGCATTTGGAGAACCAGGGTTTACAGGACCAGCTTTGGAGTCTGGGTGACCTAGTTTCGACCAGTTTCCAGTAGTATTGGCTCTTTGCCATTGAACGAGGATTTAACTCTCCCACGACCCCGATCAGATATCTAAGACTGAAAACTAAGGAGGAGATAATGAATATTATAAGATAATAAGTTTAGGACGTTTCCATTCCAGATGTTCCCCAACAGTAATGAGCTCACAGATGCAACAAAAAAAAAATGCATGTGATAATATCAATATCAATATCTGTCCTTCTCTCTTCACCTATATTTTTTCACCCTTTCCCTTTTCTTTCCTCTTTTGCAAACCCTGCATATTTTTTCCTCATTATTAACTTCTATTTCTGATCTACTCCCTCCCTCTCCTTTCTATTTTCTTTCCTGAGATAGGGTTGGGCAGCTAGGTGATACAGTGAATAGGGTCAGGAAGACTCATCTTCACGAGTTCAAATCGCCCTTGCTGTGTGACCCTGGGAAAGTCACTGAATCCTGTTTCCCTCAGTTCCTCATCTATAAAATGAGCTGGAGAAGGAAATGGCCAACTCTCCGGTGTCCTTGCCAAGGAAACCCCAAATGGCGTTCCGGAGAGTTACGCTCGACTTCAAGTGATCGATAAGGCCCAGAGAGATCAGAATGAAACAAATGGAATGAAAGAAATGAAATGAAAATGGGATAAAAAGAGAGAATGAAGAAGACAAACACAGGCTGCAATGGCCAGGGCTGTCTTGGTCACTAGTTCTCTCTTGGCGTGGGCTTCTTTAGAGTTGGGATGACTAGACAGTTCATTGTTGTGGTTGTCATTTCCTCCTTTACCATGCTATCGCCTGGTCCTCCTTCATGTGGAGACCCCCTGAAAGCGACCACAAAGGCCAGTCTGGCTTCAGGTCGCTGTTCCAGCACAATAAGTGTTCATGGAAGAGGCTCAGAAACAGGGCCTTATTTTAACAAGTAGGCAGAATTCACGGTTGTCTACATGTCATGATTTGAGGGATCCAGAAAGATTTCCACATTTAAAATACCTCCATCACCACTTGCCACTGGAGATTTAATCTTTAGATAATTATATTGGTTTGGAAAATATTCTTCTAAAATTTATATATCTCTGAGACCCTGAAGTGACTTTATATCTGTATAAGTTTTTTGTTTAAATGTTGCCCAAGATGGCTTGTTCTAGGGGGAAAAAAAGATACTGGTTATTTTGGAAAATGACTTGTTATAAACCGAAATTTTTGTTTAACTTCAAACTTTTTTCTTCTATATAAGTTGCTGGTTGCTAAGAGGACCAGTATGTAGAAATTACTAGTAAACATTATACTTAGAAGGTCAGTTTGATTTTTTTTGTTAAAATTTTTTCAGTATAAACATCAGTCAATATAATATTGGAAAGATGATTCACAAAAAGAATAAAAGAACAGACCTCCGAGCACAAAATGATTCCTTCTTGTATTTATTCAGAAATTGCTACTTAATATAACCCCATTTTCTACTTGAATAGAATGCTTTTAACCTGAATCTCTATACTTAGAATCAACATCATTGTGGAAAATTTTCTGGGTGATTAGATAGCACAAACCTTTACAGATGACTTTTCTTACCTGTTGGTGGCTTTGCTAACTACAAAGCAGCTTTAAATTGTCTTTTTTCCCTTAAAAGCACATTAATCTAAACAAATAAATAATTTATAGTTCCTTCTGGCTTCTCTCTTCCTGACTTTCCCTATTTCTCCACTGATGGGCACAATTATAAAGGGAAAGGTATTATATGTGTGTATGTGTGTGTGTGTATTATAAAACATATAGTTTTACATCAGTAACATGGATCTTATGAATCTCAGTAATCAAAAGATTATTTTCTTTTAAGAAGTTTCCAGGCTAGCCCACAAAAGGTTAATTCCTCCATAATGTATCTGAAAAAAAAAAAAAAGACCATCGTTTTGACTAAACAACCACTTAAATAGCTTCTGTAAGGCATGTGTTACCAGTTACAACTAGGGGTTTCAAGAAATGATTAGTTACTTGGTAGTCTTTATTATTTTTATTTTTGCATCGTGGGGTTGAGGAATGGAAATAGGCTCTCTGTCAGGAATGACAGCTTCTCTGGATTTGGGAATGAAGAGCAGTGGCCCCACGGGGCTCTTAGATGCCCCCTCTGACACTGCTGCGTGTTCTGATTATTTGTATATCATGTGTTCATGAGGAAAGGACTACCTGAAAAGTATCTTTTAGTGCTGCTAATATTTAGCTGTTTTAAGAAGAAGCTTCATTTTAAGGGTTTTTTGGGTAGCATATTGAGTACATTTAGCAAAGAAACACACTAATCTTTCTCTCAGCTAACAGAGCCTACAGGAAATTGTGGTTTCACTGTTCAGACCACAGGACCATAAATAGGGTACCACTCGATGTGCTGCTGGTAGAAATACAGCCTAACTGCAGGCAAATGATAGGAGTGGAAATAAATGAGGGCCGAACTTAGAAACGTAAACCTATCAAGTGAGGACGGTAAACATTACGGAGAGGTGCATTCGCTCCTTATTAGCCTTTAGTACTTTATCAGTTATTAATACATCAGATGGTTTCCAGTGTGTTAGCTAGTTGACATCTAGCTAGGACCTATAGGATAGACATGTTTTGATAAGAAGAAAAGGAATAAATTACTTGCATGGAGTGCTACCCAGTGAGGTTAGAAGCGAAGGTAATACTAGTTTGGAATAACTTGGGTAACCAGCAATACATAGGAGACGTATAGAAAGTCTGAAGGAAAGGAAGACGATGCTAAGGGCGACTTTTACCTACTTGGCCCCTTCTGCCTAAGGTTTCAGTGGGCCTTCTAGATACTGTTTGTTGTTGGCTGGGGACATCCTTTGTTGTCAGACCCATCCATCTTGGCTGTCTATCCCAGAGTGACTGCTGTTAGAACTTTCAGGCCCTGTTAGGGTGAAGGGGAAGGGAGAATACAGGTGATGGGAGAGCTCTTTGGGGACGTAGGCTGCACAGCTGTGGCAGTTCTAAAGTGAGATCATGTATAATTTTACCATGTAGGTAGCTGCTTTGGGCCAGTGTTGAGCTGCAGCATTTACTACTAAGAACTGATCATTGCATAACTTTTCACACTTCACAAGTGACCATATAGGCAGGTCTATGCCATGTAACCTTGTTATTTGCCACAGGTTATTTTGATGCATTTAGAGCAACAGTTGCAATGCTTTCAAGTCCTTTCTGTTTAGTTGTTTTATAGAAACAAACCCTGTAAAGAAATGGTTCTGTTCAGAGTTACCATTCTGGGCATCGAAATTCAGGCAAAGGGTTACTGACCAGAATCCCAAAACCTGGTTTTAGATGTTATGATAGCAGTTATTGCTAATATATGTATGAAGATGATAACCTTAGGAACCCTTCATAGGCTGTTGAGATCCTGCTGCAGCATGGTGCAGACCCTCATCGAAGGGACGGGTATCAGAAGAGTGCGGTGGACAGAGCAGAGGATGAAAGCATGAAGAAGCTGCTGAGGTCTTACAGTGGGAATGAAATGAGAGAGATTTCTCACAGTAAAGTCACTGGTATGGTTTTTTTTTTTCTTACAGAGCTTTATATATAGTATATATAAATAGATATGCATCATATACGCACACACGTATACAGAGACGTGTATATGCACATACACATGGGTATACACACCCATAAATCATATCCATATCATTGATGTGGATATGTGTATACACCTGAGTATATTCATATAAATACACATGTGTATATGTACAAAGATGTGTATGTATGTGTATTTATGTGTTTCTGTTATCTTTGTTCAGGACAGGGATTCTTAACTTTTTTGTTTGTATCATGGATCCATTTACCAGTCTGGTAAAACCTATGAACCCTGTCTCAGAACAATGATTTCCTGCCTACATTCATAATTGAAGAAAATGTAAATTTCAGTTAGAGATGTAAGTTCACAGACTTCATGAAATTTTTCTGTAGACCCCTTGAGGATCTATGAAGCCCAGGTTAAGAACCTTTAGCTTAGGGAAGCCAAGCTTACACTCTAAAATGTTAATATTGTTTGTTTCCTATCAAGGACAGGTATTTCTTTTATTTAGGTGTGGAAAAGCTCTTGCTTATTTTTTGAAAATGAGCATTTCTACATTTGGTTGAACTTCCAACTCATTAGTTCGTATTAGATCAGTATTATATTTTAAAATGAAAACCTAACAATTGTAACCTGATCCTTTACACGCACACAGTCACACACACACACACACACTCACTCACACACAGTCACGCACAGTCACAGACACACAGTCACACACACACAGACAGACACACAGACACACACACGTAGTCACACACAGTCAGACACACAGTCACACACAGACACACACACGGTCACACACACAATCACAGACACACAGTCATACACACAGGCACACACACAGTCACACACACACAGTCTCACACAGACACACAGTCACAGACACAGGCTCACACACACAGTCACACACACATAGTCACACAGTCACAGACACACACTCACACACAGTTACACACACACACCTGGAATACATTGCCTCCTATGTCGGCATGCACACCTCTTGAGGATAGGGCTTGTTCTTCCACTGTCTGCTTCACTACTTAGTGCAGAGTCAGTGCTCTAGTAAGTGATTAATAAATATTTGTTGGCTGATCGAAGATTCTTTTAGGATGCTTCCCAGATGAATGTGGTCACTACTAATAGCTTGAATTTTTCTTAAAGTTCATATTAGATAAAAATTACAAAGCTTTAGAACTTATTTTCTTAAAGTAAGGAAACAACTTTAAATTTTCGGATGCATATATGTGAGTTTTAAGTGTAGATATTTTGTGAGGCATTTTTTTCTTAAAACTTTTGGGTTACCTACATAAGAACATCTGTCATTTTAAGCCTTTTGAGATAAAAAAAAAAACATTTTATCTTTTGGGACCTGAGTTTCCTTATCTATAAAAAGAGAGGATGGAATGAGATAACCTTCAAGGGCCTCCCCAGCTTTGAATCCCTGTAACACAGACCTTTGAGAGCAATCTCAATTTTCATTTTGTGTAGAAAACACTACAGATTGTGTCGCTCTCCCCACGTTGGGCAGCCTATTCACGTGCCTTGCCATTGGAGCTACTTCAGTGTGGCCTGATCTGATCTTAGAGGAAGGGCGAGGGTGTGTGATGCACTCTTTACCTGACTCTGCACTGGACTAGCTCACCAATAGCATTCCCAACAGAGAGTGAGTTAGAGAAGAGAGTTTGCACTCAGGTAAGCTCCTGGTGAGTACGTCTCAAGGTTTAGTGCTGGCTGGAAGAAGGAAGGAATGAGGGAAGAAAGAAGGAAGGAAGAAAACAACTGCTTATTAAACATTTATTATGTGCTAATGTAAATATTGGAGGTGAAATTCCTGACTCCAGGTTCAGCAGTCTTGTCGTTGTGCCAACAAGGTGCCCTTAGGAACATCATAATGAAATCCTAAAATAAGGAATGTGTCAAAGGACAAATCATAAAAACAATAATTATATGAAAGAAAACGATGATTATGATACAACAAGCCAAAATTTAATAGAATTATAAATTTAGAGGTATATGTATAAGGGACTTTATAGGTTATAAAGTTCAATACCCCCCCACACACTTACCAGTGAGAAAACTGAATTTGAGAAACGTTAAGTGACAGTTCCTAGATTCAGCTAAATCAGACATCAGACAAATATAAATACATATCTATATATAATTGAACAAACTTTATGAGTTCAGTGACAAAGAATTTGTGGCATTATTTATGGTATATAGATACAGATAGATTGTGTATGTGTGTTTACTGTATATGTGTATGGGGTGTTCAGAGAGGACTGGCACCTCTGGTGCCAACCCCTTTTCAGGGTTGCTCATTCACTTTTGTGTCCACCTTCACCCACTCTCACCTGTTGGCTCCAAGTAGCTTGTAGTGAGTGCAGCAGCCCTACCCTGGTAACCTCTCGACAGACCAGCTGTCCTATCCCTTTACCAGGTTGGGGATAATTGACAGTCTTCAAACATGTCAGTAAGTTAGGGGGATGTCTACCCCAAACATGTGACGATCCCCCTCCCCACCCCGGATGTAATGGGCAAATGAGAACAGTTTGTTCCAGCAGCTAGGAAGGTGACTGCAGTATGGAGCACTTAGAGCTTGGCCGGACATCAAAGATGCCAAGGTCACCCACTTCATTCTGGGACTGACTTTTGTCCTGCCCCTGGACTTTGTTGACCCTGGAAAAGAGAATGAGCCTGAGGACTTTGTGCAGCTCTGCCTCACTTAAAGTCAATTCATAGGCAAGTCAAGGTATAATTGATGATGACGTTGGTCTTTGAAAACAAAGTATGAACATCAGCGCATAACTGCATTGCATTCAAAGGGCCTGACTACTTGTTGTTAGCTGTTACTTTCTATGTGTACTTGAAAGTAATTCAGCTGCATTTCTTTACATGCGTTCTATAATATAGACTGACCACTACTTTAGAATAGACTTTACCTAATTCATCTGAATTGATATCAGTCAATAAGCAATAATGTATTAAATGCCTGCTATGTGCTAGGAGCTGCACTAAGAGACCTAAGGGAACTGTCTCTGGGACACAAAGACAAAAATGAAACAGTCCCTTCCCTCAAGGAGCTTACGTTCTGTTAAGGGAGAAGCCTAATTATATGTGAGGGTATATAAAATAAAAACAAAATGAATATAAAGTAATTTGGTAGGGGCGGAGGGGGGCAAGGAAGCCCTAGTATGTGGGGGAGTCTAGAACATCCTCATGTAGATCAGCTTGAGCCGAGCTTTGACGAAAATTGGCCTAATATGATGGTCTTAAGTAGGCTCAAAGTTTTCTGATTACTTTCAGACTTTGGTCAGTGGTGTTATTCCTGTTTCCATTATGCAGGTGAAGAGGAATTGAGTTCTTATATCTACTTACTATAGTTTCTTCTTTTTCATGGAAGCAGAAAAACTTCCTTCAAGGTTAAAAAGACAAAAACAGGAGTCTTGCTGCAAATCTAAACTTGCTGATCCACTTTCATTTTCACACCAAGATTCGACAAGAGAAAGAGCTTCCATGGTGAGTGAGGCTTATATCTTTCATATTCCTCAAGACAGAAAGTGCCAGTTCTGTTGTGCCAGCCAGAATGACTTTTGGGCAGCATTTACTGAGTCATAAGAAAAAGCTGAAGACATTATTCCATTTTGTTTAAAGCATGCAACAACAGAATGCCAAAAAGAAATTGTGTGATTGTACATGGTATTTATTGGAAGGGATCATTAGTGTACATAATACAAAATAGTAGCCAATGTGCTGTTATCCCTATCACTCATCTTGGCTTCTCTGTCCCTCCACCACTGCCCTCTTCCCTTTCTCCCCTAAATGACTGATTACAGCACCCCTGCATAGGTGAGCCTTCATTAATCCATTATTCAGTTAGTTAACAAGCGTTTATCAAGTGCTTACTGTATGCCAGGTATAGTGATGATGATAGTGAGAATTAACATGGTGTTTTCAAGGTTTGCAGAGTGCCTTAGAAATTTCATCTCATTTTCTCCTCACAACAATATTAAGGGGTAAGCACTGCTATTATCTCTCTACCCCAGACAGGGAAGTAGAAACAGAGGTTAAATTACTTTACTGCCACACAGTCATTAAGTGTCTGAGGCCGGATTTGCACTCAGGTTCTCCTGACTTCTGCACTGGTGCTCTATTGACTGTACCACTTAGCTGTCCCCAGGCAAACATTGACCTGATGGATGAAGGAGAATTTTCCCATGGATACAAGAAGTCCTACAGAATGACCAACCTCTTTTTAACTAATATAATGGCCAGATGGATTTTTTAAAATAGATTACTCACAAACCACAGATAATCAGGTAATCTTAGCACTGAGAGAGCAACTCTCACCTTTCACATATAGGTATATTGTAATAGCCATGCATTCTGACCTGTGTGCTACCCTTCCCCCGATTATCAGGCAGGGTGTGTTAGAGTAAGCATGAACTTGTTCCCAAATCTCTGGGTACTAAGATTAAAATACACCTTTTGAAGCATGAGAGAATTAAGTTGAGGACTAATACCAGTGTTGTGTTACTTTACACAGTAGGTAATAGTTATACAACTCATTACAGTAAGCGATGGTATAGGCTGAAAATAACATAGACAAGTAGTTCAGTTAAATTAATAAATTCTCCATTGAGAGGAACTAGGCTGTTTGGGAGATAGGGAGAAACCATTCAAGCTAAAGGTCTGTTTAAGTGCCAGAGACTATGCTAATAAACCCTTGGAGTCCAGGGGAGACAAAAAAGGCTTCAAGGAGCTTATAATCTAAAAGGGAAGATGATAAGCAAACATATATACACAAACAAGCTATGTACAGGAAAAATAGAAAATAATTAAAAGAAGAAAGGCATTAAAGGTTGAAAAAGGCTTCCTGTGTTCTTATGTCAAGGAAACATGCAGACATAGCTTAGAAGAGAGAAAGCTAAAGCTTTATCTTTGTAGGACTTCAGATTTTTTAATGGTTTTTATTCAAAGAATGGCAAATGTGTGAGTATGTAACATTTTATACGCACACAAACGCACGCATGCATGTAGAGCAGAGAAGCGGACAACTTTCATACAGGTTTAGGTTGGTGATAAGGAGGTGGACCTACCTCAAAAATGCACACAGAGACCTTGGTGGGCTCTTTCAGGCTGGTACTCTTTACGGTCAGGCCCCTCAGCTCTGCTGGCACAAAACTGACCTTCAGCGCACCTAGGGAGGATGTGGCCTTGAGGTCGCTTCTGTTGCTGTCGTGCCCATGAGACTGATTGGTGCCAGAAAGCAGTTTATTAATTTATTAAGCATTGAAGGATATATCTTTCTTGTGACTAGATAATTGTGTTCTTTATCAAGGGCACTACTTTCCTGGTGTCTTGTTACTGGGTGTGAAGTTTTCCATCCCTTCATAGGCCCAAATTTGGAAAGAATGCTCTCTTGCTAGTTAGTCATACCTAGGCACGATGCCTGTGGTTTGGGCAGCGGCCACAGGATGAACAGGGGCCCTCATTTTTGCATGGAAGCTGATCAATTATGCTTTCTTAAAGGATGGATAATAGTGATATGGTAAGAGCCACGTGACCGAGTTTCATGACATACTTATTTTACAAAACATAATTGATACAATGCTTCAAGGTTTGCAAAGTGCTTTACATATCTTATCTCATGTGATCCTCTCAGTACGCCCAAGGGAGGTACTAGAGAGTGTTACCAAACCCAGCTGAGAGTCCAAGATGTTAAGAGGCTTGTCTGTGGTCACACTACTAGTTTATGTCAGAAGTCACATTGGAACTCAGGTGTCCCCAGTGGCCTTTCGGCTCCATGTTGCTGCGGTCTACTTGTTCTTACCTTCTGCACAGCAAACTGGAGTTTGTATGTGTTCCGGAGCAATAACAGAAAAAATGAGAGCATCTAGTTGTAATTTTAAGTAATCTTAGTTAAATTCTGTTACAGTGTTATCAGCTACCACTTAATTCACATTTCACTCCATTTTGTCCTTTAAAAAAACTTCATATTTCTTCCATTAACCATGTTTCTGGCCTCAAGTACCAGCTTTAAAATTTTTAAAGCATGCTTGTTAAAAGCCCTTAAAAGAATTCATGTTATAATTCCCAAGACTATTTTTCATTGATCACATTTTACATGGGCTGCTTCCGGATGACCTACAGAGAGGGGAGCTTCATCACAGGCATGTCTCCGGATGGGGGACAGCTAATTCCATCCGTTATGCCTGGATCCACATTAGTTCAGAGCAGCACTTCCTCTTGTCAGCAGTTTGGCCTGTTCCTGATCTTTTCATTTTACTTTGGGACTTGTAACATTTTGTTTACTTGTTGTTCAGTCATTCTCAGTCATATCCTTGGTAACCCTTTTTGAGGTTTTCTTGGCAAACATACTGGAGTGTTTGCCATTTACTACTCCATTTTACTTTGTAGATGAGGAAACAGGCAAACAGGATGAAGTGACTTGCCCAGGGTCACTCAGCTAGTGTCTGAGCCCAGTTATTCCTGACTCCAAGACCAGGACTCTATCCACTGTGCCACCTGCCTTCCCCCTGTTTACTCTCTACAAGTTCTTACGAGAGCACGGCATGGGCAGGGAGGAAGTGGAAGTGATGAGGCAAACGGTCTCCAAACTGGGGGGGAGGGGTTGAAGTGTGTGTGTTTCTGTGCGGGTGTGTGAGATCTCAGAATTCTCTCAGGCTGTTTTCAAATCAGGCACTGGAGTTTAGTCTAGATAACAAGCATCATCACCCCCTAAAGGAGACCACCCCGCTCAGGAGGACCTAGGGATTCTTACAGAAGAAAACCTGTCGTGGCGGGGGGGTGGGGAACGAGTAATCAGTGACGGAAAGGTGACATGACTGGTAGGGTAGACACTGAGGGCTTTTGCACATCTAGGCACCCCATTAATCCAGGGTTCGGCCCCTTTGCCCAGGGTGGAGGGGCCCCTGGGAGTTTCAGTATTTAATTGACCAGCCTATTCAAATCTCATTATCTCATTGACAAGGCCATTTACCTAGGGAGGGGCCTGTTTTTTCACCATTTTCAGGAAGGTTCAGATAATCTTATCAGAAGTAGTAGGGAATTTCCTAAACACCTTCAAGGAAGCAGAAGTGATTAAAACATAATATAGAAACTTTTAAAAATAAGAATATGAAATGAAATGTGAAAGAAAAATGAAGGACATTCATTTTCTTTTTAGAGTTTGGAAGGTTAGAAAATTAGATATTTTTCTTTTCTGCACACATTGGTAACTTTAGGTTTAGGGTCCTCCAAAACATAATTGTAACCCATGTATACAAAAGTTAAAAAGAACACATTTTTTTGGTATGAAGTTGTGCCTGTGGTAGCAGAGTGTGGTCCTGCTGAAAATTGTGAGGAGAAGGTTCCCTGCCACCAACCCTGCCGCCACACCAACTTGTAATGAATCAGAATCTTTTGGCTCTACTAGATATTGTTCTTGTTCAGTTGTGTCCAACTCGTTACCCCATTTGGGATTTTTTTTGATAGAAATTCTGAAATGGTTTGCCATTTCCTTCTCTAGTTCATTTGACAGATGAGGAAACTGCTGCAAACAAAGTTAAGTGACTTGCCCAGGGTCGCTTACACTTAGTAAGTGTCTGAAGCGAGATTTGAACTCAGGAAGATGAGCAGTCCATCCACTGTGCCACCTAGCTGGTGAGTGGTAATTGTGAGCACATAGACGTTTGAACTCTGGAGGTCACAGGAAAGAACTTCTGGAGTTGCCTTTTCCCTATCTGTGCACAGAGTTGCTCTGTGCAGTCAGTTGAGGGTGACAGACCAAAAGCTATATTAGGTGCCCGAATTTTTGTTGTCTACTCCTAAAGAGTGACAACTAATTCCCATTACCAAGGAGAGCGTTAGGAGGATAGAGGAAAATAGGTGTCATTGTAAACAGAAATAATTCTTGCATGCCTACCTAGATTGCCCAAATTTTAATGTTGCTTACTGTCTCTTCACTTAATTAAAACTCCCTTCTCACAGGATCTTAGATTTGGAGGCAGAAGAGGTCTTCAGTCCCATACTCACCACCCCCATTTTACAGATGGGGAAACTGAGGCACACAGAGGTTGAGTAACTTGCCCAAGGCCACACCAACAAGAAGTGGCAGGACTGAGATTCAAACCCAGATCCTCTTACTCTGTGTTCCCAAAACTTCCTATTAATACTACCTTGCCTCTCCCTGCATCTTAGTCTTCCATGAGTTAGACTTTCATTAGCCCTCTGGGTCATTCATTATGACAGTTCATTAATCTGCTGTGATCCTAGGAACATAGACTCATGGTGAGAGAAGAAAGCTTGGAGGTTATAGTCCAACCTCCTCATCTGATGGATGAGGAGATGGGGTTCAGGTACCCGTACTCTTAGATAGCTCGCAAAGTTCTCACGTTGCCCTTCCCAACTTTCCTGTGACCCAAGGAGCCCAAGGGCCCATGTGCTCAGAATCATCACCATCACATAGCAGAAGTGAACTGACTGAAAAATTAATGGAACAATTCTGATTCGTGACAAGTCTACATGGTGGTGTTGATGGTACGGGACTTAGGTCTGTCCTTAGCTAGACCACATTCTGCTACCACAAGTATGACTTTATATAAAAAAGGGGTTCTTTTTAGCTTTTTTATGTTGAGTTATAATTGTGTTTGGGAAGCCCCTGAACATAATAACCGCATCACAGGCAAAAGTGGGGAAGTGCCCAAGACCACGCAGGTCTGTGAATCAGGGCTAGACCCGTACCAAGAGGCTATTGGGGAAAGCTTGGGAGAGATCCCCCACTCAGGTCATCTCTACAGATTTTAAGAGTATCCTTGTGGCCACGCCCAAATCAGTGACTTGTTGTTGCCAAACTGCAGTAAGTGACAAACATAGCCAACTCCCAGCTACTGGCAAAGAGCCATCGTGCAGAGTTTAAGCATGTGTGTTGTGTCACTTTTCCTAAGTGTCTTTTAATTAACTTTTCTATTAAGGTTATATGAGAGAATAAAATTTGTAAAATTTGTGCATCAATAAAGCAGAATGATCATCCTCAGTGTGGACATCCACATTATCAATGGGATTGTTACTATATTGTGGTCAGGTTTGGCTGTTATTGTTCTAGGCACACATCTCCAAAATTATTATTTAAGACACGGCGGTGAGGGGTGGGGGTGCGGTGAGGGGTGGGGGTGCGGAGGACAACAGTTTTAGTCTTCCCGCTCCTTCCGTTTCACTCATTACTTTTCGGGAATGCATGCACACTTCTGTTCGTGCAACTCCAGGGCTTCCTATTGCTTCAGACTCCTCTGTTAGGCATTTCAAGCCCTTTACCACCTGTACAACCCACCTTTCCAGATTTATTATGCCAGATTCCACTTTGTACCAGCCTGCCACTCTGTAGCGTGACTGCTTGCTTTTGTACTGGCTGTGCCCCCATGTCTAAAAGGCCCTTCTTTCCCTGCTCAGAACCTCTACTTCCCTTCACCTTCTCTCTAAATCCTTTCCTGAATCATTCAGTTCCTAATGCCTTCCCCCAAATGACTTTGATATATGCAAATAGACACACGTGTCTATTTATACATATACATGTGATATACACACACAGAGACATATGTATATCATTTCTTTGATAAAATGTGACCTCCTTGAAGTCAGCATATTTCATTTTTGTCTTGGTATCTCCCGTGCCTAGAATGGTGTCTTGCATATACTAGCCCCTAATAAAGGCTCTGCATCTAATTCATAGAACTAGATTAAGTAGTGCATTAAATTATTTTCAAATCTCCAAAATTAGTTTATCTGTAGATATCAACAAATAAAATGAGGAGAATTTGAATGTACTTAGATGATATATGAGAACCACCTGGAGCATTCACATGCCTTTTTTATTTTTACAGTTTTTTTTTTAATAGAACTGCTTTCAGTTGTCATATAAGAAAAAAACACCCTCTCCCCCAATATTGAAATTTGCGTTATTTGTATCTGACAGCATGAGTCCACCTGCACCATTTTACAAGATATAGAAGAAAAGCAAGACAAACTTTTGGTGTTTGAAATAAGGACGCCCAAAGATGCAGGTAACTATGAACAGATTCATTTTGGTTCATGTTATGAAATACAAGGTCAGTGATAGAATACATATGTATATATATATACATATTTAATATTAAGGAGTAATATATGCCTCTGAAAGATATTGTTTGAAGAATGCTCTGTGCCAATGTAAAATGAAGTTACTTCTCAAGTCTGACATTTTGAATGGGAAAAGTGGGGGAGAGTATTAAGGGTGCAGTGAGTAATGGCTAAAATTTAATGTCTTAAAATGAATGGTTAAAAGCTGTGGTGTCACATTTCAGTACACAGACATGTGCCTAGACAGTTGGGAGAGACAGTCATGTGATAGCTGTCAAAGACAACTTTCCAGGGTTGTCCTTCCCAGCCCTGCACATGAGTAGTTGAAGAGATACTCCAAATCATGATTGTGGGTACGCCAAGAGGTGCTATAAGGTGATGTCCGGAGAACAGGTTGTATTTCTCTTTGGCTGCCCAACTTCACCTCGTTAAGGTGACCACTGAAGACAGAATGAATGGGGGATGTGTAAGAGTGATAGAAAGTGTAGCTCATTTATGTGCTTTCAGATGGAACGTTATATATTTTAAATTTCATTATTTGGTCGCGTTCCTCCATAGATGTTCCTCTGCCAGTCCAACACCAACAGACTGGGCTTTGGTCCTTGTTTCTATCTCTTTACCGCTTAAAACTTTAATGAGCAATTGCACGCTGTTGAGGATTTTACCTGGGTTTTCTTGAGTTGGTCATACCAGCTCCTTTCACCTGAATTCATGATGCAGCTAAAGCTGGATTTTATTAATCCCTGAATTGACATTTTATTTTTGTGGTTTCTAGACCAGTACAGTGAGAAGATGTTACAGATTAAGGCTGTCATGAACAGTGTGCTTGCCAAACAGAAAAAAGAAAGGGATGATCTTGTTAAACTATACAGGCAAGTAAAAAAGAAAGATTACTTTTAAGATAAATTTTTTTTTACAGTTTTAGGATATTAACAACAATAATTAAGCATGGCTGCCTTTTGTCAAAGAGGTGATAGAATATAAATGCAAAAAGATACATACATTTTCAGATACAAACGGTGTTTTTTCTTGGACAATAGTTGCATGACCCTGAGCCAAAATCACTTAACTTGCCTCAGTTTCCTTATCTGTAAAATGATGAGTGGACTTGATAACTTCTAGGGTCTCTTCCTGCTTTAAATTTCTACACTCATGATTCTATTAACTTGTTAAAAGGGAGGCCTTTTATATTGGAAGTGCAAAGTCTGAGGAGGGGGATGGAGGTGGTGATAGGGTTCAAGAAAAGCGCAATAGTTGGAAACATTTTAAAAATATGCGGAATAGAACAGAAGAAAGGTTGGAAGGGTCTTCACGAGCAGGGGTGTTGGTACTGCTATATTGGCTTTAATATGTACTTTTTTGTTAAAACTATGCATCATGGAGATTTGTGGTTTCACAGGTGATCTTGCTCTGTTTTTCTGTGAATTCGGACGTGATGTTTGTCAAGTTCATGATAAAAAAAGAAATTAGAAAAATAATTAAGCTTAGAATGGGTTAAGAATATACCAAAGTTCTGGTAACCATATTTTCTGTTGCTGGATTTTTTTTAGAGAATATTCACAGCACTTAAAGAGATCATGTAATCTCTTCCCCTTTCTCTAAGTAGAACTATATTTAAATATTTCCAAGACTATATTTTGACATCTTCAAATAATGAAATAAAAATATTTTCAGTGTAAAACATTTTCACTAAAAAAATTGTAAAAGTATTTTCGTTTGTTTCTCATATATATTCCTTTCCATAATAAACCACATTTTCTACATTTTTTTCAATTTTGATTCCTTGTGATTCTGTTGAAATATTGTCATTAATGGTCAGTGCCTTTACATCCAATTCTTGCTATTCTAAAAGGATTTTGTTCTACTGCATTTAATATGTAAATCTTATGATCCTTTGATGGAGAGAGGAAAAGATCTTATTTATTACCCTTTCCTGTAGAATTAAACTCCTTTAGATCATGATTTTCTTTTTATATCCATGTCTTCAGCACTGAGCATAATGCTTCACAAATATTAAGCATTTAAGTGCTTGTTGAACATAATTTGATTGAATTTCCTTTAGAGAATACTCTTTTTCTTATTTTCCAAGAGCCTAACATAGCTGCATTCCAAATTTTTTATTACATGTTGCTTTTGCATCTTCTTGGTACTTTACTAGGATTATCTATTTCTACTGTTACAGGGGTGTGATAATTAATTTTGACAAAAGAAAAAATTAAATTTGTAAGCACAATAAATCTTAGAACTTTTTATATTAAAAAAAACTTATAAAATGAAATATAGACTATGACTACTTATTTTCTCTACATAATTTGACCTGAGTTCAGAAGATTTTGTTACATATTCTTTAATGCTTCATCATGAAGTCACATTTTTATAGTTCTGAATGTTAAGTATACCTTTTGATGAACTATTAATTTTTCCAAGTCTATCAATTATATAGACCATAATTTCAGTGAGTTTTAAATCAGGAGAATTCCCACCTAAGCATGTTTACCTGCATTTCTCAGATAAGTTTCTTAATCTTTCACAATGTGTGGCTTGGTGAAATACTATGCTGTAGTAGCACATCTCTGTTTGGAAATTGATGTAATTCCATAAAAATTCTGCTTTGCAACATACAATATATTTGTTTCTTGTTCCTTCAATAAGGGTAAGATTTCCAGGCTTTCTGGGGGTGATCCCTTTATGAAGATCCCCAGACTTCACAGGTTCGCCCAGACTTCTCCTAAATGACAGCTTTGGTGTCAGCAGATGTTACCAGGGAAAGTCACTTTTTCTAGTCTTTGGTACTCCAGTCTTTCTCTTGTCTCTGTATAGTGATGCTTCCTGGCTGGTCTTTGTTTTGTTGTGTGGCTCCTTGAAGCTTTTCACCTTTCAGAAGCTGATGCCTCCCCAGGGAGGGCTCAGTGAACGGCTCCAGCTCCTGGTCCCCCCAGGGCCTGGCTTATGTTCTGAAGGCTGTTTGCAAGCAGTAGTTTGTTCGCTCTTTATGTGGTTTTTACTTTGTTCTTTTTTCCCCTCCCTCATCCCCCACAAGGCTACAATGAAGTTTAGATATGTTTCTCTATGGCTATAGATACATCCATATACATAGACATATATACATGCACATATAGACATATTTCTCAAACCTATTTTATACCTGATATTTAGTTTTTATGTTAGGGCATATCTCTTGTTTCCTATCCCTTCTGCCTCTTCTAGTTAACTTCTGCCCACTACCCTGCCCCCCTATTACTTGCCTACCCCCTCCAAGAATCCCTCCTCTATTCTCCTGTTCCCATAAATCTAAACACTTTTCTATACCAACCTTTTACCTGTTCCCTCACCCTCCACTCTTAAGGTTCCTCCCTTGTACTCTCCCCTGCCGCTTCCTATGCCCCTACTGTTTTATTTCCTCTGAATTTAGAAGATTTTTATATTCTTCTAAATATATATGTTTTGTTACCTCTTAAACCCATTCCTGATGAAAGTAGGTTACCAGAACTACCAGCCCTCCTCCCCATCTAATTCCTCTGTATCAGTTCTTCCTCTTGTACCTCATTTGTTTAAAATAAGCTATTTCCAAATGGTTTTACTTTTATTATTTATTTTTAACATAATCCGGTTTACCCCAGTCTTTGTTATGGGCTACCCAATTATTAATAAGCATCTTAGATGTACATTTTACATATATAAAATGTAAACAGTCTGTCTTTATGAATCCCTCATCATTAGTCTTTGGTGTTTACCTTATATTTTTCTTGGTTCTTGTAAGTTGGATCTTCTGTCAAGTTCAGGACTTTTGTTGATGAACTCTTGAAAGTCTGAGAGTTTATCAAATGTCCATTTTTTTTTCATTCTGAATAATACGTAACTTTGCAGGGGAGGATATTTTTGGCCAGAGCCCCAGTGTTTTTCTGCTCTTCACTATATTTTCTTCCAAGACCTGCAGTCTTTTAGTGTCTCTGCTGCTAAGTCTTGTGTAATTCTAATTATAGCACCATCATATTTAAATTGTTTTAATCTTGATGCTTTTAGGATTTTGTCCTTGAGCTGAGTTTCAAAACCTCACTGTCATATTCCTACGAGTTTTCCTCATAGGATCTCTTTTAAGTGATGATTGATGGATTCTTTCTATTTCTCTTCCCCTCCTTGTTCTAATGCTTCAGGACAATTTTCTTTAATTTTTTCTTGTATTATTATATCAAGATTCTTTTTTTGATCATAACTTTTAGTTTAGTCCAGTTATTTTTATATTTTTTCTTCTTGATCTATTCTTCAAATCTGTTCTTTTTCTTATCTTTCACTTTCTCTTCTATTTTTTCATTATTCATTTTTTGTTTTAATTTTTTGTTTAATTATGTCTTGATCTTTTACAATTTTACTGACTTCACTTTGCCCAATTCTGATTTTCAAGGTGTCATTTTGTTCCTTAAGATTCTGGATCTCCTTTTCTAATTGGTTGACTTTCCTTTCATAACCTTCTTGTTTTTCTTGGATTGTTCTTAATTTCTTTTAGTTTTTCCTCCATCTCTGTCATCTGATTTTTAAAGTCTTTTTTAAGATCATCTACAAATTCTTTTTTGGGCAGGTGACCATTTCAGGTTACTCTTTGGGGGTTTCTTTACTTCAACATCCTCATCTGAAGGTGAACCCCGCTCATCTCCATTCCTGATGGGGTACACACCCAAGCTAAGACCTTTGTCCCTTGGACCAGAAAGGTCTTGGTTCCATTTTTCTGAAGGGCCCCAGAAAGCCTGGGCTTGGGGAGCTTCTTGAATTCTCCTCATTTGATTTAGCATTCTCCTGATACTCCTCCCTTTGATCCTATTACTGGTCACTACCTAGCATTCTCTTGAGGTCCAAGTCACCCTACCCAGATTGTGGATTGTCTGGACTGCCAACCACTCCTGTCAGGATCCTCCCAGAGTTTGGTGTACCTCCCCTATCAAGACCATCCCTTGGACTGGAGACTGCTTGAGGACACTTGGGTTCTTCCCTCAGTCTTTTTTTGTATCTAAGTTCCATCTCACCTCCATGAAGGCTCTCAGGTTTAATCTAGCTTAGCTCAGACTTTGTCTAGCTGAGATTCTATCTGGCCCCGCTTATCAATACAAGCATTACAAATGGCTGGGCTCCTTAAGAGTCAACCCAGTATGGCGAATCTTTAATAAACTGTTTTTCTTTGACTTTAAGAAGGCTCATGTTAAATTCATTTAAGCAGGACCCGGTGTGTCAGTATTTTGGGTTTCCCAGTGGCCCAAGCCTCAACATTCCCATAGTAGTTTTCTGTGGTTGGAGTCTTTCTCCTTTGCCTGTGCATCTTATTTTGTGGTTATAGTTTAATTTTTGTAATCACCTCTAACCCTGGCATATAGGAAATGGTGCCTCTTGCCCCAAATTTTCAGTTCTCCCCTCTAGCCTGGAACCAAAGCCAAACCTCCAAACTCCTGTAACTGTCGGCAGCCAGGGGCTTTCTGCCCCACTGCTTCTGCACTCACTGGGCATGGGCTGGCTCCTTTTCCCCCCACTGCTCTTTACAGCACAGCTTGGTCTAGTGTTCCCTGTAGGAGAGCAGGGTGGCTGCTTCTGTGTTGGCTGGGCCTAGGCAACCACTCAAACCAACTAATCCAGGGATTGACACTTGTTGTTTAAGGGGTTTTCTGACTTGTTAAAATGGACCCTGGCCTAGAAGTGTTTACTCTTCAAGAGACCAGATCTTGTCCTGAGTCCCTGAATTGCCTCAGAAATGCTGCTATTGTGCCCCTGTTCTTATTTATCTCCACCCATACTTTTTTCACCCTAAGGTACTATTTTAACTCTTTTGTGGGGGAACTATTTAAGAGCTTGGAACTTTCTGACCTACCCTGCCATCTTCCCAGAATCCTCTATCCCATATTTAATTCTTTTTAAACACACTTAATTGTTTTTTGGTGTAACGGATCCTGTTTCATTGAAGTTTTGAATTATTCTTGAAATACTTGACTTTTTCATACCAACAGCCACTTCAGTATCTCTAATGATCATTTTTCCTTGGCATAATATCCATTCTTAAAAGTCACAGAAATTGAAAAACTCACCAAAATAAAACACAAAATTCAGGCATCTCAAAATTATTGCTTGTTCCAGATAATTTACAAACCAATATTTTGGCTATGATAATGTGTGTCATATACTTGTTTATAGCTTGTCTTTTCCCAAACATGTTCATTTCACCAGTAATTATAAATATCGTTTGCAGTCTTTCCGATTCTTCTGTTTACTTAAATATGTGGTTAAATTCAGTATCTCGTGGACATGAGCACATCAGCATAGATCACACCCATGCAAAGTGTCCGCCTTCTTGCTTCGGAAGAGCTCAGTAGCACGAAGTGCATCCCAAGTTGGCTCCGTTCTGCTTCTGCTTTCAGGGTTGGTGTTCCAGGGGCATATTAAGGAGGATGAAGGGAAGAGATCAGCACCTCCAAGTTTAATCAAGCTGGTCCACATTTGTGTCTGCCAGTGATTTGGGTGGCCTATGGATTAGAGATCTAGATAAGCCTACTCTTGGATTCCTTTCTCCAATCCTGCAATAACTCTCTCATTCTCCACAGTCATCCAGGGATCACTGACAGCAATTCAGAAATCCTATCTACCACTTCTTTCACAATCTTAGGATGTAGTTATCTCAGCCAGTTGTCTTGAATTCATAAGGAATACAAAGAAACTTGCTTACTACTGTTAGATTGCTATTTGGGGGGTATCAATTTCTGATTAACCAGTCGTGTACTGCCCCTTCTAGTCCAAAGGTCATTCTCCTTGGCAGAAAAAAAATGGCAAAATAAAAGTTAAAGAGCTCTACCTTTCCTTTTTTAAAATTGCATCTGTGAAAATCTGCTTTCTTTCTCTTCTGCTTGTAACAGTGGTTTATTTGCAAAACCCATTTACCATTACTTAAGCTAACTAAAGCAATAAAAGAATTGAACTTAGAGTTCTTAATGCTAGCCACCAAATGCATGCAGTCATTATGCTATCTATTAAGCAATACACCCATTAACCCCGTTAAGTATAAACCATGAATCTGATTTCCTAGGACTTCCCAGGCAGTATGTCTCATACTGGTATTCAAAACCGGGTTCCCCTGTCTGCTCAGAAACCATGAGTTTCCTTCCAAGGTAGTTGCCTAGCAAGTCAGCAAATCAGCACTGCCCTCAAGTGAACCTGGAGGACGCTTGAGTCTCAGCTTTAGGAAACACAGGAGGTCTCCTTATTACAGTTTTAGTTGTAGGTGTTATCTGGTTACATCTACATTCTGATTGGTGGCCAGTGACCTAATTTGTTTAACAATTAATTTGATTGGTACCCTGATGACATTAATTCATGATGGGGTTGTTTACCAAATTTTCCAGTTCGTGGTAGTCTCTCTTGTGTCTGCGAGTCCCATATGTTTACTAGTTATTTATGAATATACACATGTTGTGTACCATCCTGTACCATACATATGCTTAATATTGAAAAGCAAGTTATGAAAAACATCAAAACACTTCATCACAAGATGGTGGCCGAAATATAAAATTATCAGATATGTCAAAATAACAAATTTAATAACAAACATCACCCGAAACTTCCCTCCCAATTGTGGACAAAAAGCACCCAGAACTCCTGTTACTAGAATCAATCTAGAATCAATCAAATCAAACTCCTGCATTTGCCATGTCATATATACACATGTATGTATGAATGTCTGCATATGTGTATATATTGTGTAATGCACACATATGCATGTGTGTCTATGTGTATGTATAGGTTGTGTAACACGTGTGTATGTATTGTATATATGTATATGTTGTGTAATGCACACATGTGTGTCTGTGTGCATGTATGTATATGTTGTGTAATGCTCGCACACATGTGTGTCTGTGTATGTATGTGTGCACATGTTGTATAATGCACATACACTGTGTGTGTGTGTATATGGAGAGAGAGAGAGTGTCATTCCGCAGTCCAAGCCTTTCTCCTGGTTAGCACAATATGGGTAGCACATATAATCTTTAGTCCTCTGTAATTATGACTAATGACTTCAACGATCAGAGTCCTGGTTCTGCTCACTTCACTTTGCATCAGTTCTTGCAGTTCTTCCCAGGTCTTTCAGAAGCATTTCCTTCATCTTTTTTTACAGTACAGTATCACATCCCATGCACATACTACAGCTTGTTCAGCCGTTCCCTAACTTATGGGCGTCCCTTCAGATTCCCATGCTTTCCCACCTCAGTCAAGATCGGTAAATATTTTTGTATCTCCTTAGGGCTTCCCCTGTAGCATTATACTCAGTTATACTAGGAAAGTTACCCTTGCCTGTTCTTATATGGTCTGTAAGCCTATATATCCTTTGCCTTCTGGAATGTCATACTCCAAACTCTCTACTGCTTTATAGTAGTGGCTGCTTAAATCATGGATGAACCTTGACTGTAGTTCCTTGGGGGTTTGAATTTTTCCTTTCCTACTGCAGTATTTCTTCTTTGATTTGGAAGCTTTGGAATTTGATTGTAAGGTTCCTAGAAGTTTACATTTGAGGGTTTCTTTCAGAAGGTGATTGGTGGATTCTTCCTGTTTTCACTTTACCCTCCAGTTCTAAGAGATCTGGGCAGTTTTCTTTTAAGATTTCTTGAAATGTGATGGGTAATTGCTTTGTTTTGGTCATGGAATTCAGGTAGGCTCAAAATTCTTAACATTTGTTTTCTCTTCAGTCTGTTTTCCAGGTTAGTTGTTTTTGCCATGAGATGTCACATATTTTCTTCTCTCTTTCCCTTAGTCTTTTGACTTTGTTTCAGTGTTTCTCACTGTCTTCTTATTGTCATTTCTTTAATATTTCTTATTATCATTGGCTTCTGTTTGATCTATTCCAATTTTGGAGGAGTTTGTTGCTTGTGTAAAGTTTTGTGCCTTTTGTGTCAAACTATTAATTGCCTTTCCAATTCTTTTTTCCATAACTCTTACTTCTTTGTGAATTTTTTCTTCTGGTCCCCTCATTTCATCGACAAAAAAGTATTTTAAACTTTTTTTTTAACTCTTGTTTCGTCTATTCTAGACTTCTGGTTCAATTTGTGGCCACTCTGTTTTTCCTTAAGGTTTTGCTTGTAGAGGTTTTGGAGTCATTTTCTTTTTTTCTTCGTGAATTTTTTCTTCTGGTGCCCTCATTTCATCGACAAAAAAGTATTTTAAACTTTTTTTTAACTCTTGTTTCGTCTATTCTAGGACTTCTGGTTCAATTTGTGGCCACTCTATTTTTCCTTAAGGTTTTGCTTGTAGATGTTTTGGAGTCATTTTCTTTTCTCTTTTGGGGGGTGGGGAAGGTGTGGCAGCTTGGAAGCAATTGGAGTGAAGTGACTTGCCCAGGAACCCACAGCTAGTAAGTGTCAGAGGCCAGATCTGAGCTGAGGTCCATCTCACTCCAGAGCCTGTGCTCCACCCACTGCCCCACTTAACCTGCCCCAGAGTCATAGTCTTTTTCTAAGTTTGGATCTTGAATGTCCCTGCTACCATAATAGATTTCTATGTTGGGATTCTTCTTCTTTTTGCTCATTCTCCTAATCTACTTCCCAGTTTAGTGCTTGATGTTGGGACCAAGGTCTGTGAACTTTGGAGAGAAAATATGGACTTGTTGTTGCTGTTTTCTTGGAGGTATTGGGTGTTACATTGTTCTAGGACCTCAGGGACAGCTTGTGCTGGGGAGCTGAACCTTGCGGTGCTTCCAACATGGTCTGATTGCTGTCCTCCTAGTCCGAGCTCTGCAGTTTCCTGACCTGGGCTTGGATCTGAGTAGCAGTGAATCAACTGTCATCTGCCAGCTGGCAAGCTTTGCTCACTTCACACCATAACTGCAGGTTCTCCTTGGTCTGAAGTTATACTCCTCTGAAGGCTTCATGCTGGACGAGAAGCTGAAACGGAGACCTTGATCCGCTCCTGGAATCTGCTGCTTGATTCTCCACCTCCTCTTCTCTCTGCTTTGGGCCTGAGACCGGTGCAGGGGTTGGGGGAGATGCACCTGTCCCCAGTCTGGCAGGTGTATTGGTATGTGTGTGGGATCTCCATTTGTCCTGGTCTACAACCTCTCCCTACATTGGAATGCTTCCTGTGTGTTGCTCCTGTCCAGGCCCTGTCCTCAGTGTCTGCAGACCTTTCTGTCTCTGTAAGCACCCTGCCCTAGAAACATGACTCATGGTGACTCTTGGATTTCTCCATCAGAATTCAATCTAATGTATTTTCTAGATGTATGTTAGAGGAATTTTGGGGGAGTTTTCTGTACCGCTTCCTGCTGTTCTGTCTTTCCAACGCTTATCTTTTCTATGTGGTCAGTTACCACTGATCCACCCGACATAGTAGACTTACCTCTCTGTCGGGGGTCCAGTGATAGTCAAGGGTTCCAGGAAGTTATCTGGTCATTCAAAATCTATTCTTCCTTTGGTCCTAATTACTATTAGTATCATCATCCTTCTTCACCACCCTCTCATCCTTCTGAGCGAGTTTTTACAGAAACGTAGCCATATTTTCGCCCATCCCCCATTAATAGCCCTTTGCTTCTATCTTTTGAAGGTGCTTATTCAAATGAATCTGTGACCACTTAATTTGGGAGCAATCCAGTGATGCAGAGCGCAGCTCTCCTGGCCCTGCCTATCCCCAGGCTGCTTTTGTCCACATCTTTCCAGAAGTTCATCATAGGGGTTCCACCAAATGTTTTAGAGACTTTTCTACTGTTTCTCCCAACGCTGAAAGGGTGACAGTGAGGCAGTCTAATCACTTAGTACTCCTTTTCCACTCTTGCCACACAAGCAGCCAGTATCTAATTTTGATTACACCTTTTCCTCCTGTTCCTTTTGGAGTTCCTAATGGGTTGTATATTAAAGCCTACTCATGCCTACTGTTCAGCCCTCCCTTGTCCTTTGTGTCATGCTCGTCATTAGTTCTTCAGGGGCAGTGATATTTCAGGTCTTGATGTCATATAGCAATACCAACTAATATGAGAAAATCGCCATTTGCTGTGCTTGGAAGCTTGGGATCATCTGTAAGTGCTTTGCAATCCTGAAAGCAGTCTTTCATGAAAGCAGTTACTGAAAGTGAGTGGTTTGCAAAGTGCTCTCCTCCTTTTCAGCTCTGGGCCCAACTCACTGTCTATTTATATATTTATATTGACTGTCCCAGATTTTAGAATTTAGACACACCCTAGAGGATTCCACTCCTATGCATAGTGAAATATAGGTAATAAATATTATTTATGCATTTTGTCTTTGATAGGCCAAACCCTTTTGAGAGATTATAGATATCTTCCAGAAGGCTCTGCAGTGTCTTAAGTCTTGGTGCAATCAGTACAACACTGAATGAAAACAAGATCTTCTAAAGGACTTTGCTATTCAGGGGGAATTATTCCCTGACCTAGACTCTGTGCTAGATCCCCTCCACTGAAATGATGAGCATATATCTCTCCCAATTTTTGTGTTCCCTGATACTTATTTCAAGAGGATCATTGAACAAGATTATTTCTATTGCTGTGTCTTCCAAAGAATCCTGAATGATTTGAATATATATGGATGGGAGACAACTGATTGGAAAAGGGCTATAAGATAGTATTTTATGCTACCCAGTGGATTACTTTTTCCATAATCAATAAGCAGTAAGCACCGTGGGGTCTTACCTCTGTGCCCAGGGAATTATATTTGTGAGGGCATTGTAGGATCAATTTACAAAATATCTAAAGGAGAGGAAGATGTCAAATACATGGGGAAAAATCTCCAACCTCATCAATACCAAATAATTAAAAAAGCAGTCTATATGTCCACCAATCTATTCAAAATCTGTATTAGGGTCATCTACACTCAAATTAAGAAGGGTAATAGTGGCGAATAAGTAGGCTTTAACAAAAGGGTGTTAAACAACTCAATACATCTTTACCATCTCGTAATTGATTGAAAACTAGTAAAGAATATAGAACTTCCATAGATATCTTCTTAAAATTTAAGTTGATCAGTGATTTGCATTAACCTCTTCAGAAAATTCTCCTTAACACTTCCCTTCAACATTATTTCCCCTAGAGCTATCATTGTTTGAGCTTCCCAGCCTTCCAGGGCTGAGTCCTCTGTAGAGTTGGAGGCCCTGAGAGCCTAATCATCCTTTCCCTGAAATCTTTGAAATCTGTCCTCATGAAAGCTAGGATACATGTCTGACTCACTCTGTCTTCCTTTCCTCTGTCACAAATTTTATTTAGAATGGTTGTGTCTCCACAAGGTTTCCATCATTCGTTTCTTCCCCAACAACCAATTTCTCTCTGTTGGTAAGAATAAAATTCCTAGTAGAACTTCTTGGTAACTTCTCCACCTTTTGAAGGAGGAAGTTATCACTTAGGCAAATAAAGAAATGATTAACTTTCTTGCTTTGGGTACAGAGACCGCTCCGGCAGATTGACAGATAATGGAAGTGTCCCATTTCTCATATATATAATGCATGACCTTGATCTGTGTCTGAACTCACTGTCTTCTCTTTATGTACAGTTGGCCTGTAGGATACTCTAAGGACAACACTGCTTCTGTTTGTGCCAGTATTAATCTGAAGCCAAATGCTTTTTATTAAACCTGCTTCTTCTGTCCCAGTTACTTCTGAATTTCCTCAAAGGGTATAATTTCTTTTTGATATTTTAAATTTAGTTTTTTTCAATGGATAAAAATCTGTTTTCCTTCTCTTCACTCATTAGAGAGAAGGAAAAGAGAAACAAAAGCCTTGTAACAAATACGCATCATCAAACATAACTGATTCCCAAATTGGCCGTGTCCAAATAGAGATAGAGATGCCAGGACCCTAAGTATTTCACGTGTCTGCCAAAAAGTAAATCTTCTACATGACGCCTCTGGTGTCAGTCAGAGTTCTTAAGTCTTCCTAAGTTTTTTTTCCTTCTTATGCTATTGTTATTATATAAATTTTATTCTTCTGGTTCTGCTCATTTCAGTCTGCATCAGTTCATACAGGTCTCCCTTTCCTAATTTCTCACGGCACAATAATGTTACATTCATATGATATAATTTGTTATAATATAATATATAATATATTCATATAATATAATTTCCTGATTGATAGACACCCTCTCTATTTCTACTTTTCTGCTGCCACAAAAAAGAGATGCCACAAATATCTTTGTAATAATGGAGTTCTTTTCCTCCTCCTTTGATCTCCCGGGTTAATCCTCATCATTATCTTGGGCATCTATATAACACTTAAGGTTGGCGAAGTGCTTATTATCTCATTTTATCTTCACAACAACCCTGGGAGGGAGGTGATATTACTATTCTCATTTCATAGGTGGGGAAACTGAGGCTGAGAGAGGTCAAGTGACTGGGACAGAGTCACACAGATGATGTGTCTGAGGCCAGATTTGAACTAAGGTCTTTCTGACTCCAGGTCCAGCACTCTACCCACTATAATATATTGGTGCTAGTCTGCCTCAACCCTCTCCTTTTAAAAACAGTATACCGTTCCAAAGACATATTCCAATTTTGTGTTTCATCTCAGAAAGTCTCAGTGCTCTGTATAGGATCAGATTGGATGCCTTGTATTAGAATCTTTAATTCACTTTATTTGTTCCCTGTGTTTTGTGATTCATACATAGACATCTGAGGTGATGAGTTTTATTGCTACTTTCTTGGTTTGCGTTGCTTAGGATTTCTACCCACATTCTGCTTTGGCTTGGTTTTCCCCATCCTCTTCCATCTTAATATAAAGCTCTTTTGATTTGATTTTCAAGACTAGAGGTGAATACAGTCTTGTCTACACTTGTTAGTTGTATTAATTCTGGAGGCTGCTGTTCTGTATTTTAAGCCAAAGTTGAGAAATCCAAATCCTGTTCACAGCCATTATCTTCTTAATCAGCTTTTCATTTCCCAAGACTTCTATTCTCTCCTGAAGTTCTTGCTTCAACACAGAAGTGATGGAAGCAGCCTGTGCCAGACTTGTGTATAGTAAAGTTAGCATAGAAAGACAACAAAATCCTAGCCAAATGCAGTAACATCCAGCCATGTTAGTAACACTTTGCGAATAGAAAGGCCAGGTCCCTCCTTTCTGTTAATAACTGAGAAACTGTTATTCAGAGGGTATACTTCTAAAGAGGTCTGTTTGAGCATTTGTTGCAAAGCATGTATTGCATCAAACTAAAATATTTCAATAAATGAAGCATAACCATCACAGAAACCAGCTATTCCCCTTTGATCTTCAGCTTATTGCCCAAGACTTTAGTAATATTTTTTAGATTCCTTATGACAACATCATCTGTCCCCTTCTTGAGTCACAGGAAATTTGTCATCTAGTTTGACAAGAGGAGTGGTGTACTTCTCTGAAACATCTGGGATATATGCTCTCAGAAAACAGAAGATTTCTTAGCTGTTGTTATCAGATTAACAAATAACTGCCTCGTTACTCCTCCGCAGGCAGTCATCACCTGTCACAACTCATCTCTTCCTCTGACCTGTATGATCTTTCCCTTGACATGTCGTCATTCTTTGGAGATCAGGCTCCTTCTTTGTTAGAAAGAGCCTCATCCTTGTTCCTTAGCTACAGCTATTCAATGGTCCTTCCCTCTTTCTCTTCCGTGTCTCAGTTTTCCAGCCCCCACCTTTATCAGCCTGTTCAGATCCTGTTTTGTTTCCATTTTCATCTTAAAGCCCTTGACAAATTTTTAAGGAACGATCCATTGTCTCCCTGGCAACCTGAAGAAAAGACAGTAATTTCTTAAACTCCTGTCCTTTCTCTTCTAAGAGAGAAAACAGCCTGCATTTTGAGCATGGATAAATCACTTGGCCATACAGAAATGCAGACGTGGCCCCCACATTCTATATGGTTCACTGCAAAATTCTCCTTATGCTCTATACTTGTGAAAATAATACTGTCAGTTCTTTTTCCCATGCCTTTCTGTGCATACGGTCTCTATACTGGGCCTACCCAGTGACCTGAAGGCCTTCCTTTATTTTGTTTGAGGTTTTTTTTTTAACATTTTTATAGATACTAGTACATTGCTGCTTAGGTGTTCTGTTCATTCTTGCTACATAAGTGACTTGCCTGCTTTTCTAATCACATATGTCCTTATACTGCCATTATGCCACTG
>CM053769.1:695964888-695999757 GCA_028658325.1 Potorous gilbertii | reverse complement strand
CCAAGAAGATTGTTATGAACTGATGTAGAGTGGAGAGGAACAGAGCCAGGAGAACAGTTTACACAACAACAATAACGTTATTGTTACTGTATAAAGATAATTTTGAAAGACTCAGGAATTTTTATGACTGCAGTGACCAGTGATGATTGCAGAAGACCAGTAGGGCAACACAGCAGATATCTCTTGACAAGTAACGAATCTGAGATGCAGGATGAGACATTTTTGGACATAACCAATGTGAAAATTTGTTTTGCTTAATAATGCATATTTGTTAGAAGGGTTTTGTTTTTCTTTTGGGATAGGAGGAAGTTGAAGGAAGAGAAAAGTGCTTGCTGCTAATTGAAAAACAAAAAATATGTTTTCTAAAACTTAACTCTTCCTTCCTCATGTTCTCTCTTGGATGCATTTCCAGACAATCCCAATAAAATCCTAATAAAGATTTTACCAGAAACTAATAGTATGTGTCAGTAGTAAATGATATCTTTTCTTTTTTTAAAAAAAAAATTATTTTTGACATTCATTTTTAAAAATTTTGAGTTCCAAATTATCTCCTTTTCACGCCTCCCATACCAATTGGGAGGGCAAGCCGTATGATATCAGTTAAATGTGTGAAGTCACATAAAACATATTTCTGTATTAGCCATGTTGCAAACAAAATAAAACAAAAGCAAGAAAAACAAGGAAAGTAAAAAATATGCTTCAGTCTCTACTCAAAGTTAATCAGTTCTCTCTATGGAAGTAGATGCCATTTTTCATCATGAGTCCTTTGGAATAACTGATACCTTTTCAGTAAACTTTTTTTAAAGCATTAATACCACCATGATTTTTCCATTCTTTTGGTATCAGCTCCTCTTTGAGATATTGAAATATGATCCCCAAGTGTCTTTAAAGTTGTCACCTCAACATGGATTTCGTGTGTATGTATACCAACTGTATTTTCTTCAGTGCAGTTTCTACCTCCTCTTTATAACACGTTGCATATTAAAGTGTTATTGCAGTGGGTCAGTGATTGTAGATGATGAGATCAGATTGCTATAGAAATTCTGGAAGATCTGTTCCATTTCACATCTTTTTCTTGTTTATTCCAAGTTCCATTTATAAATATTCTAGGGATGATTTTACTTAGCTGAAGTTCATACTGATTTCTGTACAGATTTGTTTCTCCTTCCACTCCTTCTTGGTTTTTGTGTGAAACATGGCTAGTGAATCTCCCATTGCTCTCCATAAGATTGTGTTCTAAACTGATGTCGACTTGCCTAGTGCATTTCTCTGCTTGTGAAGGAAATCAAGTATTTGCTGCTCATCAGTTTCTGGATTCTAGCCAGGTAGAGATCCTCCGACGTTGATTAAAATGTTCTAAGATGTAGTGAAAGAAGCGTTCACTGGGGGCTAATGGGAATGCAAATATAAAAATACAAAAAACGTAGTCTCTGCCCTCAGAAGTTTACATTGTTACCTATCCCTTTTTAGTTTTATGTCTTCTGCAAGTTGGACAGTCATTCCATCTATCCCTATATCCAGGTCAAGGATAAAAATGTCACATAGTCTAGAGACTTTCTTCCAAGTTGTCATAAAACCTTTCATAACTACTCTTTCAGTCTAGCCATACCTAATTATACTATGATCTAGCCCACATTTCTCCATCTTTTTATAAGAATAAATTTGTCAAATGTGTTGCTGAAATGTAAGCATATAATTGTAGCATTTCCCTGATCTGCAGTCTGAATAAAATGCAAATAGAATTAGTTTAGCATGACTTATTCTTGATGAAGTCACATGTTTTTCCTTGTGGTCATCAGAAAAGTAGAAGAAAAAGAAAAAGATAAGTCCAGTTTTTCTGATTGAAAACTCTATTTTTTCTACTTCCTCTTAAAAAAATATTTGATTTGTTTAAATCACTTTGTGTAGTGACTTAAATTTTTTTCATCCTATTTCAATGTCTCGTTGGGTTGGGAGGTAATACTAGGTCCTTAAATGCCAAATGAGTGGAAAGGGTCCTGGATTTGCATTCAAGAAGATCTGAGTTTAAATTATGGCTCTGTCTTGCACTGCTTGTGTGACACTGAACAGTCTCTAACCCTTTCTGAACGACACTTTCATCAGTGATTCAATGAGAAGAATGCATTGGTGATCTCCAAGTTCTCTTAGAAGTCCAACTCTACAGTCCTGTAATCCTTAAACTCTGGTAGGTTCTTACAAATTAAAAAAGCTACAATATGGACCCAGAAAAAGACTGTCTACACATTAAAGGAAGACTCTAGCTAAGTATAGAGAGGATTATGACCATCAGGTTGGCCATTGGGTGACTCTTTATGGAAACTTATGAAACATATAAAAATATCAATCTTCCTCAGTCCTGTGGAACCCCTTTCTTCTTCCAGAGGGATATTGCCATTGTGGCAAAAAGGGGACAGATGGTACTAAGAATTGTACAGTTTTTTTTAGCTATGTACAAACATTCATTTAAATGTTGCTCAGGAGATAGAGCATCTGGCCTGGAGTCAGGAAGACTTATCTTCCTGAGACCAAATCTGGCCTCAAACTCTGGCTGAGTTGTTTGACACTCTGTGATCCTGTGCAAATCACTTAATCCTCTTTGCCTCAGTTTCTTTATCTGTAAAATGAGCTGGAGAAGGAAATGGCAAACCACTCTAGTATCTCCTCTGTCAAGTGCTGTCAAAAAGAGTCAGACGTGACCAAAAATGACTCAGCAGCAACAGATTCTCAATTTGAGACTCTCGGTCCTTAATGAGTTCAGTTCAGTTGCATTCAACAAACATTTATTAAATGTGGACAGTTATCCCTTCCACATCATGGAGTTAAGGGCATAGCACCCTTGCAATCTGGAAAATCTGCATAAAATTTCCTGGCTTTCATACCAGAGAAGAAATCTGAATTTTTTATTTTTCTTTTGTGGGGTATTTAAAGTACCTTATTGTAAAATTTGGGTTAAGTATCTGGTCATAGGCTTTGTGTCATCTGCTAGTTTTTGTGTGTCTTCTGTGACTTCTACAAAACTCCCCCAAAATTCCCATTTAATTTCTTATGGCCAATTGGTGATATAGTGAAAACACTGGGGAAATTTGCAATGTGGAAGGCATAACTGTATGATGTGACCAGTGCCAGGGGTTAGGAAAATGCAACTGCCTCTGCCCTCAGATCTTACATTTCTACTAGGGTTGGTGGTAGGGACAGTGTAACCTACACAGGTAAAATAAATGAAAAATACATGCACATACAAAGTAATTTTGAGAAGAGAAAGCCTAATTGAGAGGAGAGAAACAAGCTAAGTTTTTGTGAGGGAGAGCACTTGAGCCAAGCTTGAATAAAAATAGAGATTACACAGAGTGAAGGTGGGGAGAAAGAGCGGCGTAAACATGCGTACAATCTGTGCAAAGACATGTTTGCAGGAGGTGGGAGATCATGTACGGGAGACAGCAAATGGGCCAAAGAATCCATGAGTACTGTGATGGGAAATCAGTCTGGAAAGATGAGATGGGAAAGCTTATCCAATCAAGTTTGAGGGATAGTGATAATGTTACTTTTTAGGGAAAAGTAGTTTATTGCAGGAAAATGGGATCCTTCTGTGGAAGCAGGAAATTGGGGAGAGGGATTTTTGTAGAGTTTATAGAGAACTTTGTCAAATTTATAGAATATGATTCCTTCCCCAATTGATAAATGCTCAAAAGATATGGACAGGTAGTTTTTAGAAGAAGAAATAAAAGCTATCTATTGCAATAGGAAAAAATGCTCCAAAAATCACTTGATTAGAAGCATTGAAACAGCTTTGAGGTATCATTTCACCTCTCAGATTGGCTAAAATGATAGAAGGGGGAATGACAAATGTTGGTGAGGATGTGGAAAAATTGGTACATTAATATACTGTTAGCAGAACTGTGAATTGATGCAACTATTTTGGAGAACAATCTGGAATTGTACCCAACGAGTTATAAGTGTACACTCGGACCCAGCAGTGCCACTATTAAATTTGCTTCTCACGGTGATTGGGGGGAAAGCAAAAGAACCTATATAGTTTCAGATATTTAAAGCAACTTTCTTTGTGGTAGCAAAGAACTGGAAATTAAGGGGACACTTACCAATTAGGGAATGGCTAATCAAGTGGTGGTATGTGATGTTGATGGAATTCTACTGCACTGTTAATAAATGATGAGCTGGTTGATTTTAATGGAAAGACTTGCATGATGAAATAATGAAAAATGAAGTGCGAAGAACCAAGAGAATGTTGTTTACGGTAACAGCAATATTATTCAAAGAGTAATTGTGAACAAACAGGTTATTCTGAGGAATGGAAATACTCAGAACAGCTATAAGGACCAATGAGGGAAGATGCTGTACACCTCCAAAGAAAGAATGCCTGATAAATGGAAGTGCATATGATACAGTTTTACATGTCTTTATAAATCCATGTCAAATGATGACTTTCTCTAGTATGGGGTGGGGATAGAGGGAGGGAGACAGTTTGAAACTTAAAATGTAACAGAAAAAAAGAAAGATAGGTTGGGACCTGATTGGGAAGGGATTTACTTATTTAGTTGCTAGATTGATTTATATTTGATCCTAGAGCCAATGGGCACCCACTGAGAGTTCTTGAACAAGGGGAGTGACATTATTAGACCTATGCTTTGGTATAGTAGTTTGTGTGGGTGATAGATGGGAGAGGGGAGGGCCTATAGAGGCAAAGACACCAGGTAATTGGCTATTGCAACAGTCCAGAAAAAGTTATAAGGACATGAATTGTTGGTGTTGGCAATAAAGGTAGAGAGTTTGGGATGTGAAAGGTTTTGTGAATATAGAATTCTTAAAATTTGGCAACTGATTGGACAAGAAGGGTAAAAGAGGAGGAGTCCAGAGTGGTTTGAGATTGTGAACCTGGATAACTGGAAGAATGATGTTGTCTTCTATAGAAATAGGGAAGTGCGCATTTAGGCGATGTGGATTGGGTGTGGGAGGGAGGAAGGAGTGACAAGCACTGTTATGGATATGTTGAGTTTGAAATGCTGTGAGAGGATCAGGGTCCCCTGTTTTCCTGCAGTAGGAACTAGTTTTCCCTAAAAAAGTAACAAAACTGTCCCTTAGGTTTAATTGATAACTGCCTTTGATGAATCTTCCTAGTCACTTAAGGATATAAAAAGTAGCACCCCTGTGGAATAGGAGACCCTCCATTTTATCAGATTTCCGAAGAGTATGTGAGTCCATATACACTGCCCTGCCGACCAGATGTGTTTCCCTATTGAGACGAGGAGGATCATGTCCAGAAAAGCTAAGTGTTACTGTATCTTTGTTGTATATTTGTGCTGTGTTAGGGCAAAATAAGCCTTCTTTTGGTAATTATTTAATGACTTACAAGGGCCTTGTTTTGTCTCAACATCAAATATGAACTAAAAGAATATTGGTGTCTGACATTAGGCCCATCTCTAACAAATGTCTTTGAGACATACAAATGGAGATGTCTAGCAAGCTGTTTGTGTTACATTGTGACCCTGGGCAAGTCACTTAACCCTGTTTGCCTCAGTTTCCTCATCTGTCAAAAGAGCTAGAGAAGGAAATGGCAAACCTCTGCAGTATCTTTGCAAGGAAACCCCAAATGAGATCATGAAGAGTCGGACACACCTGAAAAAGGACTGAAAATGTTCACTGGAAACAAAAGAGCATTCGTTTTGTGCATAGGATGTTATTGTGTTGTTGTTTTAAAGAAGCTTTGCATTTTTTCTTTCTGTAGGTCTTCCATGGAGTCTTTCAAACAAGGGGTGCTGAGAGAACAACTGGCTAACTTGTCCACTCGACAAAAGAGCCTTTTAACGGTGGCAGAGAAGCAGAAGATGTTAAGTCAGAAAATACGAAATTACAAGAACACAAGAAACAGGTCTGATCTAGGTGTGAGGGGAGAATCTCCTGATTCAGGGGATTACAGCGAAAATGAGGAAGGCAGCTACCCTAACCCTGTGGAAGGAACAGGACAGCCTGATTCGCTTTCTGTTCCTTTGGGGTCCCCTGCCAGTCCCCTGAGGGGAAGTGGTCAGAAAACACAGTGTTCTGCTGAAAGTAGGCAGGAGGATAACCAAAATCTGGACAGCTGTTGTATGAGTGACAGTGGGGTACATGAGAAAGCAACTGAGAAGGAATGGTTTTCTTCTAATGAACTGATCTCTCAAGGAAGACCTGGAGATCGCACGTTAGAGAGGGCATCAAAACGCGGTTGTGCCCACAGCACCGAAAGGGTTAGATTCCCTCCCCAGCCAGCGACTTCCAGGGCTCTGGCAGGGTATTTACAAGAAGGAAATTCTACTGCAGTAGTTACAGCCAAAGGAGGCAAATCGCTAAATCCCCCTGCAGTAACTGAAACTTTAAATGTTTTAGAGACCACAAGTCCAACTGTCAGAAACAATACTCATCATCCAGGCAGTGTTTGTCAGCCAACTCTTACCAGTCGTCTCCTACCAGCAAACGGGGCTAAGAAAACAGTTTCTCAGGAACCACCCTGGGCAGTATCAGAATCACTCTTGCAATCTTTTCTTATTCATCAAGGAAATACACAAGTAGACCGTGGACTTAGGATGAAACTAAATCATACAGAGCCAAGAGCAATTGGTGCACTTACTGGTAACAGTCAAGTTAATTTCTCCTCAGAATCTGCCAATCAGAATAATAAACAGGAACCTTTAAACCATAGAGCAGAGAAGAAAATGAAAAAAACCCAGATCAAAGAACTGATTTCCCTGGGAAGAATTAAACCAGGAAATGATGTTTTGGAATTCAAAATGCAGGTACTGTTGTGGGTTTAATCTCTAAGACAATGTCAACATTGGAAAATTAATGTAGTCACACATTATCTTTTTTAGGCCAGTAGGGTACCATGGTTCTATAACTGAATAGATGTCACAGTATTCTTGGATGCTTAATTACTGTGGTTTCCACCCATTATATCGAGACATCTTTTGGAAGATGCATGAACCCTCCCAGACCTCTATGATGCTACTTAGTGGTAAATTTTCCAAATCTCCATGACCAAAGACAGTCTAAATGCATTGTCTTTGCTTCACTGGAATCCTTCCCCCTATAATATAAATTAACAGTTCTCTCCTGGAGCCCTATTGAAGGGGATAATTCAGGACCAAAGACAATTCAGGAAGCCACCACTGGATTTATGATTTCACAGTGTCATTACATTGTGAGTTCCTCAAGGGCAGAAACTTGCTTTTGCCTTAGCACAATTCCTGGCATATAGTAGGCGCTTTATAAATACTTATGGACTGACTGAGTAAGGTGATTGCTGAAAAGCTACCTTACCTAGTCAAGACTTTCATGGGTTTCTGAAGCAATGCAACCCTACCTGCCTGTGGGACTTTGGGCAAGTCCTTCTAGGCACCAGCCCCTCACTCTAAAATGAGGGAACTGGACTCAGTGACCTGTAAGGATCCTTGTAGCTCTAAATCTAAATCTGAATCTACAAGGTTTTCTGTAATGGTGGCTCCAGCTTTCCATTAGAGCCAGTCAGAAGTCTGGCTGTACAAAGGAATCAACAAGAGCAGTCTTGAGTATTGGAAGCATCTGTGAATACAATATTTTTTTATACATATAAAGACAAAGCCAGGTTAAAGGAAGAAAAAGCTTCTATTAGAAATATGGCCAAAGAATCTACTGTCTTCCAACAATCAAATTTTGAGAGCTTCCCTTTGAATTTAGTATAATCTTAGTTGCAGAAATATTGCCTCAGAAATGAGATTCACTAGGTTAATGTCTCCTATATTGATGTGCCAGGCTTTCTGTGTGTGACATATGCAGAGACACATAGAAATCCAAGAGTTTTGCATTTAAAAAAAGTAAGAGCTCTTATAGAACTTGAATTATCAAAACATAAGTTTCTGCATTTGTGAGAAGAAAAGTTTGGACTGAATTATCCTTAGCATCTCCTCCAATTTAAATACTGTGAACCATGTAGCTATCCATGGTAACTAGTGATGGGTCTTCCTGTTTGAAGAAGATTTAGAACCATGAAGTCATAATCTGTGAAGGTGGGGTCTAAGCTAGAAGGTACTTCAAAGAATATCTGGTCTGTTTCTTTTTACAAATGAGAAAACCGTGGCCCAGGAATCATCCTGGTAGTAGAAATCAGAGGTGAGATCTGAACCTGGAACCTTTGATTCCAGAGCCTGTGCTCTTTCCACTTGCTTCCACTTGCATCAGATTTAGTGGAAATTGGAAACAGAGCAAGTCCATGGAATTCATTTGCCTGAGGTAAACACATTTGGAGAAGGAGTCAGAAGTACTAAATACCAAGTCATTCAGTCAGGAAACATTTACTAAGTGCCTACTATGTGTCTGCACTGTGCTAAGCACTAAGGATACAGTGAAAGGTAAAAGACAGCCCTTGGCCAGATTCTAATGGGAGAGACAACAAGGAACCTAACATGTAGGAACATGCTGTGTACAGGACAAATAAGAAATAGTTAAGAGAGGAAAGACATCAGAATGAAGAATAGTTGGGAAAGGCTTCCTGTGGAAGGTGAGATTTTCATTGGGGCTTGAAGGAAACTTAGGAGGTGGAGATGAGGAAAGAAGAATTTCAGGCATGGAAGGCAGCCAATCAATAAACATTTATTAGGTATTAAGTGTTGGGTATACAAAAAGAGGCAAAAGACAGTCCCTTCCCCCAAGGAACTGACAGACTAATGGGAGAGACAACATATAAATACATAGAAATCAAGCTTTATATCAGATAAATGAGAAATAACAAAAAGAAAACACTCTAGTTAAAAGGGGTTAGGGAATGCCTCTAGTAAAAGGTAAGATCTTAGTTGGTACATAAAAGATACCAAGGTTAGCAGTAGGCTGCTCAGAGGCAGGAGAGAGTGTTCCAGACAGGCAGAAAAAAAGGCCTGGAGGGTCTTGTTAGTGAAAAAGCCAAAAGACCAGTGTCACTGGATAGAAGAGTTCATAGAAGGGTATAAGATATAAGAAGGCTGGAAAAATGGGGAGAGGGTTGGGTTTTGAAGAGGTTTGAATGCCAAGTAGAGGATTTTGTATTTGACCCTGAAGGTATAGCCCTTGAAGTTTATTGAGTATGGGGGTAACATGGTTGGACCTTTACTTTAGAAAAATCACTTTAGTGGCTGAAAAGAGGAATGCATTGGGGTGGGGAGAGATTTGAGGCAGGGCAGATCCACTAGCAGGACCTTGCAATGGTCCAGGCATGAGGTGGTGAGGGCCTGCACTATGGTGGTGGCAGCATCAGGAGAAAAAAGAGGCAGTATTGCAGATATATTGAAAAAGTGATATGGGCAGCCTTTGGGAAAAGATTGGCTATGGGAGGTAAGATATAGTGAGGAATCCAGGATGACTCCTAGGTGGTCAGCCTGAGGGCCTGAGAGAGTGCTGTTACCATCTACAGTGACAGGAATGGTTGGAGGGGAAGAAGTTTAGGGGAGAGAGAATGAGTTCTGGTTTTGGACATTTTAAGTTTAAGACATCTTCTGGACAGTCAGTTTGGAATGTCTGAAAGGCAATTAGAGATGCAGCAGAGAGTTTGGATTGGATGGATCATCAGCATGGAGAGGGTAATTAAATCCATGGGAGCTGAAGAAATCACCAAGTGAAGTAGCACAAAAGGAGAAGAGAAGAGGGGCCCAGGACAGAATCCTGAGGGACATGTATCGTTAGAGGATGTAATCTGGAGGAAAATTCAGCAAAGGAGACAGAGGAAGAGTGGTCAGAGAGGTAGGAGGAGAACCAGGAGAGAATTGGAATGTGGGAACTAAGGAGGCTCAGATCCGACTGAAGAGATAGTTGTGCCCAGAGAGCGGTAGCCTATCCTGGAGTTTCTGGGCCTTACTCCTGGGGGAACTAACGGCAAAGGGGCCCCTAGAAGAGGTGACCCATGGAAATGAGAGCCTGGGAGATTACCTGGGGCAGGTCACATTGCATGGTAGTCCAGGCAGTGAAAGCACCAGGAGGTGAAGTTCAGAGGCTGCTGTCCCCTGTCGTAGTGAGGACAAGCATTCCCCTACATCAGGACTCTGGGGCAAAACTCTGTTCATTCCAGGTTTGGGCAAGAAGGTTGATCTCAGTGTCGCACAGTCAACCTACAAATTCACATGTAACCAAAAGTATGGTGAGTGTCACAAATTAGAAATTTTATCTAGCACAATGACCAGTTGCTTACCTTTAATTTTACCTTTAATTCCTAAAATCTGGACCTCATCTCCCACTGTTTGTACTTTTGGTTTTGGCCAGACTCCCTTAGACCTCACATCGTCCTTTAGCCTAAACAGTGATCTGGATCGGGAAATCCTCACGTTTCTACTTCAGGTGTGGCTTCTGTGTGTCCCTTTCAGGTATAGGAGCTGTATCCCAGACTGGTGACTTTTGTTTGCCCGTACTAGGATGTTTTCTCCACTTTCACCCCAAATCTTTGCCAGAAAATCTGAAGTATCTCCATGGCTTCTCTGATCTGTAAAGAATCATAGAATGACAGGTTTAGAGTCAGAAGAGACCTTAGAGTTGCCTAATAAAACTCATTTGCTTTATAGATAAAGAGACTGGGTTCAAAGAAAAGCAGCGGTGGCAGGACTTGGACCTAGGTCGGTCCTCTGACTACAATTCCATTGATGTTTTCACTGTATCAGGACTTCAGTCATGGCTTCAATCAGTGCCATGAAGCCAGGCAACTTCAGCCTCTTGTGAGGAGCATCTCAGTCAGCCTAAGGGAGGCCACTGTGAGAAAGAGACTTATATTCTGAAGATAATTGACATCACAACTAAGGCTGTGCTGTCTGGCAACTAGTCAATCAGAAAGGTCTAGAAATCTGCGTTTTGAGTAAGTCCAGTGTCTGTCTCCTGCCCAGGACATTTACCAAAGCTAGCTAGAATGGAAACAGAAGCAGTCCAACACTCAACAGAAACATCTTTTGATGTTAAGATTCTCTCTCCTCTTGACATATTTTCCTGTGGTACCATTGCTTTTTCACATTTGGTTAACTGCTCTAGGAGCTGCAGGGCTCTTTTTAGATGTGGCACTTCTGTCCTTTTGCTACAAATAGCAATATTTATATTATATAATATATATATATATATATATTATATATAATATATATATTATATATATTATATATAATACATATGTGTGTCTGTGTGTGTGTCTGGTGTGTGTGTGTGCTTTGAAAGAGGCAGTAGTGGTAGAGTAGATTGAGTGCCTTAGAGTTGGAAAGACCAAGGCTCAAGTCCCTTTTCTGATAAATATTGATGGTATGATCTTAGGCAAGCTACTTGACTTCTCATTGCCCCAGGCGACTGTGTGTTTCAGTGGAAAAAAGTAATTCCTCTTAAGTCAGAAAACCAGCATTCAAATCACACTTCTGATGCATGCTATTTGTAGGGAAGGAATTTAATCTCCGACACTGGCTTTCTTCATCTGTAAAATGAGAAGGTTTGACTAGAATGATGGCTTTTGATTTCCTTTCCAACTCTAGATTTATGCTTCAGTGACGGAATAGGTGCCTAACTTATTGGTAGAGAGAGTTTCCTCCCTTGGGAGTTCTGATTGCCAGTGAAATTAGTATGACTACATGCACAAAGGATATTATTGAAGTCAAGTTTTGTTTTCCACGTGCCTTGCCTTTGTGTGTTAATATTTTTAGGTTTTGATAATTCTCATTGGAACTCAAAGGGACTTTCGTTTGTCTAGGTGGTTTCCTATCTATTGCGTAAGTCAAAAAGTATTTTTAAGCACCTGTGACGTGCTGGGTGCTGTGCTAAGCACTTGGGGATACAAAAAAAGTACCTGAAGGAACTCAGCCTAACTGGAAAGACAGCATATGCAGACAGCTATGTGACTATGTTGCTATTGTCCTACTAAGAGACTTGTGAAGTTTCAGTTTCAGGTTAGACTTGTGTACAAGTTAGGTTTTAGGGAAAAGGTAAGGGAAGTGCTGAAGGAGATCCCTAGGAGTAATAGGAATTAGCTCTAAGTTAAAAGGAACTTAATATTAAATGACAGAGCACTGGGCTTGGAATCAGGAAGATTTCTTTCCTGAGTTTAAATCTGGCCTCAGACACTTACTAGCTGTGTGACCCTGGGCAAGTCATTTAATCCTGTTTGCCTCAGTTTCCTCATCTGTAATATGAGCTGAAGAATGGCAAACCACTCTAGTGTCTTTGGCAAGAAAACCCCAAATGGGGTCACAAACTGAAAATGATTGAACAAAAAAATGTAATGAAAACCTATGTCGTCCTCCCTCATTTGAGGTAATTTAGTTCCATCAAATTAGCTCTAGTAATTCAAATTTTGGCTTAAATCATCTACAGTAACTTGAGTTTTGTTGAAATTTTCCTAATGCTGCTTATGCTTAAAGGAAAATACCTTACCCTTTTCTCTTTTTCAAAATTTTCATTTTAGGGTGCCACCTACAAAGCCAGTATATTGTTGAATGGTAAAATCAAGGCAAAAAGTGGTGAGATTTATCCAAATCCAGTCACCTGGATCAAGGCACTCTTAGGAAGTAACATCTCTGTGACCTGGAAGTATGTGTGGAATAAGGTGAGTCCATAGATCATCCTATTTTCCTCCTACTTTAATATTCATAAGAAAAAAGTGCTCTCTTAATGAAGGTAGGATTTTTCAGTATAACGGGTTTCTCCCAAAAATAGAGTGGAGATGCCAATAAATCTGGAAGTGTGAATGAGCAGTCTGATGGAGTTAGTCTGTCACATAGATCTTGGATAGACATTGCAAATGCATAAAGAGCTTGATCCAAATGAAAAATTACATTTCAGAAAGTATCCCTTTTAGTGATTGCAAACTACTTCTTGTCCTCCAGACATACTTTAAAAAACAAACAACAACAAAAAAAAACACCCCCCTGGGATTCTCTATGGCTCTGAATCATGGAACACTATTTTAGATCTCAGGAGAATCAAGGATTGCACATGGCCTAAAGGACAGTGGATTGTAAGTGAGTGTAAGTGAACTTCATTAGATTCCTGAGGATGCGGTGTGTTCATAGAAATGGCATGAAAGAAGGCATTGAGGGCATACCAGAAAAAAAATGAGTTGGTCATACAGGAATAACTAAAATATTATTGTATTAAACTATTGCAAAATATAAAAAGACTCAGAGGGAGGCCTTCAGCATGTTTGTATGTCCTTTATGCAGGATTTATGGAAGGGCCCTCAGAAGATAGGAGGGGGCCCTATAAGCGCTGAGGGGAAAAAGTGCTCATGCTGAAGGGGGCATCCATGGAAGCACTGACGAAGTAGGAAGTATGGAGAAGTAAGGGGGAGTAAATGGGGAAGGGTGAAAGGAAGGAGTTCAATGAGTGCCAACGAGACATCCAGGCAGAGAGGGTCAGAAGATGATAGATGTTTTAGGACTGGAGCTCAGGAGAATGGGGAGGGCCAGCTTGTGCAGGTCTAGGAGCCAGTTTCCTCTGAATGCTCATTGAATCCTTGGGAGCTGCTGAGATCAACAAAGGAGAGAGCAGAGAGGGGAGTGGGGCCTTCGTGGAAACCCATGGCTCATGGAGGATGATCTGGTGAAGGAGATGGGAGGATTGGTCAGATAGGGAGGAGGCGAGCCAGGCGAGAGCAGTGTCAGAAGCCAAAGGAGGAGTGAATATCCAAAAGAATGATGATGTCAAAAACTGCAGGGAGGCCAGGTAGGATGAGGACTAAGGAAAACCGTTCAACATCATTCCCTGGTTACCTGGCAAGGAAGAAAAAGTAACAAGGGGAAGGTGGGGAAGGGGCAACCAAAAGTGGAGGAAAATCCAGTTCAGCGCTATGCTGGGAGAGAGAAATACAAAGACGAAAATAAAAAATTCCCTGCCGCCAAGGAACTTATGTTCTCCTGGGAGAAGAGCATATCATAAATACAGAATATGTAGAAATACAAATATGTACATTGGAGGAAGAGACAGACAGCTAAAAGGGAAATCTGGAAAGGCCTTTGACAATTGAGCTGAGCCTTGAATGGAACAAGGTATTCCAAGAGGTAGATGTGAAGAGGCCCTGGAGAAGAGTCTGCAAAAAGGAGATGGAAAGTCTTGTGTGAGGAACAACCACTTTGGCTGTTCGTGTAAAGCATGTGAGGAGGGAGTTCAGATCGGTCTGGAAAGATGGACCCTAGCTGTACTGTGAAGGGTTGTGCTTTGTTTTCGAGGCAATAGGGAACCACCAAAGATTCATGTGCTGGAGGGTGATGTGGTCAGACCTCTGCTGTGGGAATTTCAGCTTGGTAGCTGTGGAGCATGGGCTGGAGGCAGACTGACTAGGAGGCTGTTGTTGTGAGGCAGGGGGAAGGGCAGAGATGGGAGAATGAATAAGAACTGGCAACAGCGTGGTGTTGGGGCAGGTGAGGGAAAATGAAGGGTTAAAATAGGGGAATACAATTATGGGGGCACCCTTGATGTGGACAGCAAGGTGTCACAGTGGGCAGAGTACTGGGCCGGAGTTCAGATCTGGCCTCTGACCCTGGGCAAGTCACTTCCCCTCTTTGCCTCAGTTTCCTCATCTGTAAAATGAGCTAGAGAAGAAAATGGCAAACCACTCCAGGATCTTTGCCAAGAAAAATGGGTCATGAAGAGTCCGACTGAAATGACAACAACGCCATTGAGAAAAATGCAGAAGTTAGAGAGCGAGTAGCATGCATTCAGTCACTCGGCAATGAGACAGACTTCACAATTTTGCCTTAAGCCAGTCCATCATATGCAAAATGTTTTTTTCTTTTACATTCTTTTACTTCTAAGTGCTTTTTGCATATACAATTTCACCTGGGAAATATTTCCAGTCTTAGGAAAAAAAGTTATTCTTTTTTTCGTTTCTAAATGAATTTTTAAAAGAAAATCCCTAAATTCCATTTGAGGATTCACTTTGAAATGTATGAGATGTAAAAAAAGTAAACACTGTTCCCTTCCTTTCCCTCCCTTCTTTCCTCCTAAATATGGAAAAGTTGTAAGGGTTGCCTTCTGCAGTTTGAAGTGGTCATGACTTACCCTTGATTCACATGTTCAAAGATTTCCACAATTGGCTTGAGGTGGCTGATAGTAATTAATTTTCCATAGGTTTGATAATTTGTTTAAAAAAAAAAAGGAATGGGGTAAATCAAAAGATTGTATTTAAACTAGCTCACTCTAATTTAGATCCTAATGAGCAGAGGCCCATATCAGGGAAGCAACCGTTTGACTATCTCTTTATCAAAATTTAAAGGTCCCCTAGATGCATGCTATATTTTAAAATTCTTTTTTAATGTATATTAGCACATAAGGGATAGTGGAATCTTTACTGCTAATACTCCATAAAAATGATTGAGATGACATTCTATTTCTGCAAATCACTTTGTAAAAACATCAGCCAATGAATCAGTTCCCATCTGACCTTTAGCCAAGCAGCTCTATTTGGAGATGATGGAGTAGGGAAAGAAGAAGGAATACATAGCTACCTAGACATGGAAGGGCCCCCCACCTCTTCTCTTACCTCAGAGGATATCTGATCTGATCTTCATTTTACAGATGAGGATTGAGTTAAAGTGAGGGAACGAGTGTATATGAAATGACTTGAATGCTGGATTGCCCAAATCACACTGGCAGAGAGAGAATTTGAGCACAGGTCCTCTGACTCCAGCTCCAGTTCTTTCTCTGCATTCCTCAGAAGCTCCTGGAGAGGCTGCCCTGATTCCGAAACAACCCTGGAGTTTGTGCTTTCAGTGATACTGGGAAAATAGCAGGAGCCTTGAGAGAGAGGGTCACTGCCATACAGAATGGTAGTAGGTGGTAGAGTGGATAGAGAACTCTTCCTGAGTTCAAATCCTTCCGCAGACACTTAACAGCTGTTTGACTCTGGTTACTGAGTGTGCCTCAGTTTCCTCATCTGTGAAATGAGCTGGAGAAGGAAATGGCAACTCATTCTGATTATCTATGTTAAGAAAAACCCAAGTGGGATCACAGAGAGTTGAGCACAACTGAACAGCAACATACAAACTGACCTTGTACTGAGTGAGCATTTAACGAATGTTTGTTGAGTCAAATTGACTAGAGCAAGAGCACACCCAACTGATGTCAATGGATTTCCCCTCCCTCAAACACCCCTGGCCTCATCTTAACATAATATTAGGAAAACCAGAGCTCCTTGAGTCAGCCCTGACTTCCCTCATGATCAGGCAGATAGATAAAAGTGGCCAGAGAGCTAGCATAAGGTACAAATCCTGTGAACCCGGCCCTGAAGCTGTGCTCTCTATTGTGTGGCCCATGCATGAGCCAGAGCTTGGGCTGGATTCAGACACAGTTTTCCAGGTGCCTGCTTAAGAGACCAAGTCGTATGCAGATGTACACTGCTGCCATCTTGCTTCTGACTACAACTGGATTGAATCCGGTTAACCACTCTTGAAACAAGTGCCACTCTACTGAAACAGTTCTGTCTTAAAGAGAAGAAAAAGAAAAAGCAGTGACTTGTTCTGTTCTGCTACTTCTGGAACTCTTTGCAGTGTATGGGGAGGTAGCTAGGTGGTGCCCTGGGCAGAGAATTGGCCTTGGCATCTGCAAGACATGAGTTCAGATCCTGTCTCAGACGTGTACTGGTTGCGTGACCATGGGCAACTCCTACATAAAATGGGGATTCTGGCAGCACCTGCTTCCTAGGGTTGTTCTGAGGATCAAATGAGATAAGACATAAATAGCTTTGCAAACCTTAAAGAGCTGTATAAATGTTAACCTGCTGATAGCTGCCCCTCCCCCTTCTCCTCTTTGTCTACTATATCCAGTGGGAAGAGAGACCTGGGTACATTTGCATGGTTTTCCTGTGAGAATGCACATGACACATTCTTGTAGTTTTCCTAGTAAACATGACTTTGTGTGTCTCCTTTACTGGCTCCGTACTCTGCTCTTCGGCCGTGGGTATCACCCCCAGCTGAGGCTTCTCTCCTCTTTTCTCTCTTCACTCTTATCCATTTCTGTGACTTGGTTTTACCATTTTTATGTAAGTGACTCAGATCTGTAGCCCATCCTTAGTTTTCCTTTGAGTCCAATATCTACAACTGCAGGCTGGATATCACTATTTGGATATTTTGCCAACACCTTAAATTAAGTCTGCCTAAAACTGAATTCAGTGTCTTCCCCCACAGAATCTCTGTCTTCCTCTCTGATAACACAATTGTCATTCCAGTAACTCAGGATCCTGACCTTGAAGTCATCTTTGACTCTTTCTTTCCCCTTACCCACTTCACCCCCACATCTAGTTAGTGGCCAAGTCCTGTTGATTCTACATTGACAATAGATCTCACATCCAGTCTGCCTTTTTAATTCTCGTACTTCAACCACCCTGCTTCAGGCCCTCATCTCTTCTTTTCTATGCTATTGAAATAACATTCTAGGGTAAAAGCAACATCTGCTAATCTGGTCTCATTACACAGCTAGAAATTTACCATGTGTGACCTAAGAAGACTGGAAAGTCCATGCCACTTAGACTAGTTTTGCCCTAAAAAGGCAATAAGATTTAATTGAGCCAGAGGACTAAGGCTCGAAGGACTGACACAGCTGCCCTGTGTAGTAGTTGGATCATTTCAGGCTTGCTGGACTTCCAACAATTATAAGCATCAACACACCCTGCTGACCGAGGGTACCAGGAAGAAGGGAAATTATACCCAACATTTGTATCAATGAGTCAGTGCTGCGGCTTTGTTGAATTTCCTTCCAGTGCTATTGTTGAATAAATTTTCTTTTGTTAAAGGTTCCCTGTTCTAAAAGTTTAAGTCTGAACCAATGGAGCAGCCCAAGTGTGATCTTCCCCAGAACACTAACATTTGTTGACTCTTGTTGGCTCCATCTTTCACACCATTGCTCCTGTAATCTTCTGCTCTGGTGACAACATTCTTTTCCAAACCGATTACTATTAAATGTAGACTCCTTATTCCAGCATTCGTGTGTCTCCATAAGTTGGCCCTCACCTACCTGTCCAGCCTTATCTCATATTATTCCCAGTCACCGGCTCTGTATTATAAATAGAGCCCTTTGTCATGCTGTTTCTGTCTCCTCTGACCCCTTCCTCAAGGTCCAGCTGGCTATGCCTTTCATCAAGGTTTTCCTACTGTGCCATGCAATGAGACACAAAAACAAAAATTAGGCCCTCTCCTCTAAGAATATGCACTTTATCAGGGGAAACAACATATGCAGATTTAATTGTCTAGTTTGCCACTGCCTCCACTGTCAGGTGTATTACATTTTACTCCTCCCCAAGATTCTCCATTACCCCTCAGGAGACTTGGGGGGGCTCCATTCTCTCTACTGCTGGCTCCATTCCCCACCCATGATGTTCCCCTCTAGCACAAGTTCAGTTTAATCACTTAATAGATTAGCTTTTACCAAGGAATATTTATTTCAAAACTATCATGAAAACAACTACACACGCATCCCCCCCCAGCACCTGGAGAAATAATACTCTCCTACACCACCTCCATCTGTAGGAATGGAGAGGAGAATATGTTCACTTAACTTAGTTTCAAGTCCAAAGACACCTTTGGGCTGGAATCTGCCTCTGGATTCTCAGGGATTCCCTTCTGGCCTAGCTGTAACCTCCAGCCTAAAATACCAATTTCATAGAAGCCCTGGTTCAAGTCTGAGTCCAGTAGGGATTCCCACTATCACATCTGAAACTGAAAGGACAAATAAAACAGTAGAATGCTAAGCGGATTTCTCAGGGCCACACTGTCTAAAGTGGGATTGGGAAAGAGGGAAAGGTAGCTAGCTTCAACAGGACTTTCCTCCTCTCTGGATGCTGCTAAAAGCAGAAAAGAAGACTGTTCCAATCTGGTAGTTTTAAAGACTCAGCCCATTCCAGCTAGGCAAGCCCGATGGAAAGGAGGCATCTTCCACCCACATGGTAGACAAATACAGGATGTCTTCCTAGAAGCAGGTCCCCAGTGTCTCCCTTGTGGGTGTATCCATGTCAGATGATTTGGGCATTTACAAAACATGACATAAGTAAAGACAAAATATAAATAAGGTAATTGGGGAGAGAGATACTAGGAGCTAAGGGGATCAGGAAAAGCCTCCTACAGGAGATGATTCTGAAGTTGAAGAAATCTATCTTAGGAAGAGAAGGTGAAAAGCGAGTGTATTCTAGGCCTGGGGGAACAGCCTATGTAAAGGCACAAAGATGGAAGATGATGGAATGGTGTGTAACCTCAGTTTCTAGCCTGGAGCATTTTCCATGACTCCTAACTGGCAGAGAGAATGATGACTCAGTGCTGCCTACCAAGGAGATGGGCAGAGCCTGGGAGAGAAGAGACATTCTTCATCCTTGCTCAGCCAGGAGAGAGGCCTTGATTTTACCCAAGGAGATATTTCCTAAAGCCTAGGGGGAGGCAAGCTGGAAATGAGGGACATGTTAAGGCAATGGCTTCCCCTTCTGTGTTCTGCAAGAAAGTCTTCTCTTTTTCCTCCTTAGCATTGGTCCCAAAGAGAGTCTCAAACCTCATAAATCTCCTTCTCAAAGCAGGAATGAAGAGTCTCCGTTTTTTCAAAGTTCTTGCATTAACTCCTCTCCTCATGAAGACTCTCCAGTGTCATTATCATTCTCTCAACCAATTAGGAGAATTTTATGCAAAATAATCCAAGTATAAAACGTAGATTACACGAGGAATAAATGAATAGACCTGTTTGGTTGAACTTCACAGTGCAATAATGGTGATGGCTAACGTTTATACAGCACTTACTCTGGGCCAGGCACTATTCTAAGCACTTTACAATTACTGTCTCGTTAGATTGTCACAACAAAGGTACGTGCTAGTATTGTCCCCATTTTACAGATGAGGAAACTGAGGCAGATTAAGTGACTTGCCCAGGCTAGGAAATGTTTGACGCTAGATTTGAACTCAGGTCTTCCTGACTCCCAACTAGGATCTCTATCCACTATGTCCCCAAGCTGACAACTGTATAATTGATCTGGGCATATTGTGAACGGTTTTAAAGTGTCAAATAGAGTTTGCATTTTAACCTAGAATCACTGGAGTATTTTGAGTGTGTGCTTTAAGAACATCACTTGGCAGCCATGAATGAGAGGGGAGAGACTGGAGTCAGGGAACCCAATTGGGAGACTTGGAGTAGTCCAGGCAGGATGTGGTGAGGATTTGAACTAGTGTGGCGGTCGTATGAGTGAAGTTAAGAGGGAACAGATGCAAGAGATGTGGAGCCAGGGTAATGTGAGGAAAAGTGGAGAGTCGGGGATGGTACAGAGGTTACCATACTGAATAATTCAAGGATCATGGTGCCCTTGGTAAATATAGGGACGTTAGTAAAAGAGAAAGTTTTGAGGAGAAAGACTCCTGTTTTGGACAGTGAGTTTGAGATTCCTATGGAACATTCAGTCTGAAATATCCAATTAACCAGTTGGTATTAAAAGGTTGAAGTTCAGGAGAAAGACTCGGTGTTGGTATTTAGATCTGGAAGTCATCTGCATAGGGATGGTAACTAAACTCATGGTAACTAATGAATGAGATTGGAGGAGGGAGATTGAGAGAGAGAGGAGAAAAGAGAAGACAAGGAGGGGAGGGGAGAGAAGGCCCAGAATGGGGGAGGGCAGTGAACAAATAACCCTGAAAAGGAGAACACTCACTTTCCTCAGGTTTCTCACAGAACATTGTCCAGACCTATCCAGCGCACTGTCCAGTCTTCCTTGTGGGATAATTGTGTGCATGCTAGTTATATTTATTTATATTTAATATATTTATATAATTTATAAGCAGCTTGAAGACAGAGATCTGCTTCTCTCTATATCCCAAGTGCCCAGCATGGTGTCTTACCATGTAACAGGTGATAGCTATTTGTTGAACTCAACTGAAACTTACAGTTGCCAGCATTGACTGTAAATCTTGATGCCAGCTCAGCATCATTCGGAGACCTCACTGTCCTAGGCCTATGCATTGATACATAGAAGGTTTCCTTGGGCTTAACCATGGGGTGCAAAACTCATAAAGCCAGGTTATTCCATGTATAAATCATTGGCCTGTAGTAACCTAAGTATGCTAGAGGGCACATTAACTCTTTTGGGTTACTGAAGCTATCATTTAGCACCTTGTGGTGCTAGCTCTGGTCACTAAAAGAGATAACCCAGCTGGTGTCAATGCACTTCAGATGGAGACTTCAGTAAGTAAATACAGTCACGCTAGGTCAGAGCCCAGCTCACCAGCCCTTCAGTGAGGATAATGGGAAGAGCTTGTGGAGCCTGCCTAACATTATCGGGAACAGGTGAATCATAGGCAGAAATAACCCATATGATCTGGTTCTTGGTTGTATATAACAGAGCTAGTAAAATTTATTCATGGTCTTTCTATCTTTGCTTCTACAAAAAAGTCCTGAAGATCAATCTCATAAGAATTTTATCCATATCAGAATGAACCTGATTGAGTCTTGAATTCCTAAGGCTCCATATCTGGATGGAAGTTGTAAAAGAGGCAGATTCAAGTTTGATGTGAGGAAAAACTTCCTAATAATTGATGCTAGAGCTGCATTGGAAATTAGTGAGATTCCCCCTTACTTGAGGTTGTGAAGCAAAAACTAGATAATTAGTTGTTGGATATGTCATAGAAAGGATCCTTTTCTAGGTACAGATTGGACGAAATGGCCTCTGAAATCCCTTTCAACTCTACTGTTCTGTGACATGGACCCAAGGTTGCCTCAAACTCCTGTATCTCTGGGGCCTTCTGTGTCTTCTGTCCTTGCCAAAGAATGAGTCTTATCTTCTGGAAGTGTCTTCTCTTCAGAGTCTGAAGTGAGGCAAACAAAGCCTCTGTTAGTCCTTGCTTCTTCCTGGATGGTACATGCCAGTCTGTTGTGTATCTACTATTCTTGCCTCTGTCTAGACTCTGACTCTATGAAACTATATCCCAAATAAATTTTACATAATATACAAACCCAAAACCCAGATGGATAGGTTTTTTATGTTAAAAGTCAGACAGGGAAGAGAGCCAAGATAGTGAACTTGGAAGAAGTAATGTAGCTGAGCTCCTATGTACAAAATTCCTTTAAACAGTTCTAGAAGATGCACTAGACCTAATCCTGGTGGGGAAATTCAGAGAAAATCACAGTGAGTCGATTGTGTAGCCTAGGTCAGCATAGGGAGACAGGGAAGTCTGCTGATACTGAGGACTAGGTTAGGGTAAGAGCACACCTCAAGGAGCCCTTACATGCCCAGGGAGAGACTGTGCATCAAGGCAAAATGAAGTCCCAGGCCCATACAGGGTACTCCCAGATCTGTACTGGGGCATAATTTCTAGGGGCCAGTACTCAATTCTAAGTTGCAGCTCCAGGGTGAACTGAAAAACAGATCTCCTCATGGGTTAGCATTCCCTGATAGGCCCTGGGCAGTATACTGAGAAAGAAAAAGTTCAGAGGTTAGCAGCAGCAACATCTAGTCCAGCTTGAAAAGTCATAAGCAGGGCAGAAATCCCAGACCAATCTGACCCTGCAGAACTTCCTAGATAACTGATAACACTTGAGTCCAGCAGCATTCTGTTGTTTGGGAGTGTAGGGTATGTTCAGGGAAGATAAGTACCTCTGGTGTGAGGATTGCCAAGCCCTTTTCAGAGCTGTTTTCCACCTTTGGTGTCCACCTTTTCTACCTAACTCTCACCTATGACTCCAAGAAGCTATAGCATGTGTAGTGACCACACTCCAGTAAACCATTTCAACAGATGGGCTAAACCAAGTTGAGGTTAACCAAGGGGTCTCAAACCTGTTGGTGAGTTAGGGGTTGTCTACCCCAGCATACAAAGACTTCTTCTGGTGGAATGGGTGGATAAGAACAGTTCGTTCAAATGGCCGTGGAGGTGGCTCAAGCAGACACTGTAGAGTGCTTAGAGCTTGGTTAGACATTGAAGACGCCAGAGTCATCCACCGCGTCTTGAGCCATCACCAGTTGTCTTGAGTCTGCCCTGCCACTGGACTGTGATGACTCTGGAGGAGAGAGTGAGGTCAGTGACTTTGTGCAGCTCTGCCTCACTTAAATCCAATTTATGCATGAATCAAAAGACATCATCCATACCATATTACCATTTGGCCTATCTCAGAGTGAAGACGGGCAAGCAACAAAATAAACAGGTATGGATACACTAGGAGCTGTAGTCACAATCTTGCACACAGGTAGCCTAGGCTATAAGGTTATTTTCTCACCTGAAGCAGCAAAGGAATTTGGCAGCCCTCTGGGTATCTGAATAACCTTTTGAGATCTCACTACTCATTTCCTGGTGTGAGGAAGGGGCTAAAGTGCCCTAAAAATTGCTTACCCAACTCTGGCCTGATTACTGAGGCAGGTGGAGAATCCCACTCTGTGGTCAAAATATACCAAAAAAATGTACAAAAACATATACAAAGATGATTCCACTCACCGTTGGCACATGGAATATATATATGACTTAGAAACAACATAAAATTCAGTAGACCTGAAAGATGAACAGCTCTTGTTGCAAGGGAACTCAACAGGTATCACATCCGATTAGCAACCTTGAGTGAAACAGTGCTGGCAAACGAAGGCCAGCTTACTGAAGTTGGAGCTGGATACATGTTTTTCTGGAGCATACGGAGGGACATTTATTTTAGTAAGAATGCTCAAGAAATAGACACAGAAGTTAATGACTTCAAAACATCTACATGCAAGACCTCAGAGAAAACACAGATTGGGCACAAATTCAACTAGAAATCCTGGAAGAAATTAAGTAATGGTTTTTAAACTTAAATATTTTTCTAAATAAAATGAGAGTGTTAGAAGAAAAAACTGGAAAAGAAATGAGAGTTTTGGAAGAAAGAATTTTTCAAATTTTTATTTCCTTGGCACAAGAGGGACAAAACATTGCCCAAGGAACAAACTCCCTGAAAATTGGAAGGAACCAAATATAAGCCAATAATTTAATGAAGCAACAAGACATATGAAAATAAAGTCAAAGGCTAAAAAAAGAAGAAGATGTAAAAGATCTCATATAAAAATAATTACCTAGAAAGCAGATAAAGGAGAAAAAAAATTAAGACTCACTGGGGTATCTAAACACCATGGCAAAAAAAATGATAGTCATATTTCAAGAAATCTTAAAATTTCCGAGATCTCTTAAAACCGGAGGGCAGAATAGAAATAGAATCCATGAGTTATCTCCTGAAAAAACTCCAAAATGAAAATTCCAAGGAACATCATCAGAACAGCCAAAATTTAGAGTGTTCAGGTCAAAGAAAACAATATGAGAAGTAGGCAGAAAGAATCCACTTTAGCAACCACCACTTTAAAGTAGCAGAAAACTTGGAATATGTTATTCTAGAAGGCAAACGATATCGACTTGTCAAAAATAACTTTCCCAGAAAAATTAAAGCGTGATGCTCTAAGGGGGAAATTGGACTTTTAAATAAAAGAGAGGAAATCCAAATATTCCTGCTGAAAAGACCAAAGCTGTGTAGCAGTTTCGAAATTTAAACAGAGTTGTTCAGATGAGAGTGAGGCTGTGTCAACTGTTTTCCCTACCCCTCTTTCCTTATCTGTATATCTGCTTGTTCTTAATTATGTGAGATCATTTTCCTTAGTCTTCTCTCCCCTTCCAATGTATTCTTCTTCTACTCAGTTCCCATTTTTCTTTTAAGATCATTAAGACATACACAGAGTTGAGTACAGAAATACATTCTATTCAACAGAGAATAAAAGGAAAAGAGGAAGGGGACTTAGAGAAAGGATAGATTAAGGGAGGGGTTAGTTCTAAGCAAAACAAATTCAAGGATGTACAAAATATTTAGAACTCTTTTAAGATAGCAAATAATGGGAACCTGAGGAGTCGCCCACAAATTGTTGAATAGACAAACAAGTTACAGTCGGTGTTGTCCTTCGTGTTTGAGGAGGACTAGTGACAACATGGGCGACGACTCGACTTGAATTTTAAGTGAGGCAGAGTTGCACAGGGTGTTTATCCTCACTCTCTCTTCAGAGTCACTGAAGTTCAGCGGCAGGACAGAAGTCAGGACAACTTTTCACGGTCCTTGATGCAGTGGATGACTTTGGCATCTTGGATGTCTGAACGAGTTCTCAGGGTTCCATAGCACTTGTTTCAGCTACCTTCATGGCTGTTGGAACAAATGGTCTCATCCACTCATTATGCCTGGGGGCAAGTCTTCATATGCTTAGACCTGTTGGTTACCCTTAGACTAGTTTAGCCCATCTACCAAGATAATTTGACTAGGGGGTGGCTACTATGCATGCTATAGCTTCTAGGAGCCACAGATGAGAGGTGGGTGACCAGTTGGACACCAAAGGTGGATGAGCAGCTCTAAAAAGAGGTTGGCAAGCCTGCACACCAAGGGTGCCAGTCCTCCCTGAGCAATCCCATTCTACTGTATTGTAAGAAATGATGAAGGAGATGGTTTCAGAGAAACTTGGAGAGACTTGTATAAATTGCTGCAGAGTGCATGGGCAGAACCAGAACAATGTATGCAAAGACAGCAATAAAGTAAAGGCGGACACTTTTGAAATATGTAGAAGCGCCTGTCAGTGTAATGACCAACCACAATTCCAAAAGATTGTCTACAGATATATGTGTTTATTAGGCACAGCTAATGGGGAAATTCGTTTTAATTGATTATACATGTTTGTAATGTGGTTTGTTTTATTTAGTTCTCAAGGGGAAGGAGGATTGAAGTGGCAGGAGAATAAGAAAGAGGATCTTGTTGATTGAAAAAATATATAATTTTAAAAAATAATTTGAAAAACAAAATCAGTTAATAAGTATTTACCAAGTTCCTATTATGTGCTAAGCACTGGGGACACAAAGAAAGGCAAAAGATAGCATCTGCCCTTGAGGAGCTCACAGTCTAATGGAAGAGACAACATGCAAACAACTATGTAAAAAGAAACTATATGCAGGATAGACAAAAAGTAATCAAGAGAGGAAAGAAAGAATTGCTTAAATCATATTGCTAATATGGCACCATATGCCTAATTACACTATGTAGGGATTAGTTTATGTAAGAGAGACCTTTTTGCTGCATGTGGAATTTATGTTTTCTGCTTATATATGTACAGGTAACATATCTTGGGAAAGAGCTCTCTAAGTGTATTACTGAAGAAGTGCCTATAATTGCAGAACCAAACGTAGTGTTACAAGAAAACCAGCCCTGTCTGCCAGGTATGTATATGCCTAATACCCAACTTCCAATTGTAGATTAAATATATTAGACATGCTACCAAAGTCCTCCATTTCAACTATAGCCTTTTTTGAAAACTTGTTGTATTACAGTTTCTTTTCTTGAAAGAATTTGTACTGAAAGTTCTCTCAGTCAAGGATTTTTGACCTTTTTTCTGTCATAGACCCCTTTGGCAATCTGATGAAGCTTATGGACCCCATCTCAATTATTTAAATTACTTTTTAAAAAATTATCTAGTATTTTTTTTCTCCTTCCTACTTTCCTCATCCAAACTGGGGAGGAGGGGGGAAAAGCATTTTAACAAGTATAGTCAAGCAAAATAAATTCCTATATCAACCACGTCCAAACATAGGTTTCTCATTATGCATTTTGAGTTCACGATCTCCGCCATGAAGTGGGTGATGGTGTTCATCATTGGGCCTTCATAGTCATATTGGTTTGTTGTGTTGATCAGGATTCTTAAGTTTTATATGTTTTTACAATGTGTTGTTATGGTATAAATTGCTTTCCTGCTCACTTTTCTCTGCATCAGTTGGTGCAGTACTTCTCAGGTTTCTTTGAAATAGTCTCTTTACTTCTAGCACAAGTAGTAATTGTAACAAAATGCATAAAATACAACACATAGGATTACAGAGGAAACTTATTAAACTAAAGTGCGATTGTCTAACTATTTTAAAGAAAAAACAGTTCATGTATTCTAAGAGTTTTCACCACAGATGGGGTGTCTTCAAGGTACGCCTCATACTCTACTACTTAGGGAGTAGGATACACACCTGGGACTAAGCGTGGGCTCAATCCAGCCCTTGGAGGTCCACTCAGCACCATATGCTGCCCATGGAGTCTCACAACTACAAGAGATTCCAGGCCTCAGTTGTCCAGAGACAGTAGAAGGCATGTGCCCAAAGAGACTTGCATCAAACCATAAGGAGCCAGGAGCATCATAGAGCTTGTGGAGACTCATATTAGGAATTGGGTGTTGGTGTTGTGTGGCAGAGTATCTTCTGAACAGGCTTCATTCCCATTCATCATGGGAATAGACTGCAGGGATGATGTTTAGTGCTAGGTTTATCTAGGCCACAAGAACTGAACACCTACTGTTTACTGAGGGAATTCTGCCTATACCTTTAACTTCCTCATGTTGGGAGTGACTAAACATAGAAACAGATGCCACTGACCTTGAATTAACACTATGTTCAGTCATCATGAGATCTTAGCCGTTAGTGGGTTCTTCTTGAGCTTATGGCAGGAAAATTTCCAGCCCTGTTTTCCTTGTGATTCTAAGTCTAAAGTTTTATCCCTTCCTCCTTCTAGTCACTCTTGTTCCAGATAAGCAGGGCAATGGATGGAGAGCTGGCCTGGAGTCAGGAAGACCTGTTCAACTCCAGCCTCAGACGTTTATGAGCTATGTAATCTTGGGAAAGTGACTTCAGTTTCCTCAGCTGTACAATGGAGATTATATTAATAGTACATACCTCCCAAGTGCTCTGGGATACCCATTCTGTTGTTAGCAATCCGCTCTTCACATCACACTGACAGCCCTCTGTAGTACTGAATGCTTTTTCTCTTACACTTCCTGACGCATTGGGACGGAAAGAGGGGCCGGCAGTAGCTCCACACCGCTGCTTATACTTATATACTTTGCCACCATCATTCCGAAACTTCTCCTTCATTCCATCAGTTCACAACACCCAGGCCTATTTCTTGCCTCAGTCGTCTGCCAGCCCCCAGCTCATTCTTTTTCCTTTCCCAAGGAGTTGGGGACCTGGTTCATAGCATCCTTCTTGACCTCAACCCCTACTTATATATTTGGATGCTTCATTATACATATTGCTGTCCCTTAAAGATCTTGGCTTCCAAGATCTTCAACTCTTATGATCTACATTTTTATTCCATTTCAGCTACCCATAAAGGTGGTCATACCCTAGAGCTTTCTACCACCTATAATCTATATTACCTTGAACTTTGACTTTCCTTTTTCTGATCATAACCTCGGGTCTTTTCATAATATCATTTACCATTAATCTGCTAAACCTCATCTTTATCATCACCCCTACCCTACCCCTACTCTCACTTTCCTCCCTTCATAGCTTTATTTCTGTAGTTGACCAGTTCAGCTGTACCACGTCCTTTTTACTCTTGTATCTTTTGCCTCTATGTCAGTTAGTTAAAAATTTATTAAGGCTTATTTTATGCAAAGAACTGTGCTAAGTGCTTTGAATACAAAGAAAGGCTAAAACATGTTCCTGACCTCAAGGAGTTTACATTTTAATGGGGAAAAATGTAAATAATGATACACAAGCAAGAGATACAGACAGAATGAATGGAAGGTAATCTCAGAAAGAAGGCACTGGCAGCAAGGTGTTTGGGGAAGGACTTCTTCCTCTCACTGCTTGTGCCTTGACAAATCCCAACCTTGAGTTAATTCTATCATATTCCTTCTCCACTCCTATTCACATGTTGTGGAACAATATTGGAAGAGGTCACACAGTCATGTCAGTTCTACTACAAAATTATATCACTTCACGAAGTTGTTGTGAGGATGGAGTGAACTATATGTAAAGTACTCTGAAATACAATGCCAGTTCCAGATTTTATCACTTCTCTTACTTACTGCAACAGACTCCTAACTGGTCAACTAGCAAGAGCAGCAGGAATGCTTTCCAGTTTTTCCCCTCTTCAAACCATGCTCCATATAGCTGCCAAATTAATATTCCCAAGGCAGATATCCTTTGCTGCCTTATTCAAACACCTTCATTAGTTTCCTTTTGCCTCTAGACTAAGGTACAAGTCCTGTGACCTGGAGTTTAAAGGCTCCTACACTTTGGCCCCAGCCTACCGTCATAGATATTAGCTCACATTGCTTCCTTTCATGTACTCTATATTCCAGCTAATCTTGTCAAATTAAATTTGTATTCTGTCTTCCGTGCCCTTAGACAGGTTGACCCCTGTGCCTGGAGTATGCTCCTTCATCCCCGCCCCTTAAATTCTTCATTTTCTCCAAGATAGCTGATGTATCACCTCCCCAGTAAGCCTTCCTTGATGCCCTAGTTGTCACTGCTTTTTCCCATCTCAGATTATTTTATATTCGCTTATCTCTTTAAGTGTTATAACTCTTCAGTAGAATGTAAGTTTCTTGTGAGAAGGAACTGTTTCATTATTCATATCCTTGGTATGCTTTGTATTGATGAATTTGTAACAAATTAAAAGCAAAGTACTACTTGTAGAATCTTGGCTCCTGATTTTGCAAGTCTTTGGTGTATATCAGATGGAATTAATCAAGTTTTAGAAGCCAAAATTATCATATTATTCACTAATGAGTAGCAAATACCCCCTTGGCAGAATCATAGATCATTCTCTAATTTTGGCAAATGTGAAGATGAAATCCACTATAGATTTTTTGAAAAACAGCTTTGGTGTTACATCACCTTCTGTCACTCTCATTCCAACAATAACATCCTGCTGGCTCCTCTTTCTTTGTCCAATGTCTCTGTCATGCCATCATCACAGAGAGTCTGGAAGGACAGAAAAATGAACTGGGCAACAAATAATTTATTGGACAATGACTTCTACTTCATCTTCAGGGTTCTCCTAATTCCATTGTTTTTCTTCTGAAAACCATAGAATTGGAAATTAGCTATACTACCCCTTTTGCTGCCAACATAAGCTGTTTCCTGTCGTGATTATCTTTAAAAAAAAAATCCCAATTCTCCCTTTCAGATGTTTCAGGAAATGTTAATGCTAATTCGAGATTTGTGGGGGTGACATTGTGCTAACCAGATTCAGATGCTCTTAGTAACTTTATCTATGCTGAAGAATTTACAATCAAGTCCCAGCTGGCATTCTGGAGGCTTTGGGCAGGAGTTCTGCTATAATGCCTTTGATTTGGGATTTATATTTACTTGGTTGCTTTGAGAGGTGCCTGACAGAAATCCAAGGACTTGGAAAGTCGGACCAATTTTAAACCTTTAATCGTGTTGCAGACAGAGAAAGGGAATGTGGGAAGCATTTGGAGGTGAGACTTGTTCTCTCCCTTTTCTATATGAAAATATTGTCAAGTAATATCTGTTATAGAAAAAGCAGAGATTAGTATCAGACCCTTGATTGCGGAGCGTACATAACATCACACATCGGTGGAGTGCTTCGAAGTGGTCATTAGTTACTTCACATCAAGATTATCAGCCTCTTCATTTCGCCTTATACAGATGAACTAGTAGGCTGATGCCACACACACACACACACACACACACACATACACACACACACACACACACACACACACACACACACACATATACACACACAGACATTTACAAAACCAACAGCCACAGCAACCACGTCTGATAGTGTATAACCTACTAAGCAGCCACATTGACCAAGAGGACAGAAATCTGATCCATTATCAGTTCTCCTGGTTTGGCTGCCTTTCGCTGTCATTTTGGTTTACATTATTGTAGCTTTTGTATATATTTTTCTCTTGGTTCTGCTTACTTTGCTCTGAATCAATTCAAATAAATCTTTCCATATTTCTCTGAATTCCTTATATTCATTGCTTCTTAGACATAATAATATTTCATCATATTCATGTATCATCATTAGCTCAGTGGTTCTCTAGTCAGTCAGTATGAAAAAAACCTTTATTTTCAGCATTTTTTCACCACAGAAAGTGCTGCTATGAATATGCGTAATCTTTCTGTGTTTGTCCTTTTCAGGGTACATGCTCAATAGTGCTATCTTTGAGTCAAGAGCCATAGCTTAGTTGTATTTCTCATTTTTTAAAAGGTTAGAAAAATTCATAGCTTCAGACATCTAGTCCAGTAGGCATCTTAAAGTCAATATGTCTAAAATGGAACTCATTCTCATTCCCCTAAACAACACTGACTTAGGACCTGTCTTGCTGTATTGAAGGGTATGATGTAAAATGTCAGAGCTGTCTTAATTTGCGTCTGGTTTATCGTTAACAATTGAAACAATATTTTACATACTTGTAGATATCCTGCAATTTTTCCAGGGATGTGACTGACTTTGAGTTATATCCTTGAACCACCCTATTGGTCATCTATTTGTATCAATTCTCTACATTTTTTGGTTATCAGACTTTTATCAAACACTTTTAATGCCACGATTGCTTTTCCTATTTGGTAATTTCTCTTTATTCTACTAGATTGATTTTGTTTCATATGAAACCTTTCAGATTTTATGTAATCAAACTCATCTGCTTTGTCTTTTACTACTTCCTCTGTCTTATTTGATTAACAATTTTCTGCTTGGCACAGTTATTAAAGGTGCTTCCTATTCTCTAATTTTTTTATGCTGTGACCTTTTTTACTTAGGTTACATATCCATTTGGAGCTTATGGTCACATACAGTATAAACTTAATTTCTGCCTAATTATTTTACAACTTTCCCAGCAGTTGTTGTCTTTCCTTCAGTAATTTGTGTTCTTGATCCTATCAAAAAGTGGCCCTGCATCTAAGACATAAAAGAAAACCTTCCCAGACTTATCCAAATGGAGGACCACTACCTACTTCTAGTGATTCATGTGAACGTCATTAATACTTCCCAGAGGAAACTTAAAAAGTAGTGCCAACATTTACAATGTCTTGGGCAAGAAATTATAGAACATAGGGACACAGAACATGTTTTCTTCAATGTTACCCATTGAAAGCAAGACATGCAGAAGAGAAAATTTGATTTGAGAAGTGAATAGCTGCCAAAAAGGGTGGTATCTAAGAATAGGAATTTTAATTCTGAACCGTAACTTAAAACGCATGGATGACAGACTTCCTGGGCAGGGATAAAGTACACCCACAGAGGCTATAACTCTCTAACTGTAGGTGTCTCTCAGGGTTCTGGCCTGGGCTCTCTTCTCTCTCTATGCTATTTCACTTGGTGATCTCATCAGTTCCCATGGATTTAATTACCATCTCTATGTTGATAATTCTCAAATCTGTTTATCTTGCCCCAGTTTCTCTGCTGACTTCCAGTCTCACATTTACAACTGCCTTTCAGACTTCTAGAACTGAATGTCCAGTAGGCATCTTAAAGTCAGTACGTCCAAAATAGAGAACTCATTCTCATTCCCCCCATACCCTCACCTCCTTCTCCATTCTCTGTTGTTGTGAAGGGCAACACCATCTTCCTAGTCCTAGGAATCATCCTTGACTCCCCTGCCTCAGTCCCCATGTCCAAGTTGTTGCCCAGGCCTGTTGATTTCACCTCTGTACCTCTTCCTTTCTCTTTTCTGACACTGCCATCACTCTGGTACAGGTCTTCATCACCTCATGCCTGGATTATTACATTAGCCTGTTGGCAGATCTGCCTGCTTCAAGTCTCTCCCAACTCCATTCCATCCTCCATTCAGCCACTAAAGTGCAGGTCTGATCATGTCACTCCCCTGCTCAGTAAGCTCCAGTGACTTCCTATTGCCTCCAGGATTAAAAATAAAACACTTTGTTTGGTATTCAAAGCCCTTCATAACCTCCAACCTTTCCAGTCCAGGCTTCTTACACTTTACTCTTTACCACATACCCTTTGATCCAGTGACACTGGCCTCTTGACTGTTTCATGAACAAGATACTCCATGTCTCATTTCTGGGCATTTTTCCTGGATGTTCCCCATGCCTTCAATACTCTCTCTTCTCGAATGCCTTCTGACTTCTCTGGCTTCTTTTACAGGAGGCCTTTCCCAGCCCTTCTGAATTCTGCCTTCTTCCTGTAAATTTCCTACTTCTCCTGAATGTAGCCTGCTTTGTTGTATGTATTTATTTTGCTTATTGTCTCCCCTGTTAGATTCTCAGTTTCTTAAGGGCAGGGACAGTCTTTTGTCTCTTTTTGCATCCCAGTGCTTGGCGCAGTGTCTGGCACAGACTAGGCATTTGATAAATGTTCATTGATCGATAGGATTTATTTGCCCTGTGTCTCACAAGTGTAACCAAAAGGGTTTCAAACTAGAAGGATGGGGAAGAGAGAAAATGGTCTTTGTGTATCTGTCAAGCTAGAAACCATAAAGGATAGCTATGTAAGGAATAAAGGACATCAGTTCAGATACTCAGAAGTTCATATGAGGAAAAATTCAAAAAATGTACAGCTGGTAAAACCCACAACCACAAACATCTGTACATACAAGATAACACAACAGAAGAATGGGAGGTCTTAGCCCCAAAAGGCAAATCTGACCTCAGTTGGCATCGTGGAGACTTGGTGGGGTAAAACCCATGACTGAAATGTGTCTTTGGATAGGTAGAGCTTATTCAAAAGGAACAGGATAGGTAAGTAGGGAGGAGGAGCATTTTACGCGGAGAAATTGTACTCATGTGAAGCAATCCAGAACTCAGAGGGGCAAAGCATAGCATTTGGAGGAAGCTCAGTGGAGCGAGAAACAGAAGCCATTTGGTCATCAGATGTTACCCCAGATCTCTGAGGCAGAAAGAGGAAGTAGAAGGAAGTGGCCTAGAAGCCTGGCAGAAGCATGGTATAGTGCTAATGGGAAATTTCAGCTATTTAGATATTTGCTGTAGTTCTCTATCTGCCAAAAATATAGCAGCTCATACCTTTTTAACTTGCCTTAGTGATAGGAATCAGCAAGGAGAAATTCTACACTGGATCTGATTCTCTGCAGGACTTGGTTGCTGGATGGGAAATGAAAGGAACCATGGGAGGAAGTGATCCCTCTATACTCTGTTAAGGAGAGTAACTCTGGGTATAATCTGAAACACACCCTAGATTCTAGGAAAGCAGATTTCCAAGAATTTGGAGGAAGTATAAGTGGTATCTCCCAGGGTAACCATCCAAGAGAGATGGGAAACTCAGAATTAAATTCTGGAGATATAAGGGTACCCACTCCCTCATGCAGAATCTGGGGTTCTTCCAAACACTTGGATGCATCATAGTTATGACATTGGTGAGGAAGTTGGAATTATTAACTTTTAGAAATTTCCTAACAGTAATGTGGTGGTCGTGATTGTCGTGGTAGTGATAATGGGATAGTGGTGGGGAGAGCAGCAGTACTGTTACTGCTGCTTCTCTGAAAGACCCGATAGGCATGCACACTGTGGCCACGTGTTCGATAGATGACCGCTAGGAAACCTTGTGTCTTAATACTTTAGTGGTTTTCTGCTAGATAGTTTTCCTTTCACGTTTAGTTTGTCATAGGTCTTTTGCCATAAAAACTCATCATCTCTACTTTAGTACAGCCATAAAGGGGAGAAATTCTCACTCCAAAGTTCTGTCAGCCTTTCAGGATGTCTACCACATAAAGCCATTGAATGGAAATACCCTCTTAAGAAAGAACACGTTCCATCTGTTTACCTGGGAAGGCATCTGTGTATATTTATGTGCTCTGTCACCATGGTTTCCAGGCACTCAAACACATTAGCTACAATTTATTCACCTGTGAGGGAAACACACTTCTCATATTCTTTCTCTTCTAGAACTGTCATTTAAAGTATACTAAGTATGACATCTCTTTGATGGGAACACATCATGTGAACACATTTGAAAACAGAACAATCTTTTCCAAGAAAGTCAGAACCATCTTTTTCACAGACAGGGTTCGTGACCTAGTGGCTTGCTATTGTAAATCAACATCTTCGAAAAAAGACTTTTATTCACTTAATACTGCAATTTTAGTTTATTTTCCCACCCAAATTTTTGTAATGTAGCACACAAATCAGAATATCTCTCTGTTTATGAGACTGA
>CM053769.1:695919111-695964388 GCA_028658325.1 Potorous gilbertii | reverse complement strand
CAAGTTGTTGCTATTGACCTGAGTTTAATCAGGAGAGGGGGGTGGGGAGGCATGCTGGAACAAACACAAGCTGAGCTGATTGTTAAATTTTCAGGGTGAGTATTCACAAATTGGAAATTGGCAAATGCTACAAATCAGGGCTTGATTTATTGTTGTGTTGATAAACCTTTAGAAAGTAGTGGAGAAAATGTTAATAATGCACTTAAAAATGTGTCTAGCTTGCATGTCAGCCCCCCAAACACCAGTTAGTTGTTAAACATTGACTTGCGCATCACTATTTTATGGTATGTTCACTCTAGTACCAACCTGTGTAAGATGTTTTTGGCTGAACCTTCCTCTGCTCTCACAAACCAGGTTTGAGCAAGCACTAAGATAAGTTAATCTTTTCAAGGTGAGCTGGGGGGAAGAATGCCGCTAGGACTGAAACAGTTCATTCATCTGGCTGCCATCAACAAACACCAACAGCCCGAAGAATCCAAGGAGCCGGGCCTGGGAGTTGTTATCAGCCTCTCACCAGCCTGTAGCCCGAGGACTTCCAGGTATATATGCATGTCAAATAGCACAGCTGGGTCAGTTCCTCACGATCCCTGTAGACCAAACCCCTTTCTCAATGGCAAATCTTGTTCTGTTTCTGACTTCCTGGAGATGACAAAGACCGATTTGCATTGCTGAGTCTTTTCCAAAGAGAAAGTTGGATAGCAGCCAAGACGGCTAGGCCATTCATTTCCATTTGTCATTAAACTTCCATTTAATGGAATATCAGTGTTTCAGGGCCCTGATAAATTGAATCCTGCTCTGAATCCAATGGATGAAATTATGGATATAATTTAAGGATATTCTGGAAAGGCCCTTTTAGACTTTGCCCTTTTTTAGAGTTTAAGTGGATATCTTGAGAGGCCTATTCTCAGATTATAAAGGTGCTAATGGAGTGATCCATTAACAGTGGAAAAGGTCAGAAAATGGCTGAGATAGAGCAGACAATTTCCTTTGCCTACTTACTGAGGGAACCAGAGAGTGGAGAGTTTAAAAGCAAAGGGGCCAGTCTTGCTCAGGAGTTCAGCTGCTAAGTTCCTTGGTTTCTTTATGTCTCAGATAAAATCTTACTTTCTAGAAGAAGTGCTACTTAGACCTCCTTGACCTTAGTAATCTTGACCCTTCAAGATTACTGCAAAATTTTCCAGTCTACATCTTGTTTGTACCTGTTGTTTGTATATTGTCTCTCCCATTAGCTTGTGAACTCCTTGAGAACAGAACTGTCATCTGCCTTTGTATCCCCAAAGACTGGCACAGAGTAGGTTCTTAATAAATGCTAGTTGATTGCCTGAGTCAAGTTTAGTGGTCTGCCTGGTAGTTGACAGACCCCAGAGCTGAGACTCTTGTTGGCCCTAGAGTTCTTTTGAAAAGGATAGTTTCCTAGGCCAGGATGGCAGTTGAGACCCAAGTTACAGGTGATGCTGACCAGGGCTAAGAGTTAAAGCAGCATCCACTGGACCAGCATCTTGCAGCAAGAGTTAAGGTCTCATCTGGTGAAGAATGCAAGGCCAATGCTGCAGGTAGCAGTGAACATGACATCAGTGCCCCTGCAGCCCTGCAGCATGCTCAGGAGTGAGCTGCATCTCTTTGCATGTGCCTTGGTCTCATCTTCCTTCCTTCTGTGACTATACCTGTGAACTCTGTTTTCACTTTTCCCATTGCCACCATATGTATGTGTGGAGCAGTGAACTCCAGACGAATGAAGGAGATATTATGTTGTTTTGGCAAATATCTCTATTTTGAGTTAATCACATCCTCCAGCTGAATAGAGACAAAGTAAATACACCAATGGGGGCTTTTGAGCTGTACTTTTAGGAGTGTAAACCCAGAGTATCTTACACTTGGGGTGGATGTTTCTCAGGAGATCCAACATAAAAGTCTGAGTTTGAGATGGATGGCCCAGAGGTATATTCTATCAGTTAATGTTTTTCTCATTCTCAAATTCATAGAAACGTTCAAAGGAAGTTCTAAGAACACTAGTTAGACTTAGGGGAAGTGGCAGGGCCCCCTAAAAACACAGGCTGGGCCAGCAGGGATAACTTTTGTTGGGCTGGATAGCTCACTGGCTCTCATGACAACTTGAAAATCAAAAAAATGATTCAAAAGCAATGAAACGGAAGGGGCAAAGGCTAACATTTGGTTTCAGAGTAAAGAGGTCTGCTCTGCTGAAAGTCAAACTGTAGCAACACTTGAGGCTATAATCTGGAGGGAGCTAAGGCTGCAAAAATAAGCAAAGCTTTGAAACTTTACCAATTCTTCTGCCAAGTAAATATCAGACGCAGTCTTCACCCTTAGTCACTCAGGGCTTATCTATGCTTTATTTATTTCTCTTTTGTATTTTGGATGTTGGGAAAAAGATACGAAAAAAGTCAAATTTAATAAATAAAATAAAAAAGAATTTAAAGCTTGTCTTTGAATCCTAGTAGTTGCATCTTCTATTTCATATAAGCAATAGAATTTTAGTGCTAGACTGTACCACAGGGAGTCCCCACATTTCCAGTTGAGGGCTCAATCAATCAGCAAGCACTTAGAAGCTCCTACTGTGTGCCAGGCACTCTGCTAAGCAATGAGGACACAGAATAAAAAGGGAAACATCCACTCTCATGAGGAACTGGCATTCTATAGACAACATCTATTAATAAGTATACATAAATATTAACAAAATAAATTTAAGGTAGTTTCCAAAGGGAGGGAACTAACAGATGGGAAGATTGGGGCAGGCTTCATTGGGAAGGTGGCAGCTGAACTTAAAGGACTCTTAAAGAAAATGAGCGATTCCAATAAGTAGATGTGAGGACAGAATGCCCTCCAGGACAGGACTACAGAGTGGTCAGTCCTGCTCATCAGAGAGAAGCCTTGTAGTCACTATATCCTAGCAGCATGGAGCTGAGATGGCCAACATGTGGCCCTGAAGAAAAGCCCGGAAACTACCATCAGGAGACACTTCTCTGAAGTGACCACAAAACCAGAGAAGTAAAAAGCCCAGCAGGAAGTGAAGTCAGAGTTACAGGTAGAAGCAGAGATGTGACACTCCATGGGGGAGTAGAAGAGATCCAATTCTCAGTACAGAGAAGCAGAGATGAAACATGGCAGCCATGGGCAAGCCCAGAAAAGATCAGCATCCATGGGGAGTAGTCCTAGAGAGAGGGGCAGGGCACTAATGGAAGACATTGGCAGTCCTGCATTAAGAAGCATGAGTTTTCTTCCACACTATGTGTCCCCATGCATGACCTCTATTTGTATCCACTCTTTTTGACTGTTAGTAAATGTATTTGTAAGAGAACAAGCTCTCAGTTTTGGGGTTAAGTTCCATTGCTACTTTTCTTATTATGATATCTCATCAAACGCTATAGTTTTGGAAATAAACTTTGATATTCGGCTGACTAGTAAAGGTAAACCTACTGATGAGAACTCAAGCCAGAGTCTTGGCTACATGTATACCCGAGCAGCTTGGTACCTGAAGATATTTTCTGGGGGCTCCGTATGCAGGAAGAAATGGGACTCAACAACCTCTGAGGTCTTTTTCAGTGATAAAAATCTCAGATATTGTGATCTAAATTTCTCAGGAGTACCTGGATCTCTTTCACAGAAGCAAATGTTCTTAGAAGGAGTAGATCTGACTTTTTTTTTAGGATACGGTAACCATACCATTCCTCCATCCATACATCCACAAATGCTCTTTTTTACACTCTCATTAATTAGCCATATTGTACGCATCTCTCTGGAATAAAGGTTATTAGTGGAAGGAAGAGGAAGTGAAGGCAGGCTCAGACTTTCCCACATAAAAGTAACACCAAACACTCATCATAATCATTTTTCTTTCTATATGTGTTTGTAGGAGAATATGTTCCATGTTTCTGGGTTAAATTTCCATTGCTCCTTTTCTTATGGTGCTGCTATGTTTCCAACAACATGGTCACATTCTCTTGCTGAGTATCCCTTATAAGCAATGGCACACAGCTGTAAAACATTTGACCTGAGTTGAAGACCGATTTGTGGCTATTATATTGGGTAAATCACGTCAGATCACACAGGGATCAAAATCATGGCTTGACTTTATTTTATAATGTGGTAGAAAACCAGACCCTGAGTGTCCCACACCCAAAATGCTGTAGATATAAGATATCTCTGGTTTAACTGGAGTCAAGTAAATAAACCTAATTAAGTATAGAATAGCTATATGAAACCATTGTCCCAAGATAAAAGCCTTGTGAATGTACTTCACTATGAGGCAGTGGAATGGCAAATGCTAATGAGATGAACAGTATAGGCAGGGCTTCTTAAACTTTTTTGACTCAGACCCTTTTAGCACTTTTTAAACTGTGGGTCGTGACTTATGGGTCACCACCCATAGTTTAAGAAGTGCTGGCAGGATATCCAAATAGGGTGTTGACTCCATGGTGGTGGTCGTGGTGGTGTTATAATGAAACTGCATGTTTTTAAAGGGCCTTTGGGGTAGGGAACAGAGAGATAGACAGACAGATTAACAGATTAAATCAGGAGAAACAAGTCCAGAATGGCACCTTTAAAGATCCTGGAATCTCAGAGTTATGAGTCATTAATCCAATCCAAACCATACCAGAGTAAGAACCTCCTCTTCAGCCTTTGATTGAAGATCTCCATTGAAGGGAAAGCCATTATCAACTAACATACCCTATTCTAATTTTAGATAACTCTAATAATTAGGGTGTTTCCCCCCAAATGTTCTTGTTCAGGCATATCCTACTCTTTGTGACCTCATTTGAAGTTTTCTTGGCCATGATACTGGAGTGGTTTGGCATTTCCTTCTCCAGTTAATTTTGCAGATGAGGAAACTAATGCAAACAGGGTTAAGTGACTTATCCAGGGTCACACAGCTAGGAAGTGTCTGAGACTGGATTTGAATTCAGGAAGATGAATCTTCCTGACTCTAGGCCTAGCACTCTGTCCATTTGACCATCCAGCTGCCCCAGTACAGATCCTAAATTTACCTTACTCAGTACTCAAGTTCTCCTCTTTCTGGACAAACAGAAAAAAATCTAATTCCTCTTATGAGACAGCCCTTCAAATGCTTGAAGACCAGTTATTTTGTTATCCCTAACTCTGCCACAGTTTAACAGTTTAACCTCTCTTCCTATGCCATGATCTCCCTCTAGACCCTTTGCCATCTTTACTGCCCACCTTTGGACACTCTCCTCCTTCCTAAATGCCTTTTCTAAAATTTTGTGTCCTGAACACAATTTGCAAACAAACTGAACATGATCATTCAGACAGACCTGGCCTGGGCAATGAGACTTTCACTTGCCTGGTCCTAGACCACAGCTTCTCAACATAGATTGCTTTCACCTTTGGGGCCACTGTTGTTAACTCATAATGAGCCTGGAACATCCCTCTCCCTCATTTAGTATTTATGGAGCTGAATGTGACCGGGAGGGATTCGGGTATAATTGGTCCATGTTTCCAGGCAGACATCCTTTTTGACTCCTTACTCACCATCATCCAGCATCTTAGCTATACCTCTTAGGTGTGTGCTGTCAGTAAATTTTAGAAGTGTGCTGTGACTTAGGAGGGCCTGGTGGAAGCAAGGGCTTCTTGGGGCTCCCAGAGGGCCCAGAAGCCCCCAGAAGAGTCCTGAGGAAACCCTCATTAAAAGACCCAGAATGAAGGCCTGGATGCCTCTGAGAGGGCAAGTCCAGAGCAACTCGATTTTAAGCTCTAGCAAGTAAAGGTTATTTTGTAGACTTTGTGATAAGTTTTTGGAAAGAGCTGGCTATGATGGGAACAAGTGACTAGAGGAAGAGTAAAAATAAGCCAACTTAGAGGACATTGTTTAATAATACACACCTGTGCCAAGTTAATTGAGTAAAATAAGACCATGTCCCTATACTTTGCCCAAGACATACATAATGCAGGTACTTTCATATTGTAGTAAAATACTTCCCTTATATGGAGCAGTTTTGTGTTGTTCTACAGTGGACATTGTGACAGGGATAGCCACTGTCAGGGAAAAGAGAGAATTATAAATCTCAGGGCTTAGTGATATAGCAGCAGAAAGTTCTGCAAAGACAAACAAAAAACTGCTTTCAGTGTGTCAGGCCCTGTACTATGCCCTGGGATACAGTCACTATTGATGGGATAGAAAAGGTACTAGTCCTGTTTAGGGTCTGTCTTGGAAATATCTATTTCATTACAGACACTCTGTTCAATCAAGCTGTCAAAGTATCTGTTCAAAGTACAGAACTCCAAAGTGCTTTCAAATCTGTAGATCTTCTTAGAGGATTACCTACAAGATTAAATTAATTGGATATTTTAGTATCTAGTAAAGCATCAGTCAAGAATACTAGGCAATGGGGCAAAGCCAAGATGGTGGAGTAAAGGCAGGGCCTTGCCTAAGCTCTCTCAAAATCCCTTCCACACAACTTTGACAAAACCAACAAAAAGATGGGGTGAAACAATTTTCCAGTCCAAGACAACTTAGAAGGTCAATAAGAAAAGTCTGTCTCATTGGAGTGAGAGTAGAGAGCAGTCCAGTACAGGTTGGACCAGGTAAACCAGCAACAGGCCTTGAGGGTGACTGAAGAGAGAGCTGTAGCTTCTGGAGCTCCTAGACCACAGATGGGAACTCGTCAGGAGGCAATTAAAGGGGACCTTTTGCTGACACGAGGTTCAGGACTCTATTTTGTTACTCATGGGCAGTCCCAGGATGAGAAGGAACGTTAGCACACTAGAGCCCCTGGCCACAGGGGAGCAGGAACCCTGATCACAGTTCTAGGGCAGAAAAGAGGGTGCTCGTGGCCACTCACAGGCCAAAGAATAGGCCAGGAGAGCAGTAACCACACCTCTCCTTGGAAGAACTAAAAACTTACAGAACCTAAAACAAACTCAGAAAACTCTGAAGCTTGGGACAGTGAAGTTAAAAGTCAAGAAATAGACTGGAAAAAAATGAGCAAAGAACAAAAAAGAAGCAGACAATATAAAAAGTTACTAAGGTGACAGGGAAAGTCAAAACATAAATTCAGAAGAAGACTACAAAGTCAAAACAGCTACAATCAAAGTCTCAAAGAAAAATGTGAATTAGTGTCAGATCCCAAAAAAGTTCCTGGAAGAGCTCAAAAAGGTTTTAAAAATCAAATAAGAGAGGCAGAGAAAAATTAGAAGAAGGAATGAGAGCAATGGAAGGAAATCATGAAAATAAAAGTCAACAGCTTGGCAAAGGAGACAAAAAAATAATGTAGAAATAACACCTTGAAAAATAGGATAGACCAAATGGTAAAAGAGACACAAAAATCCACTGAAGAGAACTCTTTAAAAAGTAGAATTAGCCAAATAGGAAAAGAGGTATAAAAATTCACTGAAGAAAAGGACTCCTTACAAAGTAGAATTGCACAAATGGAAAAGGAGGTACAAAAGTTCACTGAAGAAAATAACTCCTTAAAAGTTAGAATTGGGCAAATGGAAACTAATGACTCCATGAGACATCAAGAAACAATCAAACTAAATCAAAAGAAAGAATGACTAGAAGAAAATGTAAAATATATCACTGGAAAAAAACAACTGACCTGGAAAAAAGATTGAGAGGTAATTTAAGAATTACCATACTACCCAAAAGCCATGATCAAAAGAGCCTACACATTATATTTAAAAAAAATTTCCAAGGAAAACTGCCCTGATAGCCTAGAACCACAGGGTAAAATAAAAATTGAAAGACTCCACCAATCACCTCTTTGAAAAAAGATCCTAAAATGAAAGAGGGAAATGGATATTCAACGAAATAGAGGACTTTCAAGCACTCCTGATGAAAAGACCAGAACTGAATAGAAAATTGGGCTTTCAAATATAAGACTCAGGAGAAGCATAAAAAGGTAAACAGGAAAGAGAAATCATAAGGGATTCAATAAGATTAAACTGTTTATATTCCTACATGGGAAGATGTTTGTAACTCCTAAGAACTTTATCACTATTATGGCAGTTAGAAAAAGTCTACATAGACAGGGCACAGGTGTGAGTTGACTATGATTGGATGATTATCTAAAAAAATTAAATTAAGGAGTAAGAAAGAGGAATGCACTGAAAGAAGGAGAAAGAGAAAGGAAGGATGGGGTAAATTATCTGATATAAAAGAGATGGGAAAGAGCTTTTACAGTGCAAGGGAAGATTGGGAAGTGGAAGTGTCAAGCAACACTTGAACTTTACTCTCTTTGAAATTGTCTCAAAGACAGAATAACACACACACACACACACACACACACACACACACACACACACACATAATCTTACCCTACCATCAAGTAGGAGGGGAGGGTGGAAGAGAAGGAAGTGATAAAGGGGAGGGCATATTGGGGGAGGTGGTGATCAGAAGCAAAACAATTTTGAAAGGAGAAAGAAGGATAAACAAGAAAAAATAGGACAGAGGGAAATACATAGTCATCATAACTGTGAAAAATATTTTATAGCAAGTTTTTCTGAGACAGGCCTCATTTCTCAAATGTATAGAGGTTTGAGTCAAATTTATCAGAATACAAGTCATTCCTTAACTGATAAGTGGTCAAAGCATATGAACAATTTTAAGACAAAGTAATCACACGAAAAGATGCTCTAAGTCATTCCTGATAAGAGCAATGCAAGTTAAAATAACTGAGTTATCACCTCACACCCATCAGATTGACTAATATGACAGAAAAGGAAAACGACAAAAATTGGAGGGGATGTGGGAATATTGAGACACTAAAGCACTGGTGGTAGAATTGTAAACTGATCTAATCATTCTTTTTGGTTTTGTTTTTTTTTTTCATTTCACTTTTATTTGCATTTTAATGTTTTATGTACTCCTGTGCCATATGCTTTTGTTTCTTCAGTTTCTTCTGGGATATCTTTTTCTTTTGAGCAACCTCTTCTTCTGGTTTAGGAACAATCTGTTCCCATCTCAATATGGCAGGAAGAACTCATGTATAGGTAGATTCAACCATGAGCCTGTAAGTACACCGATGCATTTTGGGAGGCTTGTTAACCTGGATATGCTCAATGACAAGAGAATCCACATCCAAACCCTTCAGTTCTGCATTACTCTCTGCATTTCTATGCATATGCAGCAAGAATTCAGCACTCTTTTTGGGCCAACCACCTTGTGTCCAACCCCATTGCTTAGCCTGGGCAAACCTGCCAACTCCACCACTATACCGACAGAAGGGAACACGTAAGTTTCTCCAATGTAACATCTTTCAAAATACTTGGTAGCTTTTCAAATATGCATGCCCTTGATAGCTTGGGCTATTTCATAGGTGTTCTTGAAGTGGTCCAAGAGATCTGAACCTCTTGACTTGCATGATTTTGTGGGATTCTCTGGATCAAGAGAGTACTTAACCATTTTAAATGATGGATTTCCTTCCTCCATGGCAGGGACGCGGAGGTATTGGGACCAAGCTGGGCCCACTGACTGAGGCTCTGGCACTCGCAGGGACACCGAGGGCAGGGCAGGGGCAGGGATGGAGGCTTAGGCAGGAGAGGGAAGGGGTAAGAGGTGATGGAGCACGCACTGCTCCTCTGGCCCCCACCCCCACCCTCGCCCATCCACCAGGCCTTATGTAACCATTCTGAAGAACAATTTAGAGCTATTCCCAAAAGACTAAAAAATTGTGCATACCTTTTGATCCAGTAATAGCACCGATAGGTCTGCATCTCAAAGATTTAACAAAAAGGAAAAGGACCTATATGTACAGAAATATTTATAGCAGCTCTTTTTGTGGTGACAAAGAATTGAAAATTGAGGGGATGCCCACCAATTGGGGAATAGCTGAACAAGGTGTGGGGTATGATTGAGACAGACTATTCTTGTGTCATAAGAAATGATGAGCAGGATGCTTTTTGGAAAAACCTGAGAGAACTTACATGAATAGATGCAAAGTCAAGCGAGCAAATCCAGGAGAGCGTTGTACATAGTAACAGCAGCATTGTACAATGACCAACTGTGAAGGACTTAGTTATTCCCAGAAACACAATGATCCATGACAATTTTGAAGGACTTGTGATGGAAAATACTGTGTACCTCCAGAGAAAAGAATTGATGAAGTCTGAATGCAAATTTATGCATACTTTAAAACCTGTTATTCTTTTTTTGGGGGGGTATCTATGTTTTCTTTCACAACATGACTAATAAGGAAATGTTTTGCATGACTACACATGTATAACCTATATCAAATTGCATGCCTTCTTAATGAGGGGGAAGGAAAAAAGAGAGAGAATTTAGAACTCAAAATTAAAAAAATAAATGTTAGAGATTGTTTTTACATATAATTGGAAAAAATACACACACATGTATATAAAAGAATACTAGGCAATGCCTAAAAAAAGGGAAGGCCATTTTTACCCTCTTCTGACTACTCCCTAAAAACCTGTTTTGTCAACCATCTAACTCAGGGATGGGGAACCTAGGCCTCAAGGCCACATGTGGCCTTCTAGGTCCTTGGGTGTAGCCTTTTGACTGAGTTCAAGTTTTACAGAACAAATTCTTTTACTAAGGATTCAGTCAAAGGGCTGCACTTTAGGACCTAGAGGGCCACCTTCAGCCTCGAGGCCACAGGTTCCCCACCCCTGAGTTTTTCCTTTAACTCAAGCTACAGAAGTCAAACACAGATCCAGCTCTACTCTTTACACAATTTCAGAGGCTGAGGAGCTGTCTTTCCACCAGTGTTTGTTCTCAGCCTAATGTATTTGAAGTGCTTTAGGTCACCGAAAACAAGGATAATTGTTTCTCTGCTGTTTTCTGCCAAGATTTTCTTTTAGTATCTGATCAGGTCTCATAGATCTGTCTTTGATGTGTTGATGTCTCAGGCCTAATAGTTCCTCTGCTCTCACACTGCTTTATACTCTTTTCACAATGCGTGCATTTAGGATCCACCATCCTCCCAGATTATATCCCTTAGTCCCCAATCTTAGCTCAGAACTACATATTCACTGCATAATTGATGGAACAAAAAAGGTTAAGGGGAGGGGAATCTGAGGAATCCAGCTGTTTACATGGCTTTGCATTCAAAGTATCTCTGGAGGTCAATGTGGTGTTTAGTTTTGCTGCTTCCCCCCCTTTCTCCCACCTTTCTTTTTTAATCAATTACAAGGCATGACTTCCTGAGGAGGAGAGAGAAATGTGACATATCTAGAAATAAATATAATATAAAAATAAAAGGTGTAAATAAAATCCATATGTACATACATGTCTACATACATATATACAGATACACATACTTGCATACATATACATACCTGGAGTACACATGGAAGCCTTTGGGTATATGTTGAATTGACTCTTCTAGGTGACAGAAATCGTATTTCTCATCCTCCCTTCATATACCAAATTTGTCACTGTTCTAGCTCTTAGGGCCCACTGAAATGATGAAAAATTCATAGAAACACTGGCCCAGCATATATATTATGTTCTTTCCTCAGTTTCTATTTATTTAAACATTGGTCTATTTTTAGGAACCAACCTTAGACAAAAGTATGCGAATTTAGAGGATATCTACAAAATGATTCCATGGAGACAGCCTCTAGTATTTATTGGTTTGCTTCAAAAGCATCATGCAATACAATTTTCAATTCATTTCAAACATGTTTTATTTTAAAATATCAGAAAATTAACATTCAGCAGTGGTATAATACAAAAATGCACTAACAATGCATTTAAAATGCATCTAGTTGAAAAGATGTGCTCTTTGTAAAGGTAACCTACAAGGAAAGAATTTAGAAATAAGTCTGTGAAAATGCTCAAGAAAAACAAAACGCCAGTCCCTCTGTGGTTATACTTTCTATGAACAGGCATATTATAATACTGCATACATTTACATGTATAGAGCACTTTGTAATTTCAAAATTCCTGATAAGTTACCTTTTATGAAGTATGTTAAAATATACATCTGTTGTCACATTTGGAGGGGCAGGAGGACACTTTCCATTTCACATATATAGAAATTATTTCAATTCATAGCATTGAAAACAGTAAACATTGACATTTATCATCAAGCCTTTGCAACGTGGCATTATTTACATGATATAAGTTAGACAGTAGCATCTTTCATTATTAACATTATCTAATACCCATACAGAAGTCATTTACAATCACAAAATTCCTGTTCTCATCTCTAAAAAGTTTACAATCAAAATCCAATAAATACTATGTGTAGGATAATTTAAAGGACTCACATCCCTAATCCTTGGAAGGGTAATGTCAGGACAGAGATAAATGTTGAAAGATTTCATAACAGAAGTCAGGTTTTAAAGGAGCATTTGAAGAATGAGGAAGTGGGGCACATGTTAAGCAAAGGTATTTGCAGGTTTTCCCATGTCCTTGAATGATGGAAGAGGAACTGCAAAAGGCCAGAAAGAATAGACTGAAAAAGAGGGAGTATGTCTTAGTCTTGAGTACAGCATTCAGCTCACTGTAAAAGCTTCCCAGACAAGACAGATTCAACCTAATTATCCAATGTATAAAAAAAGATTAATAAGAAAACAAAGTGCAGTTACTGCATTTTTGTACTTTACTTGGTAGGCAATGGGGAGCTAGAGAAGGTTTTTTTGAACAGTGGAGTGATATGATCAGAGCTGTGAATCAGGAAGATTAATCTGACAACCTGTGCAGAAAGAACTGGAGAAAGGGACATATTATCTTCCTTCTAAGATTATAAAACTCTTTAAGGCTAGAGCCCAGGCACTATTTATCCTTGTACCTCCGCTTATGCCTAGCATAGCCCCTTGCATTTAATAAACCACAGGATGGTTGGAATTAGAGCTAGAATGAATGGCTCTGTTCCTATTTGTATGTGGCAATAAAGCAACTGGTCAATAACAGAATTTCTCAATGCACAGGATTATCTCAAGAGATGAGAACCTGGTCTAGGTTATGGATTGAGGATTTAGAATTTGAAGTGACTTACAAAAGGAACCTCTGCAAGAGTCAATGTAGTACCTCAGAGGGTGACTTATTTTTAGGATCAGAGGCTTTGGATAAGCTATATTTGGTCTAAATACTTGGAAGAGAATATGGATAAAAAGAAAGGAGGGAGGGAAAAACAGAGGAGAGATATCATCTTACTTAGCAGCAAGCAAAATGTTCCATAAAACAAATAAAAGTGCATTTCACATATGATTATGGAACAAAACTCAGAAATAACTATACATGTAATAATACAATCAAGTATCGCCATTACAATCATCTGACTAGGTTTTTTTGGAGTAGATAACTACCTCTTTTAGGTGGTTGCTGAGGCAGCCTTTGAACTAAGAACAGCCAAAGACATTGACCTAAATTCTGCAGCTTTGCAAGGGGAGGTTGGTACGACTCTCTAAGCTTTCCTCATTCATTGTACCCTCTCCCACATTTCCCTCCTTTTTCTATGACAGTTACATAAAAGTAATTTGCATCTTAATTACTTATCTTAATGAAAATTCCATTAACCAGCTCTAAGGAGCAGAAATTCTCAGCACTATGACTCCAAATCCCCCCTCTAGTTTGACTCTGAAGATACCAAATGGAGTGAGTGATTGTCCACTGACCCTGGGTTCTCAAAGGCCAATGAGATCAGGAGACAAACTCTGGAAGGTCCTTATTTAGCTTTGACCATAGCTGAAGGACAGACTTTGTGCATGTCATCTGAAGTTCAACTTAGAAAAATCGAGAAAGGTTTATCACCAGAGGATTGACTGCCAAGACACAGATTTCATGAAGACTACATGAGGTCCTGGCTGGGAGAGACTGTAAGAAGCACTGGTGGGGAACTATCCACATTAGGTGGATAGCATTATCATAAGTCACTGAAGCAAGATGTAAGAAGCTCGGGTATTTTAACTGTTTGCTTGGAAAGCATTTCTTCATTTTGTAGACACACTAAGAGATGGTGTAAACAGAGTTTCTATGTTTTACAACTTATCAGGGCCTTAGAAGTCATTGAGTCCAATACCTTCTCTCCATTTTCATATCTGAGGAAACTGACATCCAGAAGGTGAAGTGGTTTGCCCAAGGTCATAAGGGACCTTGTGACATAAGTGACAGACAGCACCAGGATTTCAACCTGGATCCTCCAATGCCAAATCCATGGCTCCACTGTATCACTTTTTGGAACAACTACTATGGGCATAATAAAAATGGTCATCAAGTTATTTACACTAGAAACCTGCCACTTTTCACACCTTCTTTTGCAGAAAATTCACAGTGACTCTAAGCATGACAGTTCCACAAGTTACATCAAAAACACAGAAGGCATCTATTCTAACAAAACTGCACACTGGCCCTGGATTCCCAAGGTTAATGCTTCAAGACAGTAACTAACCTTTACTTTATCAGATGAAAGTGAAAGTTTAAAAGAAATAGCTGTGAACAAAAATATTGTGCCATCCAATGATATCACTGAGTAAGGTGGGGCAAAGTATCCTAGGAACACCTTGGATCTTCAACTCTATCCGGGGAGTTTCCCCACCACACATGTGCCATCAGGCACCTTCAACAGTGTCTTCAGGCACCCTGAGTATAAGGTGCACTAAATCACTTGCAAACTATGATATGGCAGGAAGTTGGACTTTTCTTTGAGCTCTTCTGAGGTAGTAGACAGTCCACCCTCCTAATCTTTTAAGTTTTTTTTTTTTTAAATTAGGCAACAGAAATGAGAGAGAAATGGACTGTTAATGACTGGACTTAAAGACTATCCAAAATGCATTGTTGCCTTTTGTGTGCTCTGGCCAAACTTCCTTCACAGTTACCTAATTACTAGGATGTATCTCTAGACCACTCAAAATGTAGTAATTAGATACTATTGTGAAGGTCTCAGGGTCACTATAAAGACACCACACAGGAATTTGATGGAAAGATTCCCCAGGGCATGAGACGCTTCATTATTAACTTGTCCTCTCATGCCTAAATATTTTGAAAGTCAAAAAAATTCCGTTCAGTGGAATTGCCAAAGGTGTGATACACACAAGCAAATTACCACTAGATGCCAACTTGTGATAATCTTCTTTCCATCCCCATGTATCAGACATCTTCCAAAATTTATATGATTATAATGATGTTATATATCATCATGTATTACAAGCCTTTATTAAAAGCAATCTTCACATCATCTCAGTATCTCTATCGTGGTGGCTCTACAGTGATGCAGATGTGGGACTTTCAACCATGAATAATTTTTCTGAAGATAAACGGACCCACTCTCTCTGTTGTTCTTCAAGCTTTTCAGCCAAACATTTTATTAAAACTGGGTCCACCTTGGAGTCAAATTTATTGGCAAACCAGTGTCCATATTTCATAAGCCATCTTAATTCAGCTGCCCCATAGATACATACACTACGGAGATGAGAGCCAGTACAGGGAGGATAGAAATGGTCTTCCAGGTAATTCCATTTGACCAGTCGAGTTTTACTTTGTAGATCTGTGACATCTTGTGCTGATCTGGAAATCTCCCCAGGTATTCCTGGTACTCGGATCATGGTAGCCCAGAAATGCTCATCTGGAGAGTATGTATCTTTGGACCACTCAAAAAAGTCCTTAGCAAGGGGGTTGTTGAAAGTATAGTTAACAAAAGCTCGGCTTAAAACAAAATAAGCACTACCCACAAAAATCTCAATGTTGTGGGGCGGAGCTTCCTTGGAAATGTTTGTCCTTACAGGCATTAGCATGTAGTCATAAGGCACAATTTTGAGTTCGTGGTGAAAAGTGAATCTTTCCTTTTTGCTGCTGCTCGGTTTCACTGACTCTAGCATATTTGCCCCATTTAGTTTCTTCAACTCCATTACCAATTCAAAATTGGATTTCAAAGGAAAATCTTGTCCGCACAGGTTAATAACATACTTCCACGGAATGTGGGATTTCAGCAGGTCAGACAAGCAATTAAAATCCGCTTGGAGCCTGGATATGTGTGCATACTCCACTGTCTCTAATTTGGAAGCAATGAAAATATTGGAAAAGCACCTGGCTAAATGATCCATGGCTAGTTTGAAAGTGTTCGGGGATTTCTGATCGTAATGGATACAATAAACATTGTGACTATTGTATATTGCATGGATCAACCTTTCAACCATGATGGCATCTTTGTGAACCACCAAAGAATAAGCTATTGGGAATCTTTGCTCCTCCACCGAAACAGGCTTCAGGTGGTATCTTCTTATGGTCTGATAGACCGTACAGTCTCTGGTCATTTCTATGACATCTTCATCATCTAAATCAATGATATCTTTCTTCCTTATCTCCAGTGTCTTGCCAATCTCCACAGGTTCTTGCTCATAAATATGGGAACAGTTAATTTTATACCTGGATTCACCTCTGACAAAGGTATACCTGTTTCTTACATAAGATGAAGTGCTTAAAGATCGTTCGACTAAGTAAATACCTTTTCCAGAGAAGTAGGATCTTTTCACGTTTAAAAGTTTCAATAAAGAGAATAACCATAGTGTCAAAAACAGGATGAGAATCTTCTGTCGCAGAGGGTATTTAGAACACACGTATCCCTTCATTCTGTAAAAAGAGAGAAAAATTCAGTTACAGTAGTAAAGACAATTAGATATAAGTGCATGCTATAGTATCCTAACCTAGGTAGAAAGAAACATCAAAAAAATGAGAACGAAAAGAACCGTTTGCTTTTTCCCATGTTAACAGAGTTTGAGCTGTCAAAATAATCATGGCTGACATTTGGTAGTTCTTCAAGGTTTCAAAGCAATTAAACACATCAATCCATCAATCCCTATTGCAAAAATGATCACTCCCATTTTATGTGTGAATCAACTGAGGTTTGTGGTCAGCTAAGTGACTTGTCTATGCTCACCCAACTATTAAGGATGAAAGGTAGAACTTGAACATGCGTCTCTCTTGACTTCAAATTCAATGATCTCTCCACCTGCCATGCTGCATCTTTTAAGGAAAAAAAACTTAGTAATTAAACAGAAACAACAGAGGAGATGGTAAACTTCTAGAGGTCAATACCATATCCCTTATAGCTTTTGTAATATGGATCTCTCTTTACATATCTTACTAGTCCTTCTTTTGGACTGTGGGAGTCCATTTTGAGCATCCTGTCGGACACTTCAAATAGGTATCTTCAACTCTAAAACAGAACTAAATATCTTTCTTTCCTTTCGATCACTTCCTGATTCTTTTTCTGGTTTTTGCTTATTTTTCCAGCCATTTCCTTGACTTTTGAGCTCTTTATCAAGGTAGTTCTCTGCTTCCAATGGGGGTGGAGGGTGTATTCTTAGTTGCTCAATCCCCGCACAATCTGTGGGCCTAGAGCTCCAGAAACAGCTGCCATGAACTCCTCCACCCCCTCCGCTGCCCTGAGGCTGGGGTCGAACCACTCTAATCTCTCACACAGGTCTGACAGATTTTTTTCCACTGATCTTCCAATTTGTCCTCAGTGTTTCAAGGTTGTGAAGTCTAGAAACTACCACAGGTGCCAGTGATTCAGTCACCTTCCCTCCAACCCCCAGACCTGCTCAGGTCTAATCTGTGCTGGTGCAGTTCACTCTGGCCTGTGCTGTACTCCAAGCCTGGCATGATAGACACTTCCCATACATAGCTTTTCCAGGCTGTCTTGGGCTGGAGATTTGCTTCACTCTGCCATTCTGTGGGTTCTACAACTGTAGAATTTGTTTAGGATCATTTTTTACAGGTATTTGGCTGGGTTTTTTTGGGGGGGGGAGAGTTCTAGCAACTCCCTGCTTCTCTTTTGCCATCATGGTTCCACCCGCAGCAATTCCTACTTTCAATGAGCTTGCATTCTATTGAAGAAGACAATGAGGACATATAAAAAATAAATTTACATGCAAATTAAAGCAATTCAGTGATTCTGCCTCACTCTCATCAAGTAGCAAAGATGACAAAGAAGGAAAATAATAAATTTTGGAAGGGTTATGGGCAAACAGGCATATTAATTCACTGTTGGTACACCAGTAAATGGGTACAGCCATTCTGGAAAGCAATTTAGAATTACATACAAAAAGTTACTAAATTTTGCATTTACCCACCAATACCCACCTATACCACCTACACCCAGAAAAGATCAAAAAAAGAAGAAAATGTCCTACATATACAAAAATATTTATAGCAGCTCTTTCTGTGGCAACAAAAAATGCGAAACTACAAAGATTTCCAACAACTGAGAAATAACTAAATAAGTTGTATATGAATGGGATGGAATATTTTTATGCTGTAAGAAATGAATAAATAGATGACTTTAAAAAGACATAGAACTAACACAGTGTGAGGTAAGCAGAAACAGAAGAACAACTTAGACCACAACATCAGTATTACAAAAATGAATAATTTTGAAGATTTTTATAAATGAAGGGTAGAATAAATAGAATCAGGAAAATATTTTTACAACAATACATGAAAACAACTTGGAAATCTGTAAGAACTCTGATCAATCCAGTGACCATGCACGATTACAGGGGACCCCTTAATGAACCATGTAATCCTTATGAAGCAGTGAATTTGTGGTACAGAATGATACACATACACATAGCCACTGGGGGAGGGTTATGGCTGATTATGCATATTTGTAACTTTTTTCAATGCAGTGGGGAGTAAGAGGGAGAAAAATGAATAGATATTTGCTTATTTTTTTAAAATAGGGAGGAGGTAGGGTACTACACATATAAAATATTGCGTGAACTTTCCAATGAGGTCAATGTATCATTAATTTTGCTTAACTGTTTTGTAAAGACTGCTCACAAAGTGGGAGTAATCTGTAAATGTTTAAAATGTAAAAATTAAACATATCAATAAAACTGAAAAATGTGCAGACAGCACAAATATAAAGTTAATAAATGAAAATATATTCAAAGTAGTTAAATACAAAGTAATCTAGGAGGGTACTAGCAGTTGACAAGTATCAGGAAAGGTACCTAAGCTACCTCTTAAAGAAAGAGAGCAGGTCAGGAGTAATGAGCCAGGAAAGGAGGAGAGCATTCTAGTATTAGGGATGGCCAATCCAGAGGCATGGCAAAGGGAGCCAGGAGTTTAGCGTCATATGTGAGGAACATCAGGAAAACATATTTGGATGGATTGAAGAAGCAGGAGGTAATGTCCCATGAGACTGGAAAAATGGGCCAGAGCTAGGTTGTATACACCTTTAAAAGATAAAGAGAAGAGTTTTTATTTTATCTTAAAGGTGCTAGGAAGACACTGGAGTCAGATGAAAGAGGAATCACATGATCAGATTTATGCTTAAGGAAAGTTACTTGGGAAGCATCCAGTAACATGGACTGGAATGGTGAAACACTTAGGGCAGGGAAGCCATTATAATAATTTAAGTGAGAAGTATGATAGTCTGAATTAAGGCAGTAGCTATGTGATTGGAGAGAAGGGATCAGATTCAAGACAGAAAAAACAAGATTTGACAACTGATTGGATATCTGGGGTGAGGGATAGTAAGGGAATCCGGGATAATGCCAGGATGGTTGTCTTGGACAGAAGTAGGAAAGTTTGGGAGATAGGAAGGTTTAGGGGGAAAAGAGAATGAGTTCCATTCACTTACTGCCACATTTCTTGTGTGGCTGGGTATAGGAGAACTTGTTTGGAAACTATGTTCATAACCAAGAATGGTAGCAACATGGCATCTGAGAGTGGGTGGTTTGGGTTGGGGAAGGGGACAGGAATTAATCTTCTTTTCTCTAAATAAAATTCCAGAGGCATGCAGAAGGCATTCTCTTGCAGATTTATGACATCTCCCCTATTCACATGGGCTATATTCAGGTTGAATTCATCAACAAGTATTTATTAAGCACTTTTTCCTGTGGGCCAATCCTAGGTTAGGCTCTGTGAGTCATACAAGAGAAACATAACCATTGTTACTACCATAGGAGGTTACCAAAATTAGATTTAAAAGAAAATGGGGAAATCAAATTTTTGGCTCCATTTAATCAAATAATTAGAATTATTGAGCAACCACCGTGCTAGTCACTTTGGAGGAGATAAAGAAGACTTTCTTTGCCTTCTGATAATTCCTCAGTCTAATTGGAGACAGTTCCTTCAATTCTAGTTGAGTGCTTATGATCTGCCATCCAGAAGAACCGTAGATGATTCTTCAGTTCTGAGTGAGCCCGAGAGGAAGACTGTCCAGTGGTTGTTGGGTTGGTTATTTTCGTGGATACTAGGAAAGGGGAATTTAAAGTTTCCTCTCACAGTTTAGAATCCTTCTGCTCTGGGTCACAATCCCTTCAAAGACAGAAGCATACACGTGGATGACTATCATATAGCAAAGCAATATAATTACTATTCTCAACTATTCACCCTTCCCCCAGCAAAAAGGACCACGCAGTCCAGTAGCTACAGTATAGTAGTCTATTGTTTCTTCCTGCCTCAAATATTCATAATTCTTGGTTACAAAATCAATAAAACTGAAAGTATCACTTCGTTTTAACCTCTGTTGTCAAATTGAAGTGGACACGATACTTCAAGATAAAAAGTATGAATTAAGGTGACACAAGAAGGAAGGGATTTTATGGTTCTTTTTTCCCTACACTAACTTTTAATTATTGCTTACCCATTTCGGGGAAACTTGGTGCTAAGAGCTTGAAGGGGTCTTGGAGATCCAGATCAGTGATCATTTAAGTACCTGCTTTGAGTAAGACATTGGCTTTACAAAGATGAAAGAAAGGCAGGAATAAAAGGTGAATAAAGAGCAGTCAGATGGGTAGAAGAACCAAGAGAGAAGTGAGAGTATTCAGGAAGGGAGTGTGGTCAAGAGTGTCAAATGCTGCAGAAAGGTCAAAAAGCATGAGGATCGGCAAAAGGACGTCAGAACTGATCCTGGGAGCTTTGGAGAGACTCATTTCAGTTGAGCAAGGAAAGGTTGATGGCCCAGCAGAGTACTGAGGAAAGGACTAGAGGTTAGAGTGATGCCTTGCTCGAAGCAGGGGCTTAAGTGATTATTGATTTGGATCACTAAGACCCCTTCAAGCTCTTAGCACCATTTTCCCTCTAAATGTGCAAGCAATAACTACAAAGTTAGATAGTGTAGGGAAAAGACTACCATATAATTCCTTCCTTCAGATGTCAGCTTAATTCAGACCTTTTGTCTTGAAATATCCAAATAATTTAGGAGGAGTAAGGCATAGGGAGGGATGGAACGGTAAAGGATTATGGCTGCATAAAGGGATTTCAGAATTATTGATAAAGTAAAAGGAACCCTTATGAATAAAAAAATTAGTGTGATTTTGGAGGAATAGAAGAATATGGTAGATTGTAGGAATTTGGGGGATTAAGGAGTCCCAATTGTTTGAGGAAATATAATAGAGAAGATTATGAACCAGGTACTGAGCTCCTTGAAAAGGACAGAGAATGACCTGGAAACCAGTAGGTAATGGCCACCAGATCCCAGTTCAGTGAAAATTTGGATAGAGTGAATCTTAGGGGAGTAGAGGTTGCTGAGTGTCAGAGGAAAAGTCTGGAAGTGGCAATGGAGGATAAAGTCCTCGCAGGATCAACGTGTGAGGGAGGAATGTGGAGAGGTCTGACTAGGACTGGAAAGGATGGCTTGGCCAAGAATTCTGTATCCCCATCCACTGAAAGGCATGCAATATAACCAATTATACATGTGAAATCACGTAAAACATATTTCTATATTAGCCATATTTTTTAAAAGCAAGAAAAATAAAGTGAGAAAATTATACTTCAATTAGCACTCTGAGTTCATGCATTCTCTTCCTGAAGGTGGATAGCACTTTTTTCATCAAGAGTCCTTTGGAATTGTCTTGGATCACTGTATTCATCAGAGTAGCCAAGTCTTTCACAATTCGTCATTTCAACATGCTATTACTATACACAATGATGTCCCAGTTCTCGCTTCACTTTGCATTGATTCATATATATTCTTCTCGGTTTTTCTGAAATCACCTCCAGGTCATTTCTTATAGCATAGTAGTATTCCATCCTAATCATAAGCCACAATTTATTCAGCAATTCCCCAACTGATGGTCATTCCCTTGATTTCCAATTTTTTTGCTACCACAAAAAGAGCTACACTACAAAAATATTTTTGTACCTATAGGTCCTCTGACTTTTTCTTTGATCTCTTTGGGATACAGACCTAATAGTGGTATTGCTAAGTCAAAGGGTAAGCACAGTTTTATAGCCCTTTGGGCATAATTCTTCCCTCTTTGAATTAATTCTGATGAGAGCAAGGTTAAAGAATTGCCTGCTACCCCACCCTATTCTCCTTTCCATTATAAAAGCTCTTCCTTGTACATCTCTTTTGTGTGAGAAAATTTTCCCAGTCTACCTTTCTCTTCCCCCTTCTCCCAGTTTGTTCTTCTTTCTCACCCCTTCATTTTTTAAAGATCTTTCCTATATAATCAGCTCATACTCATGCCCTCTGTATATGCAAACTTCTTTGACTGCCCTAATAATGATAAAATTCTTAGGAGTTATATGCATCATCTTCCTATATGGGAATGCAAACAGTTCAACTTTATTCTTTCATGTTTACCTTTTTATACTTTTCTTGAGATTTATATTTTGAAGTCAAATTTTCTATTCTGCTCTGATCTTTTCATCAGGAATGATTGAAAATTCTCTGATTCATTAAATGTCCACCATTCCCATGAACCCCTGAAGAATTAAACTCAGTTTTGCTAGGTAGGTTATTTTTGGTTGTATTTGTGCTTCTTTGCCTTCCAGAATATCATATTCCAAATCCTCTGTTCCTTTAACATAGAAGCACTCAAATTGTGTGTGATCCTGACTGTGACTCCATGATATCTGAATGTTTCTTTCTGACTTCTTGAAATATTTTTCTTTGACCTGGGAGCTTTGAAATTTGGCTATAATATTCCTGGAAATTTTCATTTAGAGATCTCTTTCAAAAAGTGATAAGTATTTTTTTTTCAATTTATATTTTACCCCCTGAATCAGGGCAATTTTCTTTGGTAATTTCTGCAAATATGATGTCTAGGCTCCTTCTTTGATAACGGCTTTCAAGTAGTCCAATAATTTAAAATGATCATTCCTTGTTCTATTTTCCAGTTCTGTTCTTTTTTCCTATGAGATATTTCATATTTTCTTCCATTTTTTCCATTATTTTGACTTTATTTAATTCTTGATGTCTCATGGAGTTATTAGCTTTCAATTGCCCAATTCTAATTTTAAAGGAATTATTTTATTCAATGAGCTTTTGTACCTCTTTTCCTATTTGGCCAATTCTGTTTTTTAAGGTGTTACTTTCTTCAGTATTTTTTGTACCTCTTTTACCAAGCTGTTATTTCCCTTTTCATCATTTTCTTGTATCACTCTAACTTCTTTTCCCAATTTTCCCTCTACCACTCACCTCTTTCTTTAACTCTTCCAAGAATTCTTGTTGGGTTTGGGTCCAATTAATATTTTTTTTCTTTGAACCCTTTTTTGGTAGCTGTTTGTCTTCTATTGAGTTTTTTCTTTGAACCCTTTTTTGGAAGCTGTTGTCTTCTATTGAGTTTAAGTCTTAGTCTTCCCTAACATCAGAGTAACTTTTTATGGTCAAATTCTTTTTTTGTTGTTTGCTCATTTTTATAGCCTATTTGTTGGCTTTGAAGTTTGTGTAAAAGCTGGGTTCTGTTCACCTAGGGGTGAGGAGGTATTGTCCCAAGCTTCCTGCTACTATTTTCAGAGCTAGTTCTGGGAGTTTGTAAGTTCTGGTATAATCTTGGATCTGTGCACTGGTCTTTACTCAGGAAGGGATCCTGCTTTCCTGCAGCCACAAGTGCTAGCGCTTTCTTTGCTTTGGGACTGCAACCAGAGACCCTGCTCCCTTGTGGTCACCCCGGGGGGTCCTCTCTACAATGGAACTATGACTGTAAACAATGTATGGGCAAGAGTGACTCTCATTGCCAGTATAACCAGTGCCAGCAAAGGGTCCTCTGTAATCTCTTTCTGAGCAGTTGTCAGACCCTCTTACTATCTCTGGACTGAGAGCTCTGGAAACTGCTGGTGCTTTGGCTACTACTGCTGGCCACATATGTGGGCTCCTAACAGGCCTCCTCATCCCAGTATCACAGACTTTTCCTACCAACCTCTTAAGTTTTCTTAGGTCAGAAAAATGTCTCATTCCAACTTGTTGGCTCTGCTGCTCCAAAATTTTATTTGAGGTATTTTTTTAAAGTTGTTTAGAGAGGAATGTTGAGTGACTTCAAATGGGTGTCTGCCCCTAATCGACCATCTTGGCTCTGCCCATAAATACATGTTGAATTGAACTAAAACTATCTTTTGTTACATTTATTTAATGCAACATTGGAAGCTACAGAATTGAAAACTGTTTTTTTAAACTTCACACTGTGACTGATGTTGGGCAAATAAGGTGGCACAGTGGATAAGGGCCTGAAATCACAATGACTCATCTTAACGAGTTCAAACCTGTCCTCAGACACTATAGCTAGGTGACCCTGGAGAAGTCATTTCACCCTGTTTGCCTTAGTTTCTCATCTGTAAAATGAGTCAGAGAAGGAAATGGCAACCCACATTAGTATCCTTGCCAAGAAAACCCCAAAATGGAGTCGGAAAGAGTTGAACAAAACTAAAATGACTAAGTGAGTAATATTTATTTTGCCACTATTTTTGGTGAACAATATTATGTGTCTATCATTCTCAGTACCTGGAACATAGTGAGTACCTAATAAATGCTTATTGACTGATTGTTATATTTCTTTTAAAAAGATAGACTTTTAACCAAGTCTTATTGAAAGTATACTTTCTTTTCCTGTCTGTAAACTGATTTTAAAACTTAAATTTCTGTGACTAAATAATTTTGAACACACTACAAACCACAAACCACTTGGAAATAATTGATGATAACCACTTTGGACAAAACCAACTTTGCCTTACTACCACAAAGTGCCTGGTGGTTTTTATATTAGCATATGCATCTGATTTCATTTACTACTAGAAATGTCTTGATGGTCAACGCTACTCAATAAAGCTAGTCCGAAGGATACTTACAAAGCCATATATCTACATAATAAGGGATAGAAGGCCCCCTTCTATGAGTAGTTTTTTCAGCCTGTGATTCTCTCTTGGGATCTGCGTACATTTTCAATACAATTTTATTGTCCAAATACAGAAATTTCTAGAACATTTCAATGGTTTATGAGGACAATGGGACAATATTTGAAACCAGATCTGCCCTAAAAACTCTGGGATTCATGGCTGCCATAACTATAAAACTATGAGAAATGGATTCTATAAAAAACAAAACAAAACAGTGGGGCAGGCAGGGCAGAATGCTGTGGCACCAAATGAATTCAGACAGAATCATGACATGAAAAGGGACAACTAGACTTCTCTGAGAATCCTAAAAGCATTGACTAGGGACTCAAAAAGATGTACACACATACACACACATATAGCCACATGTGTACTGAGGTCACGAATCTTCATCAGGACCTTCTTATGTCAATAAAATCACAGGTCTGGTTAAAAAAACACAGACATATCCCTAAATATGTATGCATGTTTGTATGTGCATATGTGCACATGTACTCTTACTAGACTTGTAATTTCATTTTAATAAGGAATTCCTGATGAGGGAAATCCCTTTACCAAAGTAGGCCTATACCTACTGTGGAAATTGAGATATATAGAGTTACTTGGAGATAATGAGGGTTAAGTGATTTGCTTAAGGTCACGCAGCCAATATATATCTTTGGCTAATTTTCTATCCACTAGTCCATGGCATGCACACATACCATATAACATGCATGCTAACCACATGCCACGGAAAAATTGATTTCAGTGTTGAAAAGTTCACATGGTCCAGTGGCACAGAGGTTAGTACTCAGATAGGCATCCTTCCCAGCAGTTATCTTAGGCTCTGGTTTTATTTATTTCTGAGGACACAGATAGCTTTGGAATGGCTAGCACCAAGGCCAGGCATCATACAGGCCAGTGACCCCCTGGCTGATTGACTCCATTATGGGGCTAAACTCTAACAGGCTTTTTTGGACATCTTTTCAGCACTGGATAGATCTTTTCTTTCTTTGTATCTTATTTATTTCTTTTTCAACATTCACTTCTATAAGATTCTAAGTTCCAAATATTTTTTTCTCCCTCAATCCATCTCCTCCTACTCCACAAGACAGCAAGCAATCTTATATAGGCTATGCATGTACACTCATATTAAACATATTTCCACATTAGTCACGTTGTGGAAGAAGAATCAGAACAAAAGGAAAAAACCACAAGAAAGAGAGGAAAAAACCAGAAAATATAGTATGCTTAAATTTGCATTCAGACTTCAAGTTTTTTCTCTGGATGTGGATAGCATTTTCCATAATGAATCTTTTGGAGTTGTCTTAGACCTTTGCATTGCTGAAAAGAGCTAAGTCCACCAAAGTCGGTCATCTCACAACGTTATTGTTACTGTGTACAATGTTCTCCTGGTTCTGCTTGCTTCACTCTGCATCAGTTCTTGTAAGTATTTCCAGGTATTTCTGAAATCAGCCTGATCATCATTTCTTATAGCACAATAGTACTCTATTACATTCGTATACCATAACTTGTTTAGACATTCATCAATTGATGGGCTTCCCCTCAATGTCTAATTCTTTATCCCCACAAAAGAGCTGCTATAAATATTTTTGTACATGTGGGTCCTTTTCACTTTTTTAATGATCTCTTTGGGATACAGACCTTCTAGTGCTATTGCTGGATCAAAGGATATACACAGTTTCATAGCCCTTTGAGTACAGTTCCAAATTGCTCTCCAGAATAGTTACATCAGTTCACAACTCCATTAACAATGCATTAGTGTTCCAATTTTCCCACATCTTCTCCAACATTTATCATTTTCCTTTCTTGTCATATTAACCAATCTGATAGGTACCTCAGAGTTGTTTTAATTTGAGTTTCTCTAATTAATAGGGGTTTAGAGCATTTTTTTCATATGCTTATAGATAGCTTTAATTTCTTCATCTGAAAACTGCCTGTTCATATCCTTTGACTATTTATCAATTGGGGGATATATCTTTTCTAATACTAAGCTTCATCAATGTGTTGATAAAGTTCATGCCATGCTTGTGGAAAAAATATCCTTCTCCTCAAAGTCCAGTCACTTAGAAGATCTTAAGTAGTGGCCCATAAGTGTATATGTGTTTGGTGTTGGGGTGGATAGAACTGTTGGTAGTGGGAGATCAATAAGTAGCTAGAATTTCTCCATTGGCCATATTTAAAGTGGAATGTGTATGATATGTGTAGACTAGAGGTTCCCAAACTTATTTGGACTACTGCCCTCTCTACAAAAAAAATTTGTTCAGCACTCCCTCCCCTGAAAATCGACTTTCTTTAAATCTTTTAATGTTGTTTTTTAAAATTTGCATCATTTCAAAAAGATACAAAATATTTTTTAAAAAAATGTTGCAGCTTAAATTTAATTATTTATTGTAAATTTGTGGAGTTTTTCCTGCATTGAAATTCTGATGATGCAATATTATATCATATAACCATATAGAATTGCAAACGTCATTACATGCATGTATTCCCACCAATGCATGCTGAACTTCCCAAAATATGCATACACGCTAACCTGCCAACACTTGCTTATTAAGACCTGTTGGTGGACTTGACCACCAATTGGGTAGAACTTGCATTCTGTGTGTTTATTTGGAAAATAATATAATTATTATAACTTTAACTCTGTTATACAACAGATGAAACGTGTACAAATGGTTTTTCAAAATTTTCTTCTTTTTTCCCCTTATGTTTCCTGCCCCTTAATTTTATTCAGAGCACCCCAGTTGCACTTGAGGCTACTACTGCCCTCCTGGATCATTCCAGCACCCCTCAAGTGATGCCAACTTTGGGAGACTATGAGAATATCACAAACCCATTTATCTTGTCAATCCAACAATGGTACATATTGGTTAAAATAAAGATTGAAAGTTTCTCAAGGACAAAGCAAGTCCCAACTACGAGCATTCAACCTCAGCCATACCAGAAAGTTAATCAAGGAAGTTCCTTTCCTTTCTTGAGAAGCATTCAAAAACCTACTCCAGATGATGAAAAATTGCGGAGTGTATCTGCTGACTTACTGCATTACAAGAAGAAAAGGGACCTCACCAGACAATTCCATGTAATTTCGTTGCAAATGTAGTTCTTGTACAATTAAGAGAAGCAGCTGGGTACTAACTTTATGGTCTGGGGGTAGCTAGGAAAGGGAAGGTGCAAAAACAAGGGAAGGGGGAAGAAGGAGCTCCCAGATTTAAGCCTGTGAAAGAACTGAAATCTTTCCAGTGATGTCCTCACCAGAAACAACTCAATAACAACGACTTTAGCAAATAGCATGGCAATATCCTTTTGTAGGAGCAGAAGGTTATATTTTCATCCTGTTGCATCTATTCCATTTTTGGACCTAGTCAACATTTTCACAGGTTTCTACATCTCCTTCCACTTTATTTATTTTTGTAAACTGAGTTAACTTAAAGGCAGAGGCAGAAAACCCATGACCTTGAGGTCACTGAAACAGGCCACACTTGAGGACCTAGAGGGCTACATGTGGCCCCAGGAAACAGATATTAACCTTTAAAAAACCCCTAGCATTTACAAAGAGATTTAAGGTTCACAAAGTGCTTTACCTTTATCCTCTTTGAATCTCACAATCACTCTGGGATTAGACTAGGTACCAGTTTTATCTCATTTTGGTTGGGTCATGTAAGTTGTTTTCAATTCTTCATGATCCCATTTGGGGTTTTCTGGACAAAAGTACTGGAGTGGTTTGCCATTTCCTTCTCCAGCTCATTTTATAGATGAGGAAATGGATGCAAACAGGGTCAGGTGACTTGCTCAGGGTCACACAGTAAGTGTGTGTCCCTTTCATAGATGAGGAAATAGAGACAAAGGTTAAATGACTTGCCCAGAGTCACACCCACAGTAAAAATCAGACTGGATGGGAATTCAGATCTTCAAGATTCTAGGCCCAGCACTCTATTCCTGGTGATACCAGTGCTTTTTACCTTGTCACCATGAAAGTATTTCTGGAGTCATAAAAACGAATCTTGAGAACTCAGTGCTGGAGAGTTTTATGATGCCCCCCCCCCTTTTTTGCAAACTTTTTGTATTTCTATCAACACATCCATTAAATGTCAGTCTTCAAGTGGAAGTGAAAGTGATTTTTAAAAAGGAGGCTGAGAAGTTATGTTGAGCCAAATTCTGTCATCAATTACTCACTAGTGTGAGTAAATCAGTGAGTAACTGATGACAGAAAAATAGACAAGTAGCTAATGACAAAATTTGACTCACTGAAAATTGCTATTTTCGAATTCTTTCTGGGGGAAAAAATCTCTTAGCATATATAATTCTCCCTTTGTTCCACTTTCAAATTTGGAAATTTTCATTGTCATAAAAACCTCTGTATAAAAACTGATCTCCCCAGAATTTGGATGGCTTTTATGTTCTATATTATGGCCAGAATTTACTATTTTGATTTATTAATATTGCCTTTGAGGAGGTATTATTTCCCAGCACCTAGCACAGTCAATCCCATGGTACTGAAGCTGGTGGCACAGAGTCCTAGAACCAGAATCAAGAAGGCCTGAGTTTAATTCCTCCTCAGACATTTTCGAATTATGACTCTGAGCACTTCCTCTAGCCTCAGTTTCCTCATCAGTAAAAGAGAGATAATCACACCACCTACTTTACAGGGTTGTTTCAAGGGTCAAAAGAGATAAAACATGTAAAGTTCTTCAAGTGCTATTGAAATGCTAGCTATTATTTAAACATGCTTCATGATCAATCGCCAGAATTTTATTTCTAATCTAAATGGACAATGAAAAATCACTATATATAAGAGAACAAATAATAAAGGTGTTGCTGCTCATTAGTATCTAATTCTTTCAGACCTCATTGAAAGTTTTCTTGGCAAAGACACTGGAATGGGTTGCCATTTCCTTCTCGAGCTCATCTGACAGATGAGGAAATGGAGGCAAACGGGGTTAGGTGTCACACAACTTGCCCCAGGTCGCACAACTAGTGTCTGAGGCCATATCTGAACTCAGGTCTTCCTGATTCTAAGGCAAGTCTTGGTCTAGCCACTCTGTCCCTTGGCTGTCCTAATAACAAAAGTGATAATATTTCACAAATATTTCTCCAGTCAAACTGGAAAAGCAGAAAGCAAGCTCATTTCAAGTCCAGGCATTGTTGTTCCTTTTGTCTTTGTATTCTTTGTGATTTGCATGTAATAATAGGTTACTCTTATTCAATTGAAAGATCAATTTCCTGTTTTTTTAGAGAGGTCATCAATTTTTTTTCCAAATCACTTAGTTATTTTTAGTTTTCAACATTCATTTCGACAAGATTTTGAGTTTCAAATTTTCTCCCCATCTCTCCCCTCCCCCACCCCAAAACACTGTGCATTCTGATCACCCTTCCCCTAATCTACCCTTCCTTCTATCACACCCCATCTTTCCCTTTTCTCCATCTTCTCTCTTTTCTTGTATGGAAAGATAGATTTCTATACCCCATTACCTGTATTTTTTATTTCCCAGTTACATGTGAAAACAATTTCCAACACTCATTCCCAAGACTTTGAGTTCTAACTTCTCTCCCTTCCTCCCTCCCCACCCATCCCCATTGAGAAGGCAAGCAATTCATTATAAGTTATCCATGTGTAGCTATGCAAAAGTCTTCCATAATAGTCATGTTGGGAAAGACTACTTATATTTTCCTCCATCCTATCCTGCTTCCCCCATTTATTCTAGTCTCTCTTTTGATTTTATTCCTCTCCAAAAGTGTTTACTTCTAATTACCCCCATCTTCTCATTTGCCCTCCCTTCTATGACTCCCCCCACACCCCACTTGTCTCCTTCCCCCCCACCTTCCCGTAGTGTAAAATAGATTTTCATACAAAATTGAGTGTGTATGTTATTCCCTCCTTAAGCCCAATGTGATGAGAGTAAGTTTTCCTTTTTCCCCTCTCACCTCCCCCTTTTCCCTTTCATTGAAAAAGCTTTTTCTTGCCTTTTTTATGAGAGACAATTTGCCCCATTCCATTTCTCCCTTTCTCCTCCCAATATATTCCTCTCATCCCTTAATTTTATTTGTTTAGATATCATCCCTTCCTATTCAACTCCCCCTGTGCCTTCTGTCTATATATGTGTGTGTAATCCCTCCAACCACCCAAATACTGAGAAAGGTTTCAAGAGCTACAAACATCTTTCCATGTAGGAATGTAAACAGTTCAGCTTTATTAAGTCCCTTATGATATTTTTTCCTGTTAACCTTGTCAAACTTCTCTTGATTCTTGTGTTTGAAAGTCAAATTTTCTATTCAGCTCTGGGCTTTTCATCAAGAATGCTTGAAAGTCTTGTATTTCATTGCCTATCTATTTTTCCCCCTGAAGTATTATACTCAGTTTTGCTGGGTAGGTGATTTTTGGTTTTAGTCCTACTTCCTTTGTCTTCTGGAATATCCTATTCCAAGTCCTTTGATCCCTTAATGTAGAAGCTGCCAGATCCTGTGTTATCCTGATTGTATTTCCATAATACTCGAAATGCTTCAAATTGTTGCTTGCAATATTTTCTTCTTGACTTGGGAACTCTGGAATTTGGCTACAATATTCCTAGGAGTTTTTCTTTTGAGATTTCTTTCAGGATGTGATCAGTGAATTCTTTCAATATTTATTGAAAGAATATCAGGGCAGTTTTCCTTGATAACTTCATTAAAGATAGGCTCTTATTTTGGTCATGGCTTTCAGGTAGTCCCATAATTTTTAAATTGTCTCTCCTGTATCTGTTTTCCAGGTCAGTTGTTTTTCCAATTAGATATTTCACATTGTCTTCTATTTTTTCATTCTTTTGGTTTTGTTTTATAATTTCTTGGTTTCTCAAAAAGTCATTAGCTTCCATCTGCTTCATTCTAATTTTTAAAGAACTATTTACTTCACTGAGCTTTTGAACCTCCTTTTCCATTTGGTTAATTCTGCTCTTTAAAGCACTCTTCTCATTGTTTTCTGGGCCTCTTTTTCCATTTGAGTTAGTCTAGTTTTAAAGGTGTTAATTTCTTCAGCATTTTTTTGGGTCTCCTTTAGCACGCTGTTGACTTGCTTTTCATAATTTTCTTTTTTTTCATAATTTTCTTGCATTGCTCTCATTTCTCTTCCCAATTTTTCCTCCACCTCTGTTACTTGATTTTCAAAATCCTTTTTGAGCTCTTCCATGGCCTGAGACTACTGCATATTTATTTTGGAGGTTTGGGATGCAAAAGCCTTGAATTCCTCTGATGGTATGCATTGTTCCTCCTCATTCAAAAGGATGAAGAAAATACCTGCTCACCAAAAAGTAACCTTCTATTGTCTTATTCTTTTCCCCTTTTTTGGGCATTTTCCCAGCCAGTTACTTGACTTTTGAGTTCTTTGTCAAGGGGAGGGTATACTCTGGGGACTTGTAAGTTCTCAGGTCCTCCAAGGTGGCACAATCAAAGGAGAGGCACAAATTCCTCTCCTGGCCTACCCTTTGGTCTGTAAGCAGGCTTCCCTCTCCAGAGCCTTCACCAGCTCCACCACCACAGCTAGCACTCCTCCTCACTCCAGGGCCACCATTCAGGGTGGAGATTCAGAGCAGCTGCTCAATTCCACCAGGAGCTTTAGGTCAGGGATCCAACAATAGAAGTTGCTGCTGCCTGGGGCCACAGCTGCATTCCCTGCTCACCCAAGTGACAGAGATTTCTCACTGACCTGTGAAGCTGTCTTTGGTGTTTGTGAGTTGAGGAATCTGGGACCCACAGCTGCTGCCCATGGCACCTTGAAGACTGCTCCAGTCCTGTCCTTGTATGGCCCATGCTGTGCTGCACTCTGCTCCTATAGACCTTTCCTGTCAGGCCTTCCAGGCTGCCTTGGGCTAGAAATCTCTTTCACTCTGTTGTTTTGTGGCTTCTGCTGCTCTAGAATTTGTTTAGAGTCATTTTTTACAGGTATTTTATGAGCTGTGGGAGGAGACCTTCTAGAGGTGCGTCCTTCTACTCCACCATTTTGACTCCACCCCCATCAATTTCTTCTTTACAATAAAATGTTTATGAGGATCACAGGGCAGGAAAGCACTTCAGAAGTTATATAGCAACCCACACCACAACTATACTATGAATATGTTCTACACTGTTCCTGATTAGTAGCCCTTGAGTGATGGTGAGCTCACTGCATTAGCAGGAAATTCCCATTCCAAATATCTCTATCCTTGGCCACCAAGCACCACTCTGAATCACATGCTGACTTTGATACGCATGCCATGGACCAGCCACTGCAGACCTACAGTGGTGGCCAGCTCCTTTTCCTAGTTTATGCCTCACAATTTAAGACCCATTGTTTTGTAAGTACAGTCTGGATTGTTTTCCCTATACGGATCTTCTTATACTTTCCTACAATGATGCTCCTATGTCACTGATGACAGCCTCTTGAGATCTCTCTGCAGCCTGCATTTTGTCAGTAAACTCATCAGAAAAACCTTAGCCCTCTATAAGTCTGGAGATTTAACAGACGCCACCTTTTCTGGATTATGTCTAAAAACATTAAATAAAATTAGTCCCTATAACGATTCTTAAGAGATCTCACTTTGCCATCCACAAAGGGACTCATTTATCCCTGCCTCTTGTTTCCTATCTTTAAGCTACTTGCCTTTCCACAACAAAATATCTGCCTCATATGTTTGAAGTGATGGAATCAGTTTGATAGCTTCTACTGTAGGACCTTAACAAAGATTTCTTTTTGTTGAAATAGATGACTTCTAGAGCTGATTGTAACTCTTAAGCTTCTGTGAGTTGATGAATTTTCCCTTCCTAGTCCATTTTATCTTTCCATGTACTTTTATATGGACTGGAATTTTGTACTCTGTTTAGTTATCCTTCCCGAACTTGTCTAGAAGCAAGAGTCATACACACTTGTAGTTCCCAGGGTCAATGCTGAATCCCTTCTAATGAAAAAGAAGCTAACCTTAGGGTCAGTATCTCATTTATTTAACAGAAGGCAACACATTCTAGCCTGTAGTTCCACAATGTCATCCATTAGTTCCTTCAGCTCTTGGTGGATGTCATCTGGTTCCAGTGATTTATTTACTAGAATGTACTTAGAGTAAGGGAAGCTAGGTGGCACAGAGGAGTGCTGGGCCTGGAGTCAGGGAGACTAATCTTCCTCAGTTCAGATCTTACTAGTGGTGTGACCCTGGCAAGTCACTCAACCCTATTTGCCTCAATTTCCTCATCTGTAAAATGGGGATAACTGTAACCCTTATGTCCCAGGATTGTTAACAGGATCGAATGAGATAATAACTGTAAAATGCCTGGGGCAGTTTTGTTATCCAGTCTTTTCTTCGGTCATGTTGGGCTTTCTGCAACCCCATTGGGGATCTCCTTGGCAAAGCTACCGGGGTGGTTTACCATTTCCTTCTGCAGCTGACTTGACATTTGGATTTCAGGCAAAGGGCCACCCTTAGGACCTGGAGGGTCACAGGTTCCCCACCCCTGGATGAGGGGCTTGAGTTTGAGTCCCAGCTCTGCGTCCTATCAGGCAGTTTATGTGACCTTGGGCAATATACTTAGTATTTCCCATCTGTTAAATTAAGGCACTGCCCCAGATGAACTCAAAGCTCCCTTCTACTTCAAAACTTATGATACCATAACTAAATGATCTTCGATAGTTCCCTTCAGAACCATAATTCTATGGCCTATCTGTTCAATATTTCAAAGTCAATTAATTTCTTTAAAAGGCTTCTGTGAGGATCACAGCCAACTGTGTGTTGTTAAAACCAGTGAAAATCAACTGAGATTGCTCTGCAGAAGCCATGAACAGTTTTTCCCTAAGACCAATCTTTAGCTGTGATCATTTCCTAGATACCGCAAACTCAAAATGACTTGTTTTCTCATCCTTATTGGATAAAACTATCTCCAAGGCAGCCAAAACAATGCTGAAGATACTGTCATTCTGCCAGCAAGCAAGCAAAATATTCCTTTTGACAAAGTTTCTCTGAGGTCCCAGAAGGTCATCTGATAGACGAAGACAAAACCCTGTCACAGTACCTACTGAGGAATCAGATGCCAGCCCTTGGAAAGGTATTTTTGCCCAAGGCACCTGCAACTTAAATGTATCAGGCCTAGGATCATTCCCTGAAGGCTAACGTATCAGGCCTAGGGTCATTCCCTGAAGGCTATCATCTGCTTCATATTGGAAGACTGAATGAACAACTCTCTTTCAAATATAAATTCAATAAAGAACCCCTTCACCTACAAAATTTCCAATGGTGTCCAAGTGAAAAATTATTGAGCTTAGAAACTCATTAACCAAACACAAGCCCTTCATCACTACTCTTCAAAGCAGCAGAAATCCTGAGCAAAGAAGCATAGTGATAGCCATAGGAGGGGTGACATGGTGATAGAGCAGGGCAGCCTGCTGGGGTAAGGAGAGGACTGGATTTGCAGCTGAGAAGAGCTGGGTTCGAAACTTGTTTCAGACACTTGGCCAATGGCAGCTGGATGATTTAATGCATAAAGTAGTAGACCTGGAGTCAGAAAGGCCTATATCCAAAGCTTGTCTCCCAAACCTGCTCCAGGAAGCGTTAGGTCCTATACTGAGTGAATCAATGCCAGACTTGGAGTCAGGAAGGGATGGGTTCCTCTCTTGGCTCAGACACTTACTAGGTCCTTGCTAACTTCACTGTGTGACTTAAGCTGACAACACAGCTTCTTTATCTGAAAAATGAGGCTTATCATAGCACGGTGTCTGTCAGAAATCCCTAATAAATGCTTGTTGACGGGTTGACTTGCCCACAGGGTTTTAGTGGAGATCAAATAAGACAGGCCTGTACAAATTGCAGCCAGCCAAAGGATTTCCTCTACATATAAAGGATACTTTCCTCTACATTTTTCGCAGGCCACCCAAAACCCTTTGGCATGCCCAGGTTGTGCAGGCCTGAATAAGACAGCAATGTAAAGCATGCTACAAACCTTAAAGCAAGCTTCATTGTTATTACTGTGTGTTATTGTGCTGTGTGACCCTCGCCAAGTCACTGACTTCTCTGGGTCCCAAGAGTTGGACTCCATGACTTTTAAGGTCAGTCCCAGTTTTCATTTTTTCATCCTACGAGAATGGGGTGTGTGTTGTTGGGGTGAATTTGAGAAGAGGAAGGTTTTCCCTTCAACTGATGAATAAATTAACAAACATTTATTCCACGTGCCAGGAGAGATTTGCAAAAATGAAACATTTCTGACACAAACAGCTAGTCAAAGTCATTGGTCCATGCTCTCACGGGAAGATTTTCCTCTTCGTGGGGGCCAGAACAGCAGCAGGGAACACTCCACATAAAAACACACGAAAACTTTGTGTTTTTGCAATCTCTGCTCTTCCAAATCCAAGACATCTCACACCAGAATGATAGAAGACCAGAGGCATGAGAGGTGTGAACCATAATGTAGTTTTATTCCCCCGCTGGGAGGTCAGAGCAGCTTAGATTGATCAGTCCCTATGACTTCTTTTCCTACGGTGGAACTGCACATCAAGGAGTATAACTAAATTTGTGATTTCACTGATACCAGGAAATTCTCTCTAGAGGCAATGAGGATAGAGTACTGGAGCTAACCTCAGGAAGACCTGACTTCAAATGCAGCCTCAGATGCTATGAGCTGCATGACCCTGGGCAAGTCATTTCACATTTTTTTACTTCAGTTTCCTCAATTGTAAAACAGGGTTATACTAGCACCTCCCTCCCCGGGTTGTTGCAAAGATTAAATGAGATATCTGAAAAGATCCTGGCATACTGTAGGTGCTTAATAAATGCTTGTTTCCTTCTTTTCTTCCTGCCAATTCAGGTCAGTACCTTCTTTGCAACTTAAGAGTCTTGGAGAGTTGCCTTGAGTTTATGTGACTTGTCCAGGGTTACAGAGAAAAATCTATATCAGAGGTAGGACCTGAATGAACACTTGTCTTCTTGACTCCAAGGCTACTTGTTAAAAAAATATTTTGATGAAATATTTTGTTTTTTCATCACTTAGATATCCCCATTATACCTTCTCTTAATCCCTCCCAGGGAGTCATTCTACATCACAAAGAATTGTTTTCAAAGAAAAAGGAAAGGGGAAAAAATTCCAGGAAAACTGATCAAGAGAAAAATCTAAATGAAATATAATGTTTCCCCCCTCCCCCCATGGACCTGCTGTCTCTATAATAGAGCAGGAAGAGACACCAGACCACAGCATTTTGGGACCAGGCTGAATCTTTATATTTTCACAGTGTTAATTTCTGTTGTTCTGTGGTTATTTCCATTTACATTGTGGTAGCCATTGTGGGTATTATTTCCTAGCCCTCCTAACTTCACTTTTCATTCATTCATGTAAGTCTTTCTGGGCTTCTCTATGAAACCAGACTCTTTGCTGCTAGGCTCCACTGCTTCTCATCAGGGGGATGCTCCAGAAATGACTTCAGGCTTGACCTGAATTAGAAATACATGTAAACCAGAATCTGGGGATCCACCTGGCTTTTCCAATTCAAAGAAGTATGCCTGGATGCTTGATTGATGAGTTTCACAACTGGTATGGTTTGCTTCTCTGTGATGATCCATCCACAGCATGTCTAAACTTACTGACCCATTCTGACAAGCTACCTTATATTCACCTGAGTTCTACGGATATTATTATTGTGTAGTTGTTTTTTAGTTATATATACATATATATATATATATCCCTTCTTGATCCTATTTGGGTCAAGATTTGGCAAAGATACTGGAATGGTTTGCCATTTCCTTCTCCAACTCATTTTACAGATGAGGAAACTGGGGCAGACAGGGTTAAGTGACTTACCTAGGGTCACCCATCCAGTAAGTATGTGAGGCCAGATTTGAACTCCTGTCCTCCTGACTCCAGGCTTTGAGCTCTATTTACGATGCCACCTAACTGCTAGATAATGCCTGAGTTTTGCATGATATTGTGGAAATATATTCATTCAATGAATTAGAAATCAGGATGACTGGACTCACGTCCTTGTTCTATCTGTGACAGAACGTACAATTTTGCTGTACTGGGCAAATTTTCAATTCTTTGGCCCTTAGGTTCCCATTTTTTAGAATGTATCTTGGAAGAATATTGGAAAGACCGTGGGAGAACAGAGGATTTCTAATATCTCTTTCATTTCTAACATGCTCTAATTTCAGGTTTTAGAAGTACAGTTTAGAAGTACAATTCTCCAAACACAAATGTTCTTGCACAACACACATATGCATATGCACATAACCACGCACAATGTTGAAACTATCCTAAATAGCTTATGGGTAAAGAAATAAAAATTGGGCAACAAGAGAATAACACAGAGATATGCAACACGGTTAGGGCACTTGAGAGCATCTGGGGAGAGTATGAGGGAGGAGCAAGACTGGTTTGTGAGAAAGGAACCTGGAACTTGGAAGAGTTGCTGAAGTTGAAGAAGTGAAAAGGAGGGAGAGAGCTTTTCTTATTTTTCTTCCTATGATCAAATGACTTGTCATAGTCTCAAAATCATACTCTCTCATAGGAAGTTGGATTATTCTTTTAAAAAAATAAAAAAAACACTTTGGGCATCATTTCATATTTGCTAATGATTTTTATAATTTTTAAATACACACAAGCCATAACACACCATTCATATGTGAAAAACTAGAGTAAAACAGTAAGAATGACAGTTAAATTAAAAAAAATAATTTAACAGATCAGGGAAAAATGCAAGTTCTTCATAGTGTTCAAAGAAGTTTTGTTTGGGATTACCAAAAGTATAGGGTTTGAGGCAAAAATTCCTTTGCTCGAATAAAATCTCATTTCATCTAATTGATTTATGTGAAAATTCTGAACTTAACAAACGAAATGGAGCATTTCCACATACAAAACAGGACAGAAAACAAGAATTGTACATGAAATTACAAATTTTGATTACGTATAGCTTTCTCTTTTAACTAAATAAAAATCTTTAACATGTAATTTTCAATTACATGTCCTTCTAATCTGTGTTTCTTTCTCACCTTCCTTCTGTACTCTTCTATTTATCAGGAAGACCTGAGTTCGAATCCAGCAACAGAAACTTAGCTACTATGGGTTAGCCACCTAAACTTTTTCAGCCTGTTTCTTCATCTGGAAAGTAATGTTTACAAGAGCATAACAATACTTCACAGAGTTGTTGTAAGGATCAAATGAAATACCATACATCAAGCAATTTGCAAACTTAGAAGCACTATATAAACACGAGTTATTATTTTTAAAAAATGCTTCAATTATCTTCTTTCTTTCCCTTTTTCTTTGGACAAGTCTATCACTACCACACCTACCTTCCTCTACTGAAAAACCAAAAAACCCAACTTTTGGAACAAAAGTGTACAATTACACAAAATAAATTCCTACTGTGTCCATGTATGACATCTGCATACTAAATCTATCACCTTTCCGTCAGTAGGTGAGCAACCTGGTTCATCATGGGTTCCCTTGAACTGTGTCTTTCAAAATTATTTTTTTATATTGTTACATCAAACATATATATTACATATATATATATATATATGCAGTATCTATCTATGTAGTATATAGATATCTATACATGGGGCAGCTAAGTGGCAAAAGTGGATAGAGCATTGGGACTGCAGTCAAGAAGACTCTTCTTCCTTGAGTTCAAATCCAGCCTCAGATACTTCCTAGCTGTGTGACCCTGAGCAAGTCATTTAACCCTGTTTGCCTCAGTTTCCTCATCTATAAGATGATCTGGAGAAGGAAATGGCAAACCACTCTAGTATCTTTACCAAGAAAATTCCAAATGGGATCACAAAGAGTCAGACACAACTGACGTGATGGAAAAACATATAGATAAAATGTTGTTCTTATGGTATAAATTGTTCTTCAGGTTCTGCCTTCTCTTTAATAGTTTATACGAGCCTTCCCAGGTTTCTCTTTCATCAACCATTCATCAACCATTCCTTTCATCATTTCTTATGGCATAGTAATATTTCATAGTTTTCGTATGCTATCATTTGTTTGTTTCATCATTCCCTGATTGATGGCACTCCTCCTCCCCTCCCCTGGTTTCTAGTTCTTTGCTCTAACAAAAAAAGCCACCATCATGATTTTTGCATATATGAGTCCTTTTCCTCTTTCTTTGAACTCTTTTGGGTATAAGCCTAACAGGGCTATGAATGGGTATGCACAATTGAGTAACTTTTAGTCAGTTTCATATTGCTTGCTACAATGACTGTCAATTCACAACTCTACCAACAGGGCATTATTGTGTTCAGTTTCCTATTGCTCCTCTAGCAATTGTTGGTTTTTGGGTTGTTTTTTTTTTGCCATCTTTGCTCATCTGATGGGTGAAAAGTGGGATCTCAGATTTGTTTTAATTTGTATTTCCCTAATTATTAGTTATTTAGAGCTTTTTTCATATGTCTCTTGGTAGCTTGGCTTTCCTTGGAGAACTACCTTTCATATCCTTTGACCATTTATTCATTGGGAATGGCTCTTGTTTATATATTTTAATTAGTTCCTTACATATCTTAGATAGCAGACCTCTAGCATTGAAACTTACTGCAAAGGTTTTCCCCAGAATTGCTTCTCTTCCAATTTTAACTGTATTGGTTTTATTTTGACAAATTTCTGAGAAACAATTTATATAACATAAATTGCACATTTTATCTTCTAGGATCTTTTTCTAGTCTTTGTTTACTGATGAACTCATCTCCATCCAAGGATTTCCTTCTTTGCTCCTCTAATTTGTTGATGATGGCTCTTTATGTCTTGTATTCATGTGAAGTCCATCTTGGCATATAATATGAGATATTGGTCTAAATCGAATTTCTGCCAAATGACTTTCCAGTTTTATCCATTATCTTTGTTAAATAATGAGTCCTTACCCCAATAGTTAGGATTATGGTGCATACTTTGGGAATACATTGCTTGTCTTTTTTTTTTTTTGCTTCGACATTGTATACCTAATCTGTTCCACTGATCAATTTTTCTATTTTTTTTTTTTAACAAATACTAAATGGCCTTGATAATTACTGTTCTGTATTAGAGTTTCAGATCTGGCACTACTTGGTCCCCTTCCTTCTCACTTTTAAAAATGATTTCTTTTGAGGGTTTTGACCTTTTGTTCTTTAACATGGATTTTGTCGTCATTATTTCTGGCTCTAATAAAGTAATCCTTTTGTATTTCAATTGTAACAGCACTGAATAAGTAAATTAGGTGGTATTGTCATTTTGTCATACTGCTACAGCCTACCCACCAACAACTGCTATTTCTTATATCATGATGTTCTGTATTTACTTCTGTAAAGTAACCCCATCAATTTAGAATTCCTGAAATTGTCATTATTTGACTACAGAAGAGCTGAACCTAATCTTTCTGCAATCTTTAGGAAAAAGCAGGGTATGTTAAGCAAAGTATCAGTGAAAACAAGATTAAAGGAGGATGCTGTGCTCTTCGCAGCATAGTGTGGTGAAAAGATAAAAGGGCTGGGAGTTTGAAGAGCAAGGATCTATGTGTGGTTCTCTCACATGTGAGCTGAGTAGTCTTGGGCAACTCCAGTAAATACCTTCCATGACTCAAATCTCTTTATCAGCAAAATCCTGGAGCTACATTTAAAACCTCCATGGTCTCTTCCAGTTCTAGCAATGAAAGGTCATCACGGAACACTTTCTGATCATGACTTTGTCACAGATCTTACCAAAGGACCCAGCACTGAAAGAAACCTTCTAAATCATCTGATCTCATCTTTTTGTTTTACAAAAGAATTCACTGTACAGAGTGATGGTAAGTACTAAGGATAGTAAAAAGAGCCATAAGAAATAGTCCCCAAAAGGATAAGCTTTTACTTTTACACTATCCACTTACATATAATTAAAATAACAATTATATGCACAGTAGAGAACAAAAAAAAACCTAGAAGAAAGCACAGAAAAACTGGGTTGCTTTGAAAACAATTTGTAGGATATATTACATGGGTTTTCATGAAATGTAAATATATTGTTCTATATTGAATCCTATCATACTTTTTCTTTTCTCATTTTGTATTTAAGTTTAAAATGAATAATTTTTTTAGAATTACACGCTGTTATCTATTCTTAAAGCAGGCCTGATCTTTGATTTTTTTTAATTTCCATTTCTACTGGGTTTAACTGATAATTCAATTCAACAGCCATTTATCAAGCACTGGCTATGTGGAAGTCACTTTGCTAGGCAGATACAAAGACAAAATCCCAAATCACTCAGTTCCCAAGGAGTTTACATGTTCCTGGAGATTACAAGCAGTAAGCAGAAAAATAAATAAGCTGAGCTTGAAGGAAGCCAGAAGATTCTTAAAGGTGGAAAAAAGACTGAGTGCATTCCAGGCACTAGGCAAATGGATAGAGCTGAGGGGCAGGAAGTAGGTCAGCTTGGCTAGAAAGGAAGAGGACATGAAATTTTCTGCTGTGGCTTGTTGTTCAGTTGTTTCAGTACTATCTATTTGTGACCATTTAGGGTTTTCTTGGCAAAGATACTGGAGTGGTTTGCCATTCCTTCTTCAGCACATGTCACAGATGAGAAACTGAGGCAAACAAGGTTAAGTGACTTGCCCAGGGTCACACAGCTAGGAAGTGTCTGAGACCAGATTTGAACTCAGAAAAGTGAGTCTTCCTGATTCCAGGACGAACTCTCTACTGTGCCACCTGGCTGCCCCAAGTACATGAAAGGGAATGATATAAAATATGTCTGGAAAGACAGGAAGAAGGCAGATGGAGGAATTCTAAGATGCCTGGTTGAAAGTACAGCCAAAATTTACCTGTTTTTGTCTCTGACAGGTGTCATATGATTTTTTTTTTTTTAGATTCCCTAAAGACATAATCCTCCAGTCTTCCATATTTCTTCCTGGGATCTCAAATTTAGGACTTAAAGATGGTTATGCTAAGTTTCATTAACCAGTTTTATTTTATGTTATATACTTTTAAAGTTTATAACTCAATAGACAAATTATGGAATTCAATTCAATTATACTGATATTTATTAAGTGCTTGCTATCTGCAAGTTCCTGCCCATAAGCTGATACTGAAAGGGGAGTAATTAAGGACAAGTCACTTAAGGTCCCTGGATATCAGTTCCTTCATCTGTAAAATAAGGAGGTAAGACTAAACAATCTCTAAGATCTCTTTCAGCTCTAACAACCATGCATCAGAGAGCATTTTTTGAGGGGATAGCAAAGTGGCACAGTAGATATAGTGCTGGGCCTGGAGTCAAGAAAACTCATTTTCCTGAGTTCAAATCCAACTTCAGACACTTCCTAGCTGTGTGAGCCTGGGTAAGCTACTTAACCCTGTCTACCTCAGTTTCTTCATCTATAAAGCGAGATGGAGAAGGAAACGGCAAACCATTCCAGTGCCTTTGTCAAGAAACCCCCAAATATGGTCACAAAGAGAAGAACATCAATGCTCAGTTTTTAAAAAGTATATACTCATTGTTATACCAGAGCATCTATAAACTAAGTTTAAGTGCATAGGAAAGATTAAAGAGAGTGACATGAGACTAGAATAGAAAGGTGGAAGTCAAAGGAGTCTTCATGGAAAAGCAAGCATTTGAATTAGCCGTTGAAGGAAGAAAAGGATATTGCCACTCAGAGATAAATGAATTCTCTTCTAAGAATGGGAAACTGTGTGCGCAGATACAACGTGGTTACGAAAGGTAAGCAATGGAGAACAGTAAACACTCAGAGGGTCATAGGAAGAGCTGGAAGTAGCTTTAGTGGAAAACGCAAATCCACCAGCAAAGGAAACTGAGGTCCAGAGACATAAGTGACTTGCTCAAGATCTCACAGGTAACAAGTGGCAGATCTAGTATTTAGACCCAGGCACCCTGATGTGAAACCAAAACTCTTTTTACTCTTATTTGAATGGAACAGAGTAGGAATTTTCTTTGCACTCAACATAGTATAATCTTTGTCTATGGAAGATAGAAACATTGGATGTGCCAACACAGAAGAACTTTTCTTCATACTAATGTTAAGGGTCACTACTAAGCTTTACAAAACCTTAATTACTTTCTTACTTTGGACAGTCCTTAGGTTAAAGCACTAAACAATGTTTCAATTGTTTTTATTAAAATTAAGTATTTGGCTTAGAGAGCTAGACATGGCAACCATCAAACAACAACACATAGAATGAAACTGACTTTATTTTAACAGCCCAGAGAAGACATACCAAATTGGACATATCCCTTAGGCAGTTATTTGTGCAAAGTCACAACAGCAACTTATCAGATCAGAATTTCTAATAAAACGGAAGAACAGAAATTTTAAGAGAGATAAGATATACAATTAAGACTTACTTAACCTTGACTTATTTAAACAAGTTATTGAAAAATTTGAAAACATGACAACAGAAAAAGAAATGACGTTAGCTATAACTTCATCCAGAAGTTAAACTCATATAAATTGCTATAACAAAGAGACTAAAACACAAAACAAAAAACCCACCTAGGTAACCAAATATTTGAATTGCTTGCTAAGTGGAGAGAGAGGTCTGGTAAATAGAAAACCAGGTTACAATACAAACTCAGCTTTAAAATCTTAAGAAGGATGACAGATGATTATGAGTAGTATCATTTCATCCAACAGAGAGAAGCAGTGGGAGGTAAAACCAATCAAAAGAAAGTTTTGCAAGATATCCAAACATGCAAAGTCATTGCACTCTTATGGAACCTGCTTCTGATGGGTGAATTATGATTTTCCATTTGAGGAAGTACTTACGCTAACCAACAAACTCTCTTCAAAATGGGATCAGCCAATGTCTGCCCACACCACTTTTGGGTACCTTCTCACTCTCCCTTCCCTCTATCTTTCCATTTCCCTTTGATGTATTATCTTCCTCATTAGAATGTAAGCTTTTTTTTTTTTTTTTTTTTTACAACAACAGGGTCTTTCTTCTTGCTTGTATTTGAATTTCCAGTACTCAGCACAGTGGCTGCTTCACATTGAGGATCGATCTATTTGTCTGTCTGTCTGTCTGTCTATCTATATATCATGAAAATGGAAAGCAGACTACAAACAGAAGGAAAACAGAAAAGATGGTTTTCTCCAACAAGGACAGTGGAACCACCACACTGGGGCCCTGACATCATAGTCCCTGAGGGACTCGCAGAGGAAATACAAATGGAACTATGGAGAAAACAGACAGGAAAAAACAGCTGGAACAGATCAAGTATATTCAGAGATCTGTGCTGTTGGTAGTATGATTGTGAGGGCACTGACAGACTGATTTACAAAACACACCAAAGTATGCAGATAATTTTGGACCCTACTGATTGCAAAAAAGAAAAGAAAAAAA
>CM053769.1:695896736-695918611 GCA_028658325.1 Potorous gilbertii | reverse complement strand
TGTGTGTGTATACATATATATATATATATATATATATATATATATACAGTCATGTAAAACGTATTTCTATATTAGTCATATTGTGAAAAAAGAAACAGACCAAAAGGGAAAAATAACAAAAAGATAAAGAAAGTGAAAATAGTATGATTCAATGTGCATTCAGACTTGATGTTCTTTCTCTGGAAATGTATAGCATTTCCCGGTTCCCTTGGAATTGTATTATGGCATTAACCCCAGTTGAGGTTTACTGGCTAGATTCCTTCCTTCCTTCCCACAGTAGGTCCCTGCCCAAGCTCCACTTAATGTTTTCTGGACCCTCCTGCCTTAGAGTGATTATCAATAGTAACTGCCTCTCTTTCCCTTCAGCTTCATTTAGTTATTTTTTTTTCTTTTTCTGATTAAAAGAGCCATTTCCTGACTATTTCTTAAACAGGCCTTTTTACTGAATGGGTGTTGCCTCACCCTAAGTGAGAGGCTACAAAGACCTTAGCCTAAAGGGCCCACAGTCTCCCACTGCATCTTAGGTCATCTCCAGTCATCCTGAGGAATATCAGGTCACTGGATCCAGATGGCTGTGGAGGAGAAGTGAGGCACAGCCCTCCCTCCCTCAAAACAAAGTCAAGTACTAGTCATGTCATCATTTCTCTGTTGGCGTGGTCTTCTTTGGCAACAAAGGACAAACACAACAAGAGCTTTGTGTTGCTGAGAAGAGCTAAGTTACTCCTAGTTAATAATCCCCCAGTGTGGCTGTCCTGGTGCTGCTCACTTCCCTGAGCATCAGTTCATATAAGTCTTTCCAGGTTTTTCTGAAGTCTGCCTGCTTGTCATTTCTTATAGCCCAATAGTACTCCATTACAGTTATACGCCACAGCTTGTTCAGCCATCTCCAGCTGTTGGGCATCCCCTCAGTGTCCAGTTCTTTGCACCACAGAAAGCTGCTATAAATACTTTTGTACATGTGGGTCCTTCTCCTTTTCTCGTGCTCTCTCTGGGATACAGACCTGGATCAGAAGGGCAGGCAGTTTCATAGCCCCTTGATCATAGCTCCAAATTGCTCTCCTGAATGGTTGGATGAGTTCACATCGTCATCCAGCAGTGCATTAAACTGCCTTTCTTGACACACCTCAAGATTACAGTAGTTATTTTGGCTACCACAACTTATTTCTGACTCATAATGAACCTACATAATCCATTAAAGCCCCCAGATCTTTTTCAGGCAGTGGTCTAACCAGACCTCCCCCATCCTTTCTTTGTGATGTTGATATTTTTACCTTAATCATAGCTCCCACCAACATTGTAGCTGTGTTTTTACAAGGAGTTCCTCGCCATGCCATCTTTTAAGATAAGATGACTCCTACTACAAAGACATTGGCTACTTTATTGTCCTCTAAACAAACCAAAAATAAATAAAAAGTGGGTTCTGTAAACTAGTACAGCATGCCTACTCCTACAGAACTATAGCTCAGCAAAGAAGGGAAAGCCAAACTTCTTTACCAATGCTGACTTCTTGACATTCGAGCTAATTCTTAGACTGTCATGGGACTGAATCAAAGACAAGGAGATCAGAGGATATCAAGGATAGGAAGGCGCCATAAACTTGGATACCATGTAAATCTAGAAAACGTTATTGCTGATGTCATTAACGACAGCAGTAAGCTTTGATGTGTCAGTAAAGAATTTTCTAGATTCTGAGTGTTTCTCATTCAGTCAACAAGCATTTTTTAAGGGCCTACTCTGTGCTAGGACATGCCTGTATTTGTAAAAATCCATTAATTAATTGGCTGCTAGATTTGTGAATTCAGTGACTTTGGGGTTTACTCTACCACGGAATCTAAACATTCAGGATTAATCAGCATGTAGGAATATAGTTGCTAGTGTCTGTTTCATAATATTCCATTAGGTATCATATGGCAATAATATCCATTTTGTTTACCGAAGGTCCAAAGTACCTTTGGAGCAGTTTCTTAAGTAGTTATATTAACATTCACTTAAGAAGTGGTCCGTTTTGGAGGGCAGTTTGGCACGCCAAACAAGGTTTTATCCTGGGAAGTCTGAGAATAGAAACTTGTATGTGCTCTGTGAGGTATGGTGCAGCCAGGCTGGTGCTGGAAGAATTGCTTTTGCAGATCCAGTGTCCTTGAGGACTCCTGCCACCTGACCCAGCGCACCAGCTGCCTCCTGCTTATCGATGTCATTTTTGTTCTTTGGTCATTTTAGTCCTGAACGCATTTGGGTTTTCTTGGCAAAGACACTGGAGTGGTGTGCCATTTCCTTCTCCAGCTCATTTTACAGGTGAGGAAACTGAGGCAAACAGGGTTGAGTGACTTGGCCAGCATTGCTAGTAAGTGTCTGCAGCTGGATTTGAACTCAGGAAGAGGAGCCTCTCTGGCTTCAGGCCCTATTGGTGCTCTATCCACTGCTCACCTCCCTGCCTGTTACTGTCCTTAGGAATCCCCAGCTCCGTGTGAGAACAGCTGGCCCTTCATTCTTGTGTCTTTGTTTTTAGGCTTATAAGCTGCTCGCCGTGACACCGAGTGCAATATTTACATAATAGCTGTGTTATTTTAAGAACAGTTTTTCTCAGGGGTAACCCATGACTCCTATAAGGATTGTCAAGATTGTGTGACAAACAAGGCAGCCCGTAATAAGCTTGGAGTCAGCCTGGCCTCCATCTGTATCTCCCTTTAGATACTTACCTAGCTTTGTTACCCTGAGCAGCTCACTTACTCTTCACCTCATTTTCCTCACTTGTGAAATGGGGATGACAATGCCTGTGGCACTTAGCCCACAGGGTTCTTGGGAGGATCACATGGCATCATGTGCTGCGCATTCTGCAGACCTCAAAGTGCTCTGTAAAGGTCAGTTTTTAATCATCATGATTCTTCATCAATATTACCTGAGGTGGATCTATCTTCCACAGTCATTTTTAAAAGAAAGCACTAAGATGGAAGAAATAAAGTCATCTGAATATTTCAGTCGTCATAGAATAAGAACCATAAATCAGAGCACTGGAGAGAACATGGGACTAAGTCAGAGGGGCGCAAGTTCCATCCCCAGGCCTCTCACTCACTACTCTACCTATGGCACATGAATATGTTGCAGTCTCTCTGGGCCTCCGTTTTATCATCCGTAAACGGAAGGAGGCGGACTGGATGATATCAGACGTCCCTTCCAGCAGTGTGTCCTGTAGCGCTTACTTACTAATGGCCTCCAGTTGTATCTTTTGGAGCATGACCCTTCAAAGACAAAGTTCATCTCCTGTCAGGTGGATGTCCCTTGTATTGTCTTTCCAATACAGAGGATGCGTTCAGTAAAGTCACACGTATTCCTTTGGAGACACAACTAACAGGTATCAGAATAGGTAACAGACTGGTGATCTTTGACCCTGATGATATTAGCACCCTTGTCTGTCTAGCTGAGCTAACCAGGCAGACAGATCTTAGATTATGGATTTCATGTGTTCTAGTTTATGACTTGGGGGAAACTCGATGGTACAGAGCAGACAAGGTTCAGGTAGAGGTGGTATTTGCTTGCCAACAAAACCAATTTAACCTGGTGTCAAGAAACTGGTTGGGATTTATGTTCAGAAACCTTGTGCCAACATTTGAAAATGTTCTGGGAGAAGAAATTTGACTCCTGGAACAACTTCTGGGAAAGATTGTTTGAGAGACAATCTGTAAGAGAAGGCAATTGGTGAACTCAAGCTGGTAAGGAGAAACATTTTGTCTAAATGAAGTTACACCTCCCTAGCAGCTTCCAGCAGCAAGGAGCAAGAGAAAAGGGATAGTTCATGCTTTAAAAAAAATGAAAATAAATTGGAAAGTTATTCCCTGATTGGAGAAAAGTAGTCATATTGAATATACACGTTCAGCATAGAGAGATAGTTAGAAAGTGTATTCTTTTGGTTCCAGCTTCTGCCATGTGGAAGCATCTCTGAGAGAGCTGACACCTACCTACAGAGAACCATTTCAACAGGAGCCTGCCAGGGAAGGCAGGCCTTGTTGCTTAGGCTGAGGTCCTAGAAATAGCAGCTGGAAAAGAACTGCAGAGGCTTTTGGAGACTGCTGAAGTCACAGAGCCACATGGGTGTATACAATTGGACAAGGAATTACTGGAAATGAATCAGAAGAGGATGGAAGGACTTCTCTCTCTGAGAGAATAAAATTTATTCTTTTATAAATTTTATTCATATTAATTACATTCTTTTATAATATAATAATAAATTTATATTCTTTTGTAATATAAATGATGGATTCGTAATAGTTAACAGTTAGAAAGATAGCAAACTATAGTTGGTTCTTTAATTTGCTCCATACATACTAGTCTTAAGTGTAATTGAGTAATATTATTTAGATTTCCTTGTTGTAGTAAAAATTCATAATTTTTAAGATATGAAAATCTTTATTTGATGAGCATTTCATGTGTTCATCTTTGTTTGCATTAATCATACCTGCAAGAACTGTAACTAGCCTAAGTCAAACAGTATTTTTGCTCTAGCACATCGACATCTAAGGAGGAGGGCTTCCTATCTAGGACTTCCACACTTCTTTTCTGTTGGGGAGACCAGACGGGCCTCTGTGCCACCTGAATAATTCCTACCTTCTAATCCTCCCTGGGCTCCCCATCCTGTCTGTGCCACACACACAACTGCCACCATCCTGTATTTCTGCTAGTTAAAGCACTCCATGCTTGTAGTCTTAATCCTAGTTCTTAATCTCATTTATCCAAGAAATTTGCTTCCTCTTGGTGGCAGCATACCCAAATAACCCTCATAGGTTGAATCTATAAACTTAGCCATGATGATACCATATCAAGTAAAATATCATTGGAATTTTTCTGAGGAGGGAGAGAGACAAGTATAAGCCAAAAAGAAGTTCCTGCCTTCCAGGAGCTTACATTCTAATGTGTCTTCACATATAAAAGGATAAGGTAAAGCTAAGGGACATGGACAGCTCCAGAGTCAGGAATGCATGTCTTGGATGCACTAAAAAATGGTGGTCACAGCCAGAAAAGAGAGCCACATGCCAGAGGCTTTACCAGATTGAGACATTACCAGGCTGTCAAGGAGGCAGGAAAGTCAGGAATTGTTTAAATGTGGTTTCTCAGAGCACCCCAAACCCCTGCGGCCATAGGTAGCATTGTGGTGTTCTTCCCTTCTCAGCCTCTAAAGTGAGGGAGGGGTGGGTCAGGTAATCTCTTAACAATCTAGTGCCTTCTGCAGTTAATATTCAGTTACTGTTGATAGCTGTTCAAAAGTGCCAGTGAATCACATGTAGCTGAAAAACATTATTAGAAACATGAATCATGCCCTGGGCCTGAGGAGCAGTAAAAATATTTACAGAACTGGGTGAATTCAGGCTTCAGAGGAACCCAGGACCACACCTCCTTTAAGCACCCTTGGCCTCCAGAGTGGGGACAGACCTGTTCCTGTGCTTGGTGATGCAATTAGCAAACAGTTCTGAAGTACCCGTTGTGTTGTGGGCACCGTGCCAGGTTCTGGACAAAGACAGAGATGAAGCAGTTCTTACCCTCCACATGTACACGTATGTACACACATCTAGACATGGTGCTTGTACACACCGAGTGTATGTTTTGTATATACATGTGCGTGTACACACATGCACTAGTATGTTGTCTATGTGGTATGCTATTATATATACACACGTACATACATATGCTAATATACTATTCTGTATATACTGGTCATATAGTAGTCTAGTATATTGTATACACACCACACTTACACACACATACACTAATATACTATACATAGGAGGCAATTAGATGGCTCATGGATAGAGTGCTAGGCCTGGAGTCTAGAAGACCTGATTTAAAATGCAGCCTCAAACATTTACTACCTACATGACCCTGAGCAAGTCAATTAATCTCTGTTTGCTTTAATCCACTGGAGAAGTAAATGGCAAACCACTTACCATTTTTCCCAAGAAAACCTCGTGGATATTACTGGCATACTAGGGCCCACAGGGTTACAAGGAGTCGGACAAAATGACTGAACAATAATGAAATCTATCTGTCTATCCATCTATCCATCTACTATACTACATTATATATACACACATACTAGTATGCTATATATACACACATGCATATATATACATATATGTATATACACATACTAGTATGCTATATATACACATTAATCATGTATATATCATAGTATACTATATGTATGTATACATATTAAATGTATGTATATACATACACATATATACTTATATACAATTATATACCAGAGTAATATGTATAGTATAGCTTGTGATTTAGCATATATTGTATACTATATATACACACAGTATACATATATATGTATATACATACCTATATGTATTAGTATACGTAGAGGTATGTACACAAACACACACTCTTACAAATGTAAATGTATGTGATGTCTCCCTTGTAATCTCCTGGGGGAAAGGGCTTGTTTCATTTTTTTGCTTTTCATCCCCAGCATTTAGCACAGTGCCTAGCATACACATGCACATACATGCACACACATGCACACCTTTAATCTATGAAATTTAACTTTACTGAGACTTTTGGGATATACTGTGTATGTATGTATATGTACACATGTATCAGTTTATGTAATATGTAAGAGTAAATAGAAAGATATTTCCGGTGAGGGCTTTAGTAACTAGGGGGATATATAGAGAGCAGGTGGCAGTTGAACTGAGTTTTGGCAGATTGCATTAACATTGGCCAGGTGAGTGTGTAAATACATTATAGTAAATGCAACTTAATGATTTAGTGGGGCTAATTTCCTGAAACCAATCCGTACAGTTCCAGAAACAGAGGGGAAGTTGGAACAAAAAAGCCTTAGTATTTGTACAACACAGATACAGGAAGACTTCCATGTATTCTGATGATGTCCTGACTGCATACACCCAACTATGGTCTTCTATATTCAGGGTTGTGCTAGTAAATGTTTTAACAACCAGCTCTCCAAAAAAATCCCATTAATAGTATATATGACACACTTGTAATTTTACTCTCGGAAGCTAGGTGGCAGACTAGAGTGCCACTGAGGAAGACCCCAATTCCAAAACAGCCTCGGACACTGTGTCGCCCTCGTCATCTGCCTCAGTTTCCTCAACTGTAAAAGGTTGTTGTGAGGACCAAATGAGATTATATTGGTGAAGTACCTGGCATTTAGTAGGCACACAATAAATACTCATTTTTCCTTCCTTCCTAATCTTCATTAATATTTAGGTAACCAGCCCTGATTTGTAGCATTTGCTAATTTCCTAGGTATAAATGCCCACACTGAAAATACCAAAGCCTCTTAGCAGTATTGCTGGGATTCTTAGCTGGAAGCTGGGAGTGAGAGCTGGGAGGTGATAGAAATATTTCTGAATACCATATCTGTGTTCCATTTTGTTGCATGCATGCCATGTAGATAATGAAAGTAAGAGGGAAAAATGGTTTTGGTCACAAAACCTGATGTGCTTGCCCTCAAACTGACCTGACTTTTAAGAATACCGTAGTTAGAGTCGTTAGTAATATTTTGTCAACTTTTCCAACAGGAGCTTCCAGTGATTCAGTACAAAACCTCCCACATTATCTTCAGCTAAATGAAGTATTATTGATCAGCAACCAAGAATTTCTCCCATGCCATATAATGGAACAACACTGGAAATTCTACGTGGCAAGCAAGGATGGGCCATTCTGAAATCTTGTATTACAGGGGCATTTCTTACTTTGTTTAACGCCTTAAATTTTATTTGCACTATTAATCAAAATTCAAACTTTATCTTGTGGGATCTGATGAGGGTTATTTAGACTTAAAATTCTATTGTCAAAATTCCTGAGATCTGTGATATGAACAGATACTTAATATTATTTCATGTCGAACTTTCTATTATAAGAAATTACACTTTTTTTGCCACTAAAATAAAGGCATCTTGAAGATGGCTAAGTCAATTCGTGCATTTTGTTTTCCTTGGTCATATAAACAAACATTATCTTGCCTCCCCCAACCTAGCTCCTTATATTAGTCTACCTTCATTTATGTTTTCTGAAATGAAAATTCTTCTGTATTAGATAAGTGGCGTATCTGGAGGGTCCAAGAGAGCAGCACATGTGAAAAGGCCTTTTTTTCCCTTCATTCAACCCAAATCCCAACAGACCTGCCATTTCCCCTTTCATTCATCCAGGCCAAATCCTTATGTGTATTTCAGTGGGAGAGAGTTCATAGTACTCCACTCTGAATCTGGCTCGTGTGACCCTCTCCATTTTCAAGGGTCATAGTTCAGGGGGGCTCAAATATCCTGCCCTTTACCCTCAGCTACAGGGAAGGACATGGCCACACGTCATTGTGATGGACAAAGACTCACCAGCCACGTACTAAGCATCCAGTAAGATAGAATACCAGTGAGCTTTACCATCTTGACTGCCATTGAACCTTCCAAAACCCCAAACACTGCCATTTTCCCTGCTCCTAGAAGGACCAGCAGGCCTTTCCATCCACCTTGCAGATGAGCCTGCCTCTGCCATATCTATTGTCTCCTCAAATGAGCTCCTTGGGAGTTGGGACTAATTGGATGTTTTATTTGGGTCCCCAGGACTTAGCACGCTGCTTGGCACGCAGCAAGTATTGATTTTTTTTTAAATTCAGTCATTCACTGAACAATTTATTACCCACTTCAGCACATGGACAAACGTTAGATAATTCTAATTTTTAATACTACTTTACTCTTGTAGTCTAGACCTGGGATTTCATTACTATCAGGTATTCCAGAAACTTCTACCACTGAGAAAGATCAGCAACTTACCCACCAGTTGTAATTTTTAGAGTTGCTTAGGTGACCAAGACATTGACTTTCCTTGTGGTCACATGGCCAGTCTACCTCAGCGTCAAGACATAAACTTGGGTCTTCTTGACTCCAAGGCCAGTTTTCTATCCACCGTGCCATGCTACCTCACTCTTCTTTTGATCTATATGTGTGAGAAAAATACAATAATATTTTTGCAAATTGATACTTTAAAGAGACTTCGATCTTTGAAAGTTTTTACTTTTAATTATCAGAATTTTTATAAATTTTGCTGTAAAGAGTAGGTAGAATAGAAAGCCCTCCCAACAATTGTACTATAGTAAAACTGGCTCTTCAGCCTGTGTTAAACTCAAAATTCAAGGATCATCAGTCTGGGACTAGGAGAACAGTCTAGGGAGGGACAATATCTCAGAAGTCATCCTGTTCAATTGCTTTCTATTATATTGTAATAATATTATCTTGGATTCTATTATATAATACTGTCAAGTGTGTTACAGTCATGTCATGGTTATAGCTTTGTAAGGAAGTACTGGGGCAGTTCCTAGCCTCTAGAGTTTAAGGGGCTGATTTTGTTTAAGAAGATAATAGCTAACATTTACATAGAGCTGCTTATGTGCCAGGCACTGTACTAAGCACAGTTCTTCAATTAGAATGGTAATTGTTCAGTAATGCCTTGGGAATTAAAATGGAATATTACCTCCTATGTCCTGGGAGGTGGGATCCCAGCTTTGGTACTGAATAGTGACTTCAGGCAAGTCACTTAACTTCTTAGGCCTCTGTTTCTTCATCTGTCAGTAAGAAGACAAGTTTTTCACTAGTTTCTGAGAAAGTACCCACCTGCTTTGGTAGAAAAGTGGTTCATGTGCCTGCATCACTGAAATCGTAGACCCAATCCCTGTCCCCGAAGACCATTCCGAGAGCCTGGGATGTCGCAAACAGTAAGTCATGATGGATTGGTTCTCAGAGGGGAGAATATTAATTTGCAAATTAATTCCTTAATCTGATTTTCACATTTTAACAAAGAAGATTTTGTATTTATGTCCCAACAAACCAAAAAACCCTAGACTTCAGGTATAGATATCAAGCAAAATATTTTAAATATTATGACTTGTCAAACTAGCATTAACTCTCTTCCGCTTTTGTAATTGTACTAATTGTGTCTTATAAACTACAACTGTAACCTAGCAGTGGGGAAGACATTCTACCTAAGTGGAATAGCTTATATTATTTTGACAAAACCATAGACATACTGAATTGTATTAAGCGAACCAGAGGTCCCATTGCCTTCATTGTTAACAAGGGCCTTTGTTTCTGACACCTGTCAGAAAACATGAATTCTAGGATTTGAAGGTCTGCCTAAATGCGTCAAGTAGGGAAAATGTACCTGATCTTGTATCGTAGAATGGTTTCCCAATACATTGGGCTCTACTAGTATCTTTCTGAGGACCATTTATGAAATGGCAATATACATCGACACTTGAATGCAAGAACATATTATATTGGCATTTACTGTGAAACCAGCCAGGACCCCGCACTGTGTTAGAGACCCTTGATTCAAAAGACCACATTTCTCTAGAACTGCAGGTGACTTTCTTAAGGCAGTTTTCATGGCAATTTCTATATAATTTATATGTTTTTAAGTAGACTTTGCAATCTATTTCCAGGCAGTTTTCAAGTTTAAATGGTTTTCTTGCTAATTTGAAGGGTGTCATTTCTTCTCTTTCTCCCCTTATTGCTTCTCACCTTCCCAGTAATTGAACTAGCACCCCTGTACCAGTGGTGAATGGCATGGGTGTCAGACTCTTAGCCCACAGTTACATAGTGTCTACTGAACCAGATTAAGACATAACTGGGAAATGTTTAACAAAATAAAATGCAGTATAAATAATGCTAATTTTTAGTTTGGGGAAATGTTTACCAAAATAGATAAAGATACAATATAATATAAATAATGTTCATTTGTGGTTTTCTAAGTCACCATACAGCCCACCAGAATCTGGTTTTAGTTAAGTTTGACCTCTCTAGAACTATACAGTATTATGGGAGATGGAAGCTTTGGGCTCAAGAGCATTCAGTGGTATGACAGCCTCCCTGACTTGTGTCCTACAACCATTTTCTTTGCTCATTGCATGTCTAAGTGCTTGACAGTTTAATACCACTGGAAGAATACGTGCCTACAAGGGTTACCTCAGGTTGCCCTGAGGGAAAGAGGGAGGAAGACAGATCTCCAGCATTCCTCAGCTTTCTGCTGCAAATGATGGTTTTTAGTTACTTGCCCATTGGCCCTGTGCCCATTGGTAGTCTTCCCCTAACTCCTCAGTGTCACCCCTTTTCCACTGGGGCTTTGCTTAATAGTTCTTTCTTCTTTCCTGTTTTTTTTTTTTGGTTATATAATTCTTCCCTATCTTTTTCCTTCCCAGTTCAGTACTTCCCCCTTCCTCTCCTGCCTTTCAACTACTCCTGTTCAGTAATTGAAAAAAATTTTGGACCCCTTTCCAAAAAGGATTTCTCTTACTCTTTTCATTATCCATCCTCTCTTTCTGTCTACTTTAGGTTCTCATTCTCCGATTCATGACCTAGCTAATTATCTGGTCTCTCTTTTCTCTGTATTCTTCATACAATCAAAACTTCCAAGGTATCCATTCTCGGCTGTCCCACCATACGTGTTCTGCCACTGCCTTATAGAGCTCGCCCCATTGATTTCCTTTTTCCATTGTGTCTCACTCCCAGAAAAAATGCCAACTATTGCTAGTGTCGGAGGGATACTACGTCATGGCAGAGTTCCACCCCTCCCCAAGGTCCCTGATTATATAGCTCACCATTGACCTTTGTTTTGGTTACCTTTCCACCCACTCCCATATTTGCCCCATGTTTTCCCACTCTCCAGATACCACTTTTCCCCCAGAATTCCAACTGTTTCCCTTCCCAAGGTAGCACCAGTAGACTTTTCAAGCACCAAGTTCCCCTAGATCACACCCAATATAAGGGCCCCATCTCAGTTTACAGACCATCTCTCTTCACCCATAGGAGCATTCATCAGTGAAAACCCTTCCCACCACCAAAGTCAGTCCTCCTTCCTTTCTCTCCTCTTTTTTAGTCTTCCACCACTCCTCCTTACTCCCACCCATAGGCTCTTTTCTTTCTAAGACCACAGAAGTCACTTTAACCTTATTGTTAGACCCTAACACACCACACTCTATCTCTTTATGTACCCTCCCAGGTTGTCAGGTAGTTTCACAGGGGGGAAAATTCATTCACCTGTTGATAGTCAGTAGGTGGCTCAGTAGATAGAGCACTGAGCAATTCATTTAACCCTGTTTGCCTCAGTTTCCTCATCTGTAGAGTGAGATAGAGAAGGAAATGGCCAGCCACTCCAGTGGCATCACAAAGATTTGGACACAACTGAACAAGAAGGCAGGCTCTTGCCATTTATAAAGCCACTGTCTGTCTCTTCACCATTAGCTATACCAGGTTTCCATCTTCATTCAGTCTCCTGGTGCCTATTTAAAAAGAAATCTCTTACGGATCTTTCTCCTGTTGCTATTGCTGTACTTGTCTGCTGCATTCATTCACTCCTCCTGTTGCTTGGGTGTTAAAGAAATAAATGATCTCTTCAGTTCTAGTTTTTTTCCTAAAAATGTTTCAAATGCCTCTTTATTATTGAATGTCCATTTCTTTCATGTGTGGTTAAGTTCAGATTTGTAGAATAAGTCACCCTGGGTTACATTCTGAGTTCTATGGCTCTTTAGAACACTTACTTCATTCCCTCCTGTATTTTCTGGTGGGTACAGAATAGTCTTACATTATTCCAATATCCTTGCCTTTGTATTTAGAAGACTTTTCTCCAGATTGCTTATAGAACTTCTCATTTCTGAATTGAATTGTTAAATTCAACCACTATGTATCTTGGAATTTACAGCCTTGGGTTTTCTTCTAGAGGCATTCTTTCTGGAGGAATTCTTTCAACTGATTTTTCATTTTCTGTGTTCAGAAGTTCTGGGAAGTTCTCCTCTATTATGTCCTTATTCTAGCATCAAGGGTTTTTGTCTCGTCACATTCTCTGGGAGACATAGTCCTTGGGTTATCTCTGTGCACTCTGTCTTTAGGATCCATGTTGTTGTTTGCACAGTGAGCATATTTTCTTTTAAGGCTGGTTTTTTGCTTCTCTTCTTCTAAGTCAGGGAAACCTGTGGCCTCAAGGCCACATGTAGCCCTGTAGGTCCTCAAGTGAGGCTGTTTGACTGATTCCATCTACCTATTAAAGCATAGAGAAGTTTAGTCTGCACTGCTGGACAGAATGTCACACCAATGAAATCAGTTCCTTTTAAAATATTCATGTATACACACACACACATGTGTTTATTATAAGAAGTGGCTGAGGGTTATAAGGAATTTGTTACCTGATACTTTTATCTATGTGATCCTGGGCAACTCACTTAACATCCCTAGACCTCAGTTTCCTCATCTGGAAAATAAAAGTGTTGGACTAAAAAGCTTCTAATGTCCTTTAAAGCTGCACATCTATGATCCTGTGGGGTTCCAGAGGGCATAGTGGCCTGAGGTGGACAGGGAAGGACGGGGCTGGGTAGAGGAGAGAAGCAGAGGGGAGCACTGAAATACGTCAGGTTCAGAGTACAGAGTGAGGTAGCAGGAGAAAATGTGTTGTCTCCTAGGCTAACTGAACGACAGATCAGAAGAGTAAGGAGTGGGGACTTACTAACCCTAAGGTATGAGAGTACCAAGGAGGCAGACGCCTATAGAATAAACCAGACCGCAGGTCCGTGACGGAGCCTGCTTATAGCCTGTTTCCCTGGTAAAGTTCCCACTGACTTGAAAAGTAACTGGGAAGAGCCAGAGCTATAGCAATGGGAGGAGACTGATAGATTAATAAATCATAAGGTCTTTGTATTTGGATCTAGAAAGGCTGGAAATTACATTATCCAACTTGTTTATATGTAGCAGCTGTTACCTACTCACACATGTGGGAGATTCAGAAGAGCATTTTAAGGTTCACAAAATTGTAAGGGACCACATTCACTTGAAATGACAGCTCATGAGCCCCCATCAACGTGTCTCCTTTTTTCCAGTCAGTCAGAAGACACAGTTAGTTCAAAGCAAAGGCATTTAATGGCACAGTTTGGTAAGAAGATCTGCATTAGACTATTGCCCCCAGGCACAAAAATAACGATCCAGAGATCATAATTGAGGGGTCCATACGTAAGGAATATGTATGAACAGGCAACTACACGGCCGATTGATCCTGCTCTCTCATCTCCTTATTACAGTGTAATAACTAAACCTGCCCTGATAAGAGCAAGCTGGCAGCTCCTTAAGTCACAGCCACCACACGCAACTAAAAGAATTCAGACCCAATGTTCACAGGCTAAGATCAAAGCCTTCTAATGCAGACAGATAACTATCCAACTTGGGCTTAACCATTCTTGAATCACACACACACACACACACACACACACACACACACACAGTCTGATTTTGGTCACAGAAAGTTTTGAGCTAGGACAGAAGATAACCTAATAGACAAGGTCAAGGTTGTTCACTCATGGAGCCCACATTTCTGTTCTTTTCTGTTATTATCATGTATATTGCTCAGGAGCAAAGTCTACAGTGAAAAACTTCACTCTTCTTACATCTAAATGAGGAGAGAGACCTGAAGAAATTAAGTGACTCACCCAAGGCCACATTCCATACCAAAACTAAGATCCCATCTCCCAGGGCATAGGAAGCAATAGTTCAATTTAACTCAAAAAGCATTTACTGAACGTTTACCTCTAAAACTGAAGAACTATAACCTCCTCAAAGAAAGTAAACCTCCAAAACTCTAGAGAGTAGGGTAAAATACCCCACTATCTCTTTACAAAAATATAATTAGAAAATTATAGATTTTAAAGAAAACTGAAATCTACTCCACCATATTACATGATAAAGCCAAGATAACACCCTTAGAATGTGATATGAGTGACAATCTTAATGTAATCAAGAAAAAAAGAAAATCAAACTCTAATAACTTCATAATATCACAGAATTTGAGTGAAAGTTGGTCTGCCCTTGCTGGCATGTTCCATCATCATATGGCAGGGTCTCCAGTGCTCTCGCTCTTTCAGCTACCCTCTTCTGAGCATTCTCCAGTGTGTCTATGTGCTTTCTAAAATGTGATCGTTACCCCCAAGAGTAAATATATTTCTCCAGATGTGGTCTGACCAGGGCAGTTAACTCTTCCATTCTAGCCACTATGCCTCTCTTAACGCACCTGAGGATAGCATGCTTTATTACCAGCCCTCTCCCTGGCTTCCCCCTCTCCCCAAACTCCATACTAATCCATTCAAACAATTGTGAATCCACCTAACCATTCCATCACCCAGTCCATATCTCTCCATCTAGTCTACAAGAATCCTGTGACAGCTCTTGACAAATGCTTTGCTAAATATCCTGTGTCTATTGCATTCCCTTATGTTACAAGTCTAGGTAATTGGTCCAAAAAAGGATTTGTTATTGTGACAAGACCTGTTCTTCAGGAAGTCAAACTGACTTTTAATGATTATTGTTTCCCTTTCTAAATGGTCATAAACCATTCTTTTTAATAATGTAGCATTTTGCTGAAAGTACAGGTCAAACTCATTGGTCAAGGGTTTAAAGATTCTGCTTTTTTCTCTTTTTGGAAAACTGGTTAAATACTTGTCCTTCTCTCCAGTACTTCTGCACCTCTCCTACTCTCAAGGTCTTTCAAAGATTATTGACAGCAACTCAGAAAAAAAACTTATGACTATTTTTCCTATACCCTAGGATGTGGAGGATCCATATCTGATGATTTGGACTCACTGAAGTCAACTTGGTGGTTTTTGTGTGTATATATACCTTCTCCTGACATCATCAGTTTCAATTTCCTATTTAAGTAATTTTGTCTGACCTTCTCAAGTCAAAGAGGTATCCTCAGAGACTCTCCTAATCTCTTTAAGAGTACCCCTCTTCTCCAGATGCCAGAACAGGAAGCAGAAAAGGTCAGTTTCAGAAAGAATACTGGTACCCAAAAGACCGTGAGTTATAAAGGTAGGGAACAGCTCAGAATCTCCCAGCACCAGTGTCCAAAGAGGCCGTTCTCACCCTTGGAGAGAAACAAAGCCCATCCAAATTGAGTTTCTGATACAACAGAGAGCAGGCAACAATGGCTAGGGGTAAGCAGAACGGTATTGAGCCTTCTGAAGCTAGAGAATTGATAGTAAGCAAATCTTCAGCAAGGACATCATAAAAAAAATCAATAGAGTGATTGATTGAGAAAGACAAAAGCCAACTGAAGGGAAGAAATGAGCCAGCATTACAAGAAATGTTTCCTGTTTTCATTTAGAAAAGGAAATATAGAATATTTCCCTAAACTTTCAAGTTCTTTTGATGTTGTATCTGAAGGCATTCTTTAAAAAATACTGATTTTGTATTGCAAATTTAACACTGACCTGACAAATTGGCTTATCATGCCTATATTAAGTATATATACAGGTCATTCATTCAATAAAAATAAATTACCAAATGAACAGGGATTTGTGAATATAATTATGAAAAAGGATTTTTCCGACATAATTCAGTGAATCAACATTACCAAAGCAAAATTAGTAGCATGTGCTGTGAGTGAGGATGTGGAAAGTCTCATAGTAGACCTGGACTTTACAATAGTTTTCTATATTATAAGAATTTACTAGTATTATATTCTAAAAGTATATTTCTTATCTTACACTGAGTATGTAAAAGTAAACAACCTATAAAAAAGTAAACTTAATTTTATGTAGTTATTCCAAAGTATAATTTAAACAGCAGTCTCAAAGCATGTACTTAGAAATACAAAAACTTGTCATTTATTACCTTTAATCCACCTTTTCAACATGTTAACACCAGCTCCTCCATCACAACCTGCACACAGCCAAAGTTAGCTTTTGTGCAATTTTCATATTTATTTTATAATCAACAAACTGTAAGAGCAATCTCAGCATGAAAGTACTTTGCAACAAAAGAAAATGAGTTATAATTGCCTAGAGAAAATGAAGATAGCATCAAAATCTCTGCAAAGACAGAAATGTAGCAACTCCAAGGATCTCCCGCAGAGTTCTGAAGAACATCTAGAAAATAAATGAAAATGTCAAATAGGCAAGCAAATAAATTAGAATTCTTTTTTTCTTATTTGATTGTATTTATTTTCTCTATCAACCTGTACAGTAAAGGAAAAATAAGTCACATCTGAGTATTGGTATTTTTATTAACACTTCATATGGAAACATTATCATGATGAAAAAGTCTTTACGTAATCTGTGTAATACAGTATCTCTATCCCAATTAGAGTATGTTAAAAAAATCCACATCTGAAATTTGACATTATGAATTTAAACCTTATGCGTATTATTATAGGCCAAATGACAGCGACATATAATCTAAATCGTTATCCTCATCTGTATACTTTATAGCCTTTTTACTTTTCTTTTGCTTGAGTTCACTCTGAAACTATAAGTGAAGAGATTTGGGTCGTCATCACACATTTTTCTGTAAACATCACAGACATTCATGAAATGCAAGACAGAGAGCTGGGCTGGTCATAAAGTAGGGTCCATGTCAGCCAACATTAACATTTTTTCAGTGTTTTTTGCTTATTTCCTTCGGAACTGAAAAGTACTGTGAACAACTTTTTCCACAAAGCTTGAATGGCTGATTTATCCATGGCTGTACCAGGGCAGTGAAATGAACCACTTTCACATCCACCTGTGGTTTGGAAACAAAAGCTCTGCCTAGAATCGTAAATGAATGCTGAATCTTGCAAAGATACTGGGCCATGATGGAAAGTTGACTTCGTTATTTACTTCCTGTACTGGCAGTCAGTCTCTCAGCCACTTCCTTTTGAAAAGTCATGGTCATCTATGTTCTACCGTAAACAAAAGTCCATCTCCTTTGGAACTATTTTCAAGTCACTTAATAATCAGTGAAGAAGACACCCTGAAAGGCAGATTGCCAATAATATACACACCAGAAGAATCCTCTTCCCACATTTTTTAAAAGTGTTCTGGGAAAGCTTTTTCTACTTTAAATGTCAACACATTCCCATGGACAATTCCCATTTTTCCAGGTGCTGCATCAGATAGTATCTATAACCCTGGAATAAATAGTATCATTTTCAACCACAAGATCAGTTATTTGAGGATTTAGAATGAAACTACTTCATAAACATGAGCATTTTTCAGATTCCCAGTCTTTTGTACAATCTTAACTGCCAGCTTCAAGTCCCAGAGGAAGTTCTGGGACAGCTGTTTCTGGGCTCAGACTCTGAGAAGTTTCATGATCTCTCCAGTTGTGGGCAAAGGCAGGAGGCAGAAAGCAGCCAGCTTTGCCTGGATGGACACCCAAGAGTCTGGTGCAGGATACTCCACAGATGGGCCAGGGTAAAGAGCCACTAAATTAGAATTCTTAAGGAACAAACCGTCAAATCAAACTAGAAATTAGAGACATTAGGAAAAAAGAAAAAAGAAACTATCTCAGTGCATTCCCTGAAAAATAAAATAACAGATTTGAGAAGGAAAAATAATAGAACAAAATCAAAAATAACAATGTGAAAACATATGAGAACTCTACAGAACAAGAACAATGAATCCAAAGATAGGATAGAAAGAGATAGTCTAAGTAGGGGTGGGGAACCTGCAGCCTCAAAGCCATAGGTGGCCCTCTAGATCCTCAAGTGCAGCCCTTTTACTGAATCCCAGGTGGCTTTGAGGCTGCAGGTTCCCCTCCCCTGGTCTAAAGCATAGGTTCCTAAAGTGGTCGATGCAATCCCCTAGAGAGCAGTGGAACAATGGGAGAGGGGAAGAGAAGGCAAAAAGAGGAGGTGGTAGTAGTTTGAAATGAGGCAAATTTTTTTTTTTTTAACTGTTACAGAGTTAAAGAAAGTACATTCTGGGGAGCCTTGAGTAATTTGTTTTTTGCAAAGGAAGCAGTATGCCACATAAGTTTGGGAATCTCTGCTCTAAAAATTATAAATCTTCCAGAAAAACATCATGAAAAATAAAAACTGATTACCACATGCCAATCACACCAAAAAAATTGCTCAAAAATATCAGAAGCACAGGGTAAAGTGAAAAGTCACATGATCTATATGACAGCAACAGAAAGAAAATCTAAATTTAAGTTGCCAGGTAACATTTAGTTAAATTTCACAACTACAGCAACAAAAAAATAAATCTTGCAGACTGAAAGGAAAAATATTCTTCAAGTGGCAAGAAGAAAAAAATTAGAATAACACAGAATTATTCCATGGTTACAAGAAAGCAAAGGGAAAATTGTTATAGGATATTCTAAAGAGCAAGAAAATAGATTGTTGCCCCAAAATAATATCATTCTGCCTAAACTTCAAAGAAAACAACTGAACATTTACTAAAAGGGAAGAATTTGAATCATAGCTTCAAAATTACAAAACTAAACAAGGTATTCAACTTGTAAAATGAATAAACAGCAGGAAGTTAATTAAATACTTGCAAATAACAATAGAAGAATAATAAATGAAATATTTATTTTCATGCAGCTAGGGATAAATAATGTAGAATTACAATGTTTCTGAATTTAGCACCAGAATTAGCATGTTTCTGAAGTTGTTTGATTTTCCTTTCTTAAAAAAACCTCACATATTGAGTGACAGTTATGACAACCAGTATCAATATACTAAAGAGTTGAAAGAGTAAAAATGTGATAAAAAAAAAATAAGATGGAAAGAAGGTACATGAAATGAATAATTATTTCAGTGGGTAAAATTTCATCTTTTCATTAATGAATTTTTAAAATGTAGTTGGGAAATATTTAATGAAATAAAAGAAATTTAAAAGGTGATCAAATACTTCTCACAATTAGGACTATGAATTCTTAGTCAATATTAAATTTAAAAGTTTTTGCACAAACAAAACCAATACAATCAAGATTAGAAAGAAAACAAAGCTGGGAGGAAATTTTAGCATGTGTCTCTGATAAAGACATCTCATTTCTCAAATATATATAGGAACTAAATCAAATTAATAAGAAAACTAGTCATTCCCCAACTGATAAATGGTCAAAATATATGAACAGTGGTTTTCAGATGAAGAAATCAAAGCTATCCATAGTCATATGAAAAAATGCTCTAAATCACTATTGATCAGAGAAATGCAAATTAAAACAACTCTGAGGTACCACATCACCCCTATCAGATTGGCTAATATGACAGAAAATGAAAATGACAAATATTGCAAGGGATGTGGAAAAATTGGGACACATGCACTGTTGTTAAAGTTGTAAACTAATCCAACCACTCTGGAGAGCAATTTGGAACTATGTCCAAGGGGTATCAAACTATGTATATACTTTGATCTAGCAATACCACTACTAGGTCTGTATACCAAAAAGATGTTTTAAAAAGAAAGAAAAAGCACCTCTTTATTAAAAAAATTATAACAGCTCCTTTGGGGATGGCAAAGAGTTGGAAATTGAGGGGAGAGCCATCAATTGGGAGATGAAATGGCTAAACAAATTGTGGTATATGATTATGATGGAATACTACTGTGCTATAAGAAATGATGAGAAGAATGATTTCAGAAAAATCTGGAAAGACTTACATGAACTGATGCAAAATGAAGTGAACAGAACCAGGAGAACAGTGTACACAGTAACAGCAATGTTGTACAATGATCAATTGTGAATGACTTAGCTATTCTCAGCAATACAATGAGACAATTCCAAAGGACATGATGAAAAATCTATCCACCTCCAAAGAGAGAACTGATAGAGTCTGAATACTGATGAAAGCATAGTATTTTTCACTTTATTTTTTGTGGTTGAGATTTTTGTCTGTGTTTTCCTTCACAATATGATTAATATGGAAATATCTTTTGCATAACTGCACTTGTATAAACTATATCAAACTGCTTGCTTTCTTTATGAGGGGGGGATGAAAGGGAAGGAAGAAAGAATTTAGAACTCAAAATTTTTTAAAAAACTGTTTAAAAATTGGTTTTACACATAACTAGGGGAAATAAAATATTAAATAAAAATATAATTGGGAAGAAATATAATTTTTTTAAATTCTTAATCAAGGGTCAGAGTTAAGATGGCAGAGTAGAAAGACAGACCTCTAGAAGTTCCCCCACATAGCCCATAAAATACCTGTAAAAAATGACTCTAAACAAATTCTAGAGCAGCAGAAGCCACAAAATGACAGAGTGAATGAGATTTCCATCCCAAGACTGACAGGACAGGAAGGATGACAGGAAAGGTCTATCACACAGGGCATGGAGTGGAGCACAGCCCAGTGTGGGCCATGCAGTACAGCATGGACAGGACCTGGAACAGCCTTCAGGGAGCCACAGGCAGCAGCAATTCCAGATTGCTTAACCCACAAATGCCACAGACACCTTCAAAGGTCAATGAGAAAGCTCCCTCACCCCGGAGAAGGGAAAGTGGTCTGTACCACCAGCAGCAGCAGCCACTGCAGTGGCAGTGTCCATTTTTGGAGCCCTCTGCCTAAAGCCCCTGGGGGAATTGAGCACCTGATCTGAATCTCAGCCCTGAGCCTGGCCGTGGGGTCAGGAGGAGCACTGGTGTGGTTGAACTGGAGACAGTTGTGGAGAGGGAATTCTACTCATAGATTCTGGGCAGAAAAGATTTTGGTTGCTCCCAGACCACTGTGCGGGCCAGAAGAGGAGTAAACTCCTCTCCCTTGATTGTGCCACCTTGGAGGAACTGAGAACTTACAGATCCTCCAGAGCATACCCTCCTTTTGACAAAGGACTCAAAAGTCAAGGAACTGGTTGAGAAAATGCCCCAAAAAAGGGGGGAAAAATAAAACTATAGAAGGTTACTTTCTAGGTGAACATGTATTTATCCTTTCGAATGAGGAGGAACAATACATACCATGAGAGGAAGTTAAGGCTTCTGTATGCAAAACCTCCAAAATAAATATGCAATGGTGAAAGCGCTCAAAAAGGATTTTGAAAATCAAGTAAGAGAGGTGGAAGAAAAATTGGGAAGAGAAATGAGAGATGCAAGAAAATCATGAAAAGTGTATTTAGGGTTAGT
>CM053769.1:695879166-695896236 GCA_028658325.1 Potorous gilbertii | reverse complement strand
AGCCTAGACATCATCTTTCATGAAATTATCAAGGAAAACTGCCCTGATATTCTAGAACCAGAGGGAAAAATAAATATTGAAAGAATCCACCAATCACCTCCTGAAAGAGATGCAAAAAGAGAAACTCCTAGGAATATTGTAGCCAAATTCTAGAGTTCTCACATGAAGGATAAAATATTGCAAGCAGCTATAAAGAAACAATTTGAGTATTGTGACAATACAATCAGGATAACTCAAGATCTAGCAGCTACTACATTAAGGGATTGAAGGGCATGGAATAAGATATTTCAGAAATCAAAGGAACTAGGATTAAAACCAAGAATCACCTACCCAGCAAAACTGAATATAATACTTCAGGGGGAAAAATTCAGTGAAATAGAGGACTTTCAAGCATTTTTGATGAAAAGACCAGAATTGAATAGAAAATTTGACTTTGAAACACAAGAATCAAGAGAAGCATGTAAAGGAAAACAGGAAAGAGAAATCATAAGGGACTTTCTAAAGCTGAACTATTTACATTCCTACATGGAAAGATAATATTTATAACTCTTGAGACTTTTCTCAGTATATGGATAGTTGGGGGGATTACACACACACACACACACACACACACACACACATAGACAGAGCACAGGGTGAGTTGAGTAAGAAGGGATGATATCTAAAAAAATAAAATTAAGGGGTGAGAGAGGAATATATTGGAAGGAGAAAGGGAGAAATGGAATGGGACAATTTGCCTCTCATAAAAGAGGCAAGAAAAAGCTTTTCCAATAGAGGAGAAAATGGAGGAGGTGAGAGGGAAAAAGTGAAGCTTACTTTCTTCACATTTGGCTCACTCAATTTGGTATGAAAATCTATCTTATACTACAGGAAAGTAGGGAAGAAAGGGACAAGTGAGAGGGAGGGCACATGGGAGGAAGGAGTAATTAGAAGTAAACACTTGGGGAGGGACAAGGTCAAAAAAGAGAAGAGAATAAATGAGTGGCAGGAAAGGATGGAGGGAAATGTCGTTAGTCTTACACAACATGGCTATTATGGAAGTCTTTTTGCAAAACTACACATATATAGCCTATATTGAATTGCTTGCCCTCTCAGTGCAGATGGATGGGGAGGAAGGAAGGGAGAGAAGTTGGAACTCAAAGTTTCAGGAACAAATGTTGAGAATTGCTTTTACATACAACTGGGAAATAAGAAATACGGGTAATGGGGTATAGAAATCTATCTTGCCCTACAAGACAAGAGAAAAGATGGTGATAAGGGAAGAGAGGGTTGTGATAGAAGGGAGGGCATATTGAGGGAAGGAGTAAACAGAATGCAAAGCATTATGGGATGGGGGAGAGGAGAGATGGGGAGAAAATTTGGAACTCAAAATTTTGTGGAAATGGATGTTGAAAACTAAAAATAAATAAATAAACATTAAAAAAAATTCTCAAACAAGGGATAAAAGCGATCACAAAAAAGAAAAAAGGCAATTTTCACCAAGAAAATTTCGAAGCTTTTGCACAAATAAAGTCAAAATAGAATTAGAAAAAGATAATTAGAAGAGGAATTGGTAAAATGAGAAAATATTTGAATTAGTTGAATACCCAAAATATATGGAGAGCTGACACAAATAAATAGTACTGTGAACACACCAACCTGCCTTTCTGCTAATTATTGGGTCCCTTATGAATATGAAGTGGAGATGATGAGGAGATTTAGTGAATTACATCTAGTAGAGTGCCTGAAGAACTATGGACAGAGGTTCACAGAAGACAATGTACACAAGACAACAACAACAAAAACCATTCCAAGGATGTTGTAACAAAATCATATTCACTTGTTGGACTACGGCCTCTGAGGTCCATTCCAGCCCTGGGATTCCACAATTCTACATATGCCCTAACCAGGTGACTCATAAGCCCATTATTTTGGCAGCTACAATTCTCACCATAAATGTCTAAACTGGCGTTCTGATTTACAAATCAGTCTCTTGTGAATGAGTTCCCTAAAGCTTGTTTGTAAATCAGCTTTCTGAGTCTGCAGAGTTGATTACCACATATTGTTACCTTGACATGACCTCATCAAGTTGCCATCAGTGGGGGAAGGTCCTGTTGATACAGCCAGCCAACCTCCCTCTCCTGGTCAGATCTCTATATTTACACTATCCAGATTACCTGACTCACCTTTAATTGAACAATTTAGATATATCAATTTCATGTTACTAGTCAGTTTACTCAATGGTTATGTCTAAGGTCTAAATGAGGAAAAAAAATGTTAGTACTGTATTTGTATGTAACCTTTTTTTCTCTTCTAGTTCAAATATATAGAATTATTTAAAATATATCATAAAAATCATGGGTGATAAATATGTTTAGAATTCTTGTTAATAAAACTTTAAAGAGATGCATTAAGTCATCTTATATTTGTTCCTTTGAGAGATCAATGGCAAAGCTTCAGAGTGGCTACCTTTCCAAGAAGTACTGCTTAAGGCCAAAGTAACCTACCTACGTTAATGAAACTAACAGTGTAAAGCTTCCAGAGGTGCTACAGTAGCCCCATTGTTATAAGCAATTCTAAATAATCTCAATGCAGTTCTATGATTTGGCAGAAAGATCTTTTATTGTAATAAATCAAACATTCCAATTTGTGATACAGTGGAACTTTATGATTTCTATCTTTAAATTACAAGTTAAAAATTTTAAGCTTCATTTTCTGTTTTAAACAGAATTTAAATTTAAACTTAAACCTTAAGTCAATGTTGCATAATGGAAAGAGTCCTAGATTGTGAGTTACAAGATTTAGGTCTACTGCTGCTGCTGCTGCTACTGCTACAAGGTCTTGGCTCTACTACTAACTGACTTTTGAACAAATCACTCTCTGGGCCTGAGCTTCCTCACATCTACAGAGGACAGTGACTAAATCTCCAGGGTCCCTCCCAAATAGGAGGCTCTATGTACCTATGGGTCTTGTTGTTAAGTCATCGGCAATGATACTAAAGTGGTTTGCCATGTCCTTTACCAGTTCATTTTATAGATGAGAGAACTGAGGAAAGCAGGCTTAAGTGGCTTGCCCAGAATCACAGGGTTAGTAAGTGCCTGAGGCCAGATTTGAACTCATGAAGATAAGTCTTTCTGGTACCAAGTCCAATGCTCTAGCATCTAGTTAGCTAGCCATCTAGATACCTAGTGCCATGTGGCTGCTTGTCTGTGGGTTTAGAGACAAACTAAAGGCTGAGAAATTCTCCTGTAGCACACTATTTGCTGAAGTTGATCTGTTTCTGGTTACATTATTTTAATCCAAGCTAGGACAATGGCAGTGGAAAATGAGTAGATGAAACAGACTGGAAAGAGACTGCAAAAATAGAGTATATGGGACCCAGAGTGTGGATTTATGAGGGGATGAAGGAAGCCACTGTAACTTCTTTTGGTCATTTTGAACTTCCTTATCTATACATGTCATTTTCCCCAAAAAAATGTAAGCTCAATAAGAGTAGAGACCTCATCTATCTTTGTATTCTTAGCAGTTAACACAATGACTGGCACATTAGTAGATATTAAAAATGCTTGTTTATTGATCTAAGGTGCATTCAAGCTCTACTAGTCTGTGAGTCTATGGTTTTGAACCAAAAGACTAGGATAGTCACTTAATGGAATTCACTTTGTGGGCTTCCCACGTATACCTACCAGGCAAACAACCATAGACGGACGCAACCCTAATCAGAGCACTGTGTGGTTCCTGATTACCTTGAAACCAGAGAACTACTGGAGTTATGAGGCAGCCAGGTATCAAAACTACATTTTTCTACTGCCCACAGATACCCCATTGCACCAGTCCTGCATTTACAGAATCATAGGACTTGGGAGTCAGTTAATAGTCAGCCAACATTGACTGTGTTCCAGACACTATGTAAGTGCTGAGAATATAAAGAAAGGCAAAAACACAGTCTTTGCCTTCAAATAGTTCACAGATTAATAACACTAGGAAAGTCTTCATTTTATTCTATCTCCTCAATTTATATTGGAATAATTGAGGCCTGGTATGACTTAGAGCTTTGTTCAAGGTCACAGAATGACTCCCCAGCAGGAACTGGGAAGAAAATACAGATCTCCCAAGGCCTAGTCTGGAATTCTTTGTATCTTACTACAGTGGGAAAAATACTGAATTAGCATCATGGATAAAATGATTTACTGGAGCCAGGAAGACTCGAGTTCAAATCTTATACGAAACACTTACTAGCCGTGTGACTATGGGTAGGTTGTTTCATTGAGCTCAATCTAATTTCTTCCTCTGTGAAATAGAAATGACTAGCACTTACCACACTGTGTTGTTGGGAAGATCAAAGCAGGGGAAAAAAAAGGCATCTGAAGACCTTTGCAACTCTTCTAAAACACTATATAAACACAAGTCCTTACGTACACGTTCTCACTCGCACACACATACTCAATGAGAATATTATAGCTTGCTAAGGAGAAAAATGAGACTAACCTTTAAGGGGTGGCATCTTTTCCCTACCTCTGGGATAACTAACATAGAGGGGATTGTACAGAGTCCAGCTGCGTGTAACTTTCTCCCATTTTGTCTCTGCATTAAAAATGGTCAATAGATAAAATTTCCCTAACTATACTGAGGTAGTGAGGGAGCTGGGGGAAAGGGGAAGGGAGAATGGACTAAAAAGAGAGGGAGAGATAAGAAAGGAAATTAAAATAGCTATTAATATTAAAGTACTTATTTTTAAGTGACAGGTAATAAGACTGTGCATTTAAAATGTTTCATATGACAAGACAGTTCTCTCACCAGAATCAAGGCTTCATTTGGATCCAGAAGACTAATTTAATGTGCCTTGATTTCAGCATATTTGAATGCTACCACTTCCAGCCCAGTCCCACCCAGAAACTAATTCTAAGATGTTACATTGCACACATTTATCAGTTAAAAAAAATTCAATAAGCATTTATTTAAGACCTACTATGTACAAGGCACTGATGTGATGATCAGTACTACTGCTGCTACTATTCAATCACTTTTCAGTAGTATCAGGCTCTTTGGGACCCTATTTGGAGTTTTCTTGGCAAAGGTCCTGGAGTGGTTGGCCATTTCCTTCTCCAGTTCATTTTACAGATAAAGAAACTGAGGCAAATAAGGTGAAGTGCCTTGCCCAGGGTCACACAGCTAGTAAGTGACTGCAGGTCTGGCGCTCTACCCACTGTGCCCTCTAGCTGCCATTCCTCCACTATTCCTTCATGGGCTCCAATGCGGAGATTGTTTCAGATTGTTACTTCTGCAATAAGTCAGAATACTTGAACATTCTGTTCAAATCCTCCTTTCAGATCCATGTCCCTACCACATCAACATGAAGCTTTACAAAAGGCTGTATATAACCTGAGAGTTTTCAGTAAATTCTGGCTGGTAATCAACCTCTCCTGCTCCAGTTAAAAAAAAAAGTAAGCTATTCTTCCACTGTGGAGGCCCTAGACTGACAGAGGAATTTGAATTTTAGTTAGGAAGCATAAGAAGTCTCTCAAGGCTTTTGATCTAAGATGTAAGATGACCAGTTCTGGGAATGGTGTGTATTGTTCATGTGGGTCATGTGTGTCCCCGTGGGTCTGCCTAGTGAGTCAAGGAGGCATGAATGTCTGGAGTCTCTTCCACCTACTTTTCTCCAAGGCAAGATTTCTACCCAGAGTGGACCAGGAGTTTGGGGTCACAGACTAGACACTCTGCTTTCCTCAGATGGGCACTGGGCTAGTATTATTTCTATCTGCCTTCCCAAATATTGTTACTCTAGGGGAAATCATTTTAAGGCTCAAACTGCTCCCTGAATCACCATTTCTTATTAGGGAGTGAGATATCTCAGCGCAATTGAGAGTCTTAGATTTCATCCAAGAGAAAAACTCCCTGAAGTCTCTAGTATGGTAAAGTGGGGAAAAGGACATGATCATTGTGCCAGTCCTTCAACATGTTGGCTTCCTTCCGGAGTCTCTCTACCTTTAGGGACCTCTCCCTAAAGAGAATCTAGAATGTGTTCTCTTCTCTCTTGAAGCTTCAGGGCTGAAATGGAATTTCTCTTGTCCTAAGCTCTCACCAATTCTGCCTCCATCACAGGAACGGAGCATTGAGTGATCACTCTGCACTAATGTGGAGTCTTGTGCACATGGACTTGAGCCCCTGGTAATGTATAAGAGAGTCAACCTTGACCCCTATTAATGTTGTTCCCTCAATTGTAGGAGGTGGTCTCCTGTACCCAAATCCATTAACCGTTAACAGTCAGATTAGCTTTTATGCAGAAATATTTACTTTAGAAGGTATAAGAATAGATCTATAAACTTACTCCCACGTGTAGAAAATCAGGGAATCATCAGAGTAACATTGGGAAACATAATTATCCTGACCCTTTGTGCCACCTCAGTGTCTGGGGAGAGAAAGCAGATTAGGTTCACACTTGGTTCAGTTCCCATAGAGCACCGTCCAATCCCAAGCTCCATCTCAGGCCTGGGTCGGGCTTCCACACTGGATCCACTAGCTGCGCCATCCCACTTGCCATCCTGGCTCCAAGGCAGTCAGGACTCCCAAGTTCTGTGGAGATCCCCTCCAGTGTTTAAAAATGAGGAAGACAGAAGAGAAGAGAAACAACTCCCTGCTTCTTTGCTCCCGCTCCTGAGCCTGTTGGGAGCAAGTCCCTCCCCTCTGATTGGTTCAGCTCCTATCATCTATGCTGTTGGTGAACATGGAAGAGGGGCCCAAAATGAAAATGGCAGAAAAAGTCTGACTGCTCCTTCTCATGAGTTTTAAAGATGCAGTCAGCCAAACTAAGGAGGCTACTCTCAGCCTAAAACCTATGTATCTAAGTTGATAGTGAAACAGAAACTAGATAATACACATCACAGACGATATACCACAGAGTGAAGGCATTCTCCCACTGGAATCGGGGTTACTCATCTCAAACAAGAAAGAGCCCCAGATCTCACCCAAAGGGGAGACTCCCCCAAATCTCTGGTGTAACCAGCTGAGGATAGGGATATAATGATAACTCCTGTCATGCCAGCTTCTTCCCACAGTCTTATTCTCCCTTCAGCAAACTAAGGTGCCATTAGCATGGCCCCTCTTCTCTCTCAAAGCTGGAAGCCAAAAGTTCCTGAAGTGATTACAAAGGCTGAAGAGCCTACAAGACACTCCCAATAGACTGAAGAATCTGGAGCATTCCTCTCATTCCTGCCAAGCAGGTCATGGATCTCCACCAATGAGGAGAAAGTCCCACACCAGTGGACTGTGGAATTCGGTTTACCCTGGGTCAAAACTCTTTGCAGTCCCTTGCAAAGACTGGCTGATGCAAGACCAAAACTGTAAGTAAACAGTATAAACACGAGCATCAGCATTTTAAAACAATAACTATGGTTTTCCTGGCATTCTAGGTAAAGAACCTACATGTAGATTTGAGAATCATCAGCATAGAGATGGCAATTAAATCCATGGGAGGTGATGGGATCAATAAGGCAGGGGATGAGCTTCTCCAGGGTGACTTCCTTCCCAAGTCCTCTCCAGCTTCCAGAAGCTAGATCAAAAAATTTTAACTTGTCCATAACCAAAGCTGTATTCTCTTTGCCAGTACATCCAATGTAAACGTGGCCATCTGGTCCACAACGGTAACAAAAGGCAGCTCTGTTGCCCTGATAATTACCTGATGGAATGGTTCTGTCCTTGGTCTTCTCCCTCTCCAAGGACAATGGGATTGTTTGAGTCTGTATCTCTCACCCAGTTGTCTCAGGGTCTGTGACTGCAGCTCAGCACTGATGGTGCCATGGCCCTGCTCTGATCCTGGGGAGAGAACAGTCTGCCAAGGTCAAGTCCTGTGAGTTATATTGATAGTTGAAGCTCAGGAGGACCTGTCTCAACTCATACATTGTTGGCAATGGTGTCTGCGTCTGCATAGCTCTATTGACATTAGATGAATAAGGGTCATGTACCCAGCCTGGGTCTCTGCAGTACAGTTTTTCCTACATTCTCAGTCTCCATGGTGTTTATTTGTGTATATGTATTTTATTTGCTCTACCCTAAGGAGGGACTCAATAGGCTTTTCTCCTTTTTCTCAGTATTAGAGGCAAAGTTAGCATAGGGTTTTCTGATCCACGCCCCCTCAAATATCTCAGCTAAAGTTTTTATACATTCTTGTCAGGAAACATCTGGCCTTGCTTCTATGACATTATCTGCTACCTTTGTAGTTATGTCCCTTAGGCCATCTGTCAGACTCATCACTTTGTCTGATTTAGGGGCTTCCAGTGTCCCAGGTGAACTTGTGCCTTTAGGGATATCATTGTCATTATATCATTATAGGGTTATCAGTATCATTCTCCTGGGAAATATGGTTCATGTCCAGAGAAAATGTGAGTTTGGGGCCTATGGTATCTGTATACCCCAGGAGGTATGGCCTCCACCTTATTCATAAATGAAGTGACGTTTTTGGAAATAATTGGGACATTCAGTCTCTCTGATTAAAAGGGCTCCTACTTCTTCAAGTAATTTGTCATCCTCAGAGGGTAAACAAATCTGAAATTCCCAGGAATAACTTCCTACTGTCAATTCCTCAGGTATTTCTACATGTTGAAATTCTCAGGTAGAATTAGAAAAACTTTCTGAGCCCTCTTATGTGCCTTAATATCAGTGGCCTTAATTTTACTTTCTTCGAATCCTTTCATGTTCTGCCCAGTATTCTTTTTTTAAATGAATTTATTTATTTTTAGTTTTCCAACATTCACTTCCACAAGATTTTGAGTTCCAAATTTTCTCTCCCTCTCTCTCTTCTGCCCACCCCAAGAGATCATGCATTTGGATTGTCCCTTCTTCCAATCTGCCCTCCCTTCTATCATACCTCTCCCTCCTCTCATCCCCTTCCCCTCTATTTTCTTGTAGTGCAAGATAAATTTCTATACCCCATTGCCTGTATGTCTTATTCCCCAGTTGCATGTAAAAACAATTTTTAACTTCCATTTTAAAACCTTGGAGTTCCAATTCCTCTCCCTTCCTCCCTCCCCCCCCCCATCTCTACTGAAAAGGCACACAGTTTGACATAGATTATACATGTGTAGTCATGCAAAACACTTCCATAAGAGTCATGATGTGAAAGACTAACTATATTTCCTTCCATCCTATTTTACCTGTCATTCTATTCTCTCTTTTGACCCTGTCCCTCCTCAAAAGTATTTATTTCTAATTACGCCCTCCTCCCATTTGCCCTCCCTTCTATCATCTCCCACCCTCTGTTCGTTCCCCTCCCCCCTACTTTCCTGTAGTATAAGAAAGATTTTTATACTGAATTGAGTGTGCATGTTATTCCCTCCTTAAGTCAAATTCAGTGAGAATAAGGTTCATTCTTCCCCTCCATTGAAAAAACTTTTTCTTGCCTCTTTTATGTGAGAAATAATTTACCCCATTCTATTTCTTCCTTTCTCCTTTTCCCAGTACATTCCTCTCTAACCTCTCAATTTTATTTTTTTAGATATCATCCCTTTGTATTCAACTCACCCGGTGCCCTCTGTCTATAAATATAATCCCTCCAACTACCCTAATACTGAGAAAGAAAACATCTTCATTGTTAAAGTCTGAACCTACTGCCAATATTAGGGCCCCTCTATGCTTTTGAACTGCAGAAGTAAGATGGTATACTTCAATTACCTTAGCTGCTGTCATTTTAGAGACTGCTACATGTGTGCCTTTATTAATACACAAATATCAATGCTCTCAATAACTATACAGTGTTATAGCAACAATGGACTAATAGATTAGTATACTGGGCCTAAACCATGCAATAGTATAACAAAAGACATGAGTTCAAATAATGAAAACAGTATCAACAACTTTCTCAAGTATCAGCATATAGCAATTCACATTAACACATGTATAAAAGCATTCAGACTTTTACGTGATACATCATATCAATAAATTCAGCATGTGTATAACAGGATGAAGCCACGCCAATCCTGTTTCTATAAACTTGTTACCTCCAAAAACAATAAGACAAAAATAAATTCTGCATTAAAACATAAATACAGAATATAACCAGAAAGAAACAAAATTATCTATGATTAAAGAAAAGCCCATCGCTCAGAAGAAAAAAAAGAAAACTACAAACACAAAGTGTTTTCCAGAGTGGGAAGACAAAAACTGCTTCTGAAACAAAAACTGATGGGGTGAGGGTAGGGGAGAAGGGAGGATGGGACCTCAAAACTTGCTAAGTCAGGAAGTTTCCCAGCATCACACTACCTGCCTGAGACAATATCTATTCAAAAGGGTAGGTAAGAAATGAGCCAAAGGAAATGGCCTCCCACTATCGTGAAAAAATCAGTCTGAGAAAAAAATCTAGTTTATCACAAAAAAATTGTTAGCATTCTAATGGTAAACCAGGTTATTTGTAGAAAATGATTTCTATGTATACTCATTTTAAGCCAGCAAAAGTATAAACACACCTAAAGCAGTGGACCTTATAGGATTTAAGGTTGGAACTTTGGCCACTAGCCATCTAACAAAAGCCTGAGATGGTTTGGCCTAAAAGGTATATTCAAGTCGCAAAATCTAAAAAACAACAGACTGTCTTTAAGAAAAAAGAATACTGAAGAAGTACAAAAGGACAGAGAAAGATAATTGTCCTAGATTTTTAGAAAAATTAGCAAAACCTACACAGTTTCTTATATAAGGGATCAGAAATTATATTTTTATAGACAGAGCCCCTATCTGTAACATGGCTGCCACCCCCACATGTAGCATGGGGGTTTTGTTATGTGGCTTGAAAAGGGGGTAGCAGGAGCAAAAAAGACATCTCTAGCTTTCTCCCCTGACCCTTCCTCAAGGGACAGTTTCATTCCTAGAAGGAGGAAAAGCGGGAAGTTGGGGCCAGATCCTTGGCTTCTTGATTCTGAATGAAAGTGGTTTTCCATTGCACCATATTCTTTTTCAATAAATACCTGTTGATTGACTAATTAAAATGGCATAACCATTCTGAATAATGGGAAGCCTTGAAAATCTTACCATTTCTACCCTTGGTTGTTGTCTTATGTGCTGGAAAAGGACCAAAATGACATCACTATGTTGGGATCAAGGTACAGTGTGGCAGGCTGTGGCTGATGAGACCAGTATTAGTATGAAAGCCTGTACCAGACAAGTCAGGCACAAATAGTCCTTATGAACATTTGGAGCACAGATGTCTCTTAATGTGCACATCTCTCATTTCTTCTGAGCTACTGCACCTTCTTTGTTGCAGGCACACCGTGCTAGGTGGTCCTGTGTCAACGTCTCCCACGGCTCACAATCAATTCCAAAGTTCCTTAGAGAGACCTTGAGTGTGTCCTTGTATCACTTCTTCTGACCTCTGTGTGAGCGCCTACCTTGTATGAATTCTCCAAAATAATAGTCCTGTAGGCAAATGTACAATTGGCATGTGACATACATGTCCAGCTCATCGGAGCTGGATCTCTGCAGTAGAGTTTGAATGCTTGGCATTTCAGCCTCAAGGAAGCGTCCAGTACCTTATCTTGCCAGATGAATTTCAGAATCTTCCTATGGCAATTAGAATGAAAATGACTCAGTTTCCTGGTTTGGAGCTGGTAGACGGTCCAGATTTCACAGGCATACAAGGAGGTTAGCACAACAGCTCTGGAGACCTTCAGTTCGGTAGGCAGCCCAATACTTCTCTCCCACAGTTTTGTTTGGAGTCTCTCAAACACTGAGCTGCTGTAGGTAAGTCATTTTACTTGGCAGTATAATTTCTATCCTTGGAAACCAAGTCAAAAACTACTCACTTTAGTGAAAAATATGGATTCAGACTAGACTGAATGTACTCATTTTTTAAAAAATTGTGACCCCAGAATCTCCTTGGATGAGTTTCATCTTGATCAAATCTTGAATGTTTTGGAATCAACTCACATGAAACTCTTTTCTTCTCAGGGAAATTTCAGGTAGAAAAACAATCCTCCCCACCTAAGGTATTTTCCATAGGGAGTTCCAATGGGCTTCAGTTTATACTTTGCTTTTTTGTGAATGCACACATTGAGCAACCAGACACAAATACTATGCTTTAAGCTGCTTTGGGCCTTGCTGATTATAGCACTCTCTAGGTCTATTCCTTCAAACTATACTTACCTCCACCCCATCCCTGACTCAAGGCTCTTTCTGTGTTAAATTAAAACATAGTCTCAAGGGGGTGGGGGAAGGTTTGTGCTAATGAACCAAAGATTGTAGCAAAGTACTGTCTTAACTTAATCACATTCAGAGGTTGAACATGCATGCTCACATACAAATTCCTTCCGGGCTAACTGTTTATTTCCTATCTCCTTCTGATAAAATACCAGTAAAGAAAGTGGATTTGAAGTCCTGTGAGGTAGACTACCTTGTCCCAGATTTAAAATGAATCCAGAATGCCCTGTTTTCCTATAAATCCCCTTAGGTGCTTTGCAAACTCATATTTGCTCATTCACATTACTTTTCCAGGTATCTCAAGGTAAGAGCACAGATGCCAACACTGAAGTTCAAAACAAATGATGCCGTGTCCTTGCTGAAAGATTAAAATCAATCCCTTCAGTTGTATCAAATGGGAAACCAGTATGCATATAAGGCACTGGCTTAATGATGTTTTTGAAATGTTTGTGAAATATATCTATAAAATGCCTTTGCCATGGGGTCAGAAATCCTCCTTCTTTCTTCAGGGTGCTATTCTGCATGGCCTTGCTGCTAATCTTGGCAGGAGAAAAAAACTGATGAAAAATGGTATTAGTACCTGTCCATGCTCAGCAGCCTGGATAGTTTGACTGACTGTGTGAATGTGTTTGTGCTGAGGGAGGAGGTGGGGAGAGAAAGGCAGAACTATCTAAACATAGTGTTTTTTTTTAAAATTTTCTCAATTGTTGGGAGGAGAGATAGGGGCATCTACCTGTCAACCCCAAAGTTAACATGTCTACATGTGGCCTATAAACTCTACTGCACGTATCCTGTTATCTCTCGAACCTATTGCCCAAAGGACAGCTGTATATTACATTGCACCTCTCCTCATACCTTGAGGGCATTGAGGAAAGTCTCTCGTTTATGCCATTGGCTAGACTCCACCAGTTGTGTGCCCTACCCTCCCCCAGTGTGAGGGATCCAAGTACTTGAGTTCCATTTAAACACTTAACAATCCTCTTCTCTTCCAAGGTGGTTCTGAGGTCAAAGTTCAAGCGCCACAAGAGGCTTATCAATGCCCCTTCCCACAGACAGAGGAAAATTATGTCTTCTCTTTCTAAGGAGCTAAGGCAGAAGTACAATGTCTACTCCATGCCCATTGCAAAAGCTCAAGTCCAGGTTGTTCAAGGACACTACAAAGGACAGAAAAGTGGCAAGGTACTCCAGGTTTACAGAAAGAAATATACAATCTACATGGAGCATGTGCAGTGGGAGAAGACTAACCATCCATGTGGGCATTTATCCCAGCAAGGTAGTTACCACAAAGCTAAAGCTGAACAAAGATCGCAGAAAGATCCTTAAGCAAAAATTCAAATCTTGTCAAGTAGGAAAGGAAAAAAGCAAATATGAGAAAGAAATTATTGAGAAAATGCAAGAGTAAAAATTACATGGTTGTATTTAAATTTCTGGAATGATTAAAAAAAAAATAACACAACCATCAGATTAGTTTTTTTCCCCCAACACTCCAAGTATAAAATCTCCCCTATGCCTCCTCAGTATCTGGTCAGGATCCATCATGTGCCAGGCACTGTGCTAAGCACTTTACAACTACATCTCACAACAGGGATCCTCACAACAACCCTGGGAGGTAGGTGCTATGCTTATCCCCATTTTACAGTTGGGCAAACTGAGGCAAGCAGAGGTTAAGTGACTTGCTCAGGGTCACATAGCTAGTAAGTGTCTCAGGCCATATCTGAACTCAGGTTTTACAGACCCCAGACTCAGTGCCCTATCTACTGTGACACCTAGTTGCCTCCAAGAAGATATCTCCCCTAGAACCTAACACAGGCTTATGCATCTAGTATGTGCTTAATCAGTGTTTGCTGAATAAGTGAAAGCATGAACAAAAGTTTCCAATTCAGTGGCTCACTATTTCACGGACTTCCATAAATGCACAATTTAAATTATGTGGAAAATAAAATTACATTAAATAAAACCTCAATATCATCATTATCTTGTAATTTAACTTTCTTCCTACAATGCCAACATTTTGAGAAATACAAATTAAAATAGCTATGTTCAGCTCACACCCCTGTGATTGGGAAAGATGACAAAAATCGAAAATGACAATTGGAAAGTGCCCGACTGGTGGAGCTATAACTTGCCCAGCTGTCCTAGGAAGATGGCACCATCCTGTGCAAACTCTTTCACCTAGTGATGTCATTTCTAGTCACATACCACGGAGAGGTAAAAGAAAGGAGAAAGAGATCTATGTGTACAAAATATTCATAGCTTTTTATTGAGAAAACGAAGAGTGTACACATCAGTTAAGGGATGTCTAAACAAATTACAGTTTATGGACTGAGCCATCACCAATCTTCTTGACTTATGTCTGGCCCCTGGACTCAATGACTTTGGAGGAGAGAGGGAGGCTGATGACTGCACAGTTCTAACTCACTTAAATCCAATTCCCTCACAAGGGACACCACCCTCCTGATGTCAACGGTCCTTTTTGAAAACGAAGGGCAAACAAACGACAACGACAGCAATAGTTTATGTCCGTAATGGAGTATTATTGAATTATAAGAAATATCCAAAAGGACTGACTCAGAGAAGCCTGGGAAGACTGATATAAAATGATACAAAATGATGCAGAGTGAAGCGTGGGGCATCCCAGCATTTCTATAACCTCCCGAGGCCAGCATTCTATCTACTTCACCCACTAGCTGCTTATTTTTTCTTTTGTTTTAGTTCAGACCAGTGAACCATTGATTTAGAGAGCTCCTAATGAGGAAAATCCCTCTGCCAATGCAACAACTGCCCCATATCTTACAGCTGTAGAGAGTTGCGTAGGGACTAAGAAGTTCATTTGCTTGCCTGTAATCACATACTAAATATAACAGAGGTTAAATTCAAGCCCAGGTCTTCCTAACTCTACGTTTAGCTCTCTTTCCAATAGTCTCAGAGGCATAATATTGAATTTATGGCAATTAATAGTGGTCCTGAGGAGAATCATCTAATTATAGCGCATTTTAGATTGGAGGATTCCTATAGAGAAATCTTTCAACTTAGCCCCTGACTTCAACTCTCCTGTGTTACAGGGATCATATTCTCTATCTGGATTCCCTGTGAAGAGGATGGGAGATATGCTACTGAGTCATTTCAGTTGTATTCAACTTTTCATGACCCCATTTGGAATTTTTTTGGCAAAGATACACAAGTGGTTTGCCATTTCCTCCTTCAGTTCATTTGGCAGCTGAGGAAATTGAGGAAATGTTGCCCAGGGTCACAGAGCTAGTGAATGTCTGAGGTTAGATTTGAACTCATGAAGATGAGTCTTCCTGATTCCAAGTCCAGTGCTCTATCCACTGTACCACCCTCCTCCACTATTCCTACATGGGATGTTGATGCAACCTGGGCCTCTGCTAGCCTTTTCTGCTTTGTATTTTTAAGGGATGGAACATCATTCTTAGGATGGACATAGCTATGGGCATAGAGGCTAACTTGTGAATTTGAAAGGTCCCATCAGGTTGGAGCTGGCTATCTGCAGAAGTTTTAGTATCAGAAAAGACAAATGCTAACAATAAGACTAGCCCAAACTTGGTCATTTTACCAGCAGATATATACTGGGAGTTATTTGGACAGTGCAGATCCAAGGTAAAATATAAAATACCTAATTAACATAATTAGTTCTGTAAATTGCTATATGTTCTAAAGAGATTTAAGTATTAGCATTCCAAGAGTTAGCAGTAGATTTAAGTTAAATGACTGAATCTTGTATTTAAGTTATTCTTGTTAATGCACACTGTGATTCTTTATTTTTAGCATTTCTTTTTGTGTAGGAATAAATTACTTGTCCCAGACCTGATTCATATTGTACATTAAGTACAGTTCTATTCCTCCTTGTTTTGCTTAGACTCTAAATATGAGCAATAAACCGGGCTATGAGTAAAATCATTCCTGGGCCACTGAGGTGGGAGAGGAGTAGATAAGTATAAGGAAAAGGACCGTATTCCCCTTTATTAGAGGCAAGCTTCTCCAAGACTGAACACAGTCCAACTATAAGGTTGGATTCAGAGCAGAAAGCTCCTTGGGAAGAGAATGGAGTGCCATATTACCCCAGCTCCTATGGGACCAACAATGGTTTCTCAAGGCTATTCAGGAGGTATTAGCTGCCATGTCACATTCATGACTCAAAGTGAAATAAAAAAAACAGATCTTTTACTCATGAACCAATGCCTAGTTATGATATTTCCCATCCTATACTTGATATAGTTGATATCTGAATATCCTAGATAGATAGACATGTAGATAGATAGAGAGATAGAGAGATAGACAGACATGTAGATAGATGGATGGATGGATGGATGGATAGATATGTAGACAGACGCAGAAAGACAGATAGATAAATAGATAAATATAGGTGACACAGATATAGACATGGATGATATAATTATAGATTGATGTATGTACATATATACTACCTGAATATGCAGATGAAGTATGATATTTGTAAAGAATGAATTGCAAGCATGGTTCTAGCCATTAGTGATATGTATATTTAAGAAGGGAGAGGACAGAAGGTTTCACGAAAGAGGTAGAATTTGAATTGGAACCTGAAAAATAGGTAGTTTGCCAACAGGTGGAGATGTTGGGGGTGGCATTTTAAGTATGTGAAACTAAGTGTGAAAAAATGAGGAAGCAATAAATGAAGGACATATTCAAGGGAGAGTAAGTGGTCCGGTCTGGTTGGCACACAGATTATGTGGAAAGAAGAAAAAAGTAAATAAGTCTTCAAGGTAAGATTGCAGCAAGGTGTGGAAGTTTATAAATGCCATTGGAAGGCGTTTGGATCTTCTTTAGTAGCCACTGGGGAACAGTGGAATCTCATATTCAGTACTATTGTTATTCAGTCATTTCAGTCGTATCCACCTCTTTAGGATCCCC
>CM053769.1:695854021-695872341 GCA_028658325.1 Potorous gilbertii | reverse complement strand
GGGTAGGTGATTCTTGGTTTTAGACCTAGTTCCTTGACTTCTGGAATATCTTATTCCACGCCTTTCGATCCCTTAATGTAGAAGCTGCTAGATCTTGTGTTATCCTGATTGTATTTCCACAGTACTGGAATTGTTTCTTTCTAGCTGCTTGCAATATTTTTTCCTTGACCTGCTCCCAGAAGTTACTTGATTTCTGAGAGTCCTCTCCAGTCCCGCCTAGATCTGCCCAGCTAGTGCTTGGGATCTGAGATTCAGATGCTGCTCCCCAGCCTCAGGGCTTTTGGCAGCAGGCCTGACTGCTCTTCAATGGGAGTTTATCTGCTGGTGCTCAGGTGGGGGCAGGGCTGCCTCTCAGGCTCAGTTCCCTCAGGGGGTTTATGCAGAGACCTTTTGTAATGGAGCTGCTGTGGAGCTCCTGCCTGCTCTGGCAGGCTCTGGCTGAGCTGCCTCTGCCTCTGCTGCAGCGGCTGCCTCCCTAGGGGGTCCGAGTCCCAGAGATACCCCGCTCTCCTCTCAGCCTGTCTCTCTCACTGACCTGTGTGTCTGTGGGTGGAGGGACCTTCGCGGCCTCCCGGAGATTACAGTCCCTGAAGCCTGCTTGGATCTGCTCCCTCTTCTCAGTGCCTCATGCTGGGGCAGGGCAGGGGAGGGCTCCACTCCCGTCTGGGCGCGCTGGACCCCTGGGGTTAGCTTTTCAGGGCTCTCTGCAATGGAAATCTCCTTCACTGTGTTTCTGCGTGGCTTCCACTGGTCCAGAATTTGTCAGGAGTTCTTTTTAGAGGAAATCTATGGGCTGTGGGTTCGGACCTAGCAAATGTGAGTCTTTCTACTCCGCCATCTTGGCTCCGCCCCCTAGAAGAAATTTTTTGTGGGCTCAAACTTCTCTCCTGGTCATTCTTCCTTAATGGGAAAGAAGGAGTATCCCAGGCTACACGTCCAAGGCTGAACTTCTTTCCTACCAAATATCAATTACAAAAAGGCCACACATAATGGATAGCAAATAAAACCATCTATCCAAGCAGAAAGCAAATGGAAATCAGAGAAGTTATAGAAATGAGAATATAGAAACAAGGCACAGACGGATGATCTTTCCTAGAGGAAGCAAGATATTTCAGCTCAACCAAGAGAGGCTTAGATCTCACTCAAGGGGAAATTCCCCAGAGTTTCTAGTGTGGTAATCTGGGGGGTAGAGACATGATTGAAGTGTCTGCTCCCCTAGATATCAACTCTTCTCGGTCTTTCTCTCCCTTTAGGAACCTCTCCCTAAAGAGAATATGCAACTGCATATCTTTTCTATTGAAGCTGTAAGCCAGAAGTAGAATTTCCCTTTCCCCTTTCCTTTCCCCTCCCCTCCCCTTCCCTAACTTGTGAATCTCCACCAGTGAAGAGAACCTCATGACAACAGGCTTGATGCTCTGGTTCCTTATAATTATGAGCACAGCAGTCATGGTTATAATTTATAAATACGTTAATATGCACCTATTGGGGATACCTGCTCCATTTTTTTTTGGCTGATAGGATTTTGTGCAATCAAAAAAGCTTGGTTAGAGTCTGGACACCTGAGTGTGAATGAACAGAAAAAAAAATTCTAGTTTTGGAAGGAGAGAAAGGAAACAGTGAATGACTGGAAAGCCAACCAAACCAAACCAAACCCCCAACTCTGCCCTGTGTGCGGGATTCCGAAGTTGCAATACGCCCATTGCCTCAGCTCTGCCCCGATTTTCAGCATCAAATCATGGGAAAAAGAAATCCTATTCTTCTTTCCTTCCTAGACTAGTTAAATAAGAAAGAACAAAGTTAGTTAGCCACAGTTCTTGAATACTTCCTATGATAAGACAGACCACTACGAAAATATCTACCCATAAAATTATGTGGTAAACCATTTAGGAACACCTATAGCTGACAGACAAAAAACCCACCTGAGACTAACCATCGGCCTTATCCTAGGTGATGACCAAGGCTGGCTTCTGCTTTCCCTGGACTTGAGACTAGAGTAAGTCCAAGTTGGTTTGAAGGCGTCCTAATTGGTTGATGGCAGTTTTGGAGACTTGCCAGAAAACAACTTCCAAGGGAATGGGTCAGAGAGGAGACTGTTGTCAAGTCAAGAACCAAAGCAGCTCATCAGAATCTCTATGCCAGTTAATGGTTTTTTCCTTAGATGACATTATTTTCATGTTTTGGTTACACTAATTAGCATATGTAGTAGTAAATCATTTATATGCACGTACTACATGTTATAAACTTCTTTGCACCTTGATAGATAGTATTTATGACTTCCTGGGGACAAAATTATTTATCACTTGGTGGTCAGCCTTCTGCTGATTCTTTTTTTTTTAATTTTCAATGCAATTTTATTTGCATAATCTGAAAAGTATTTAAAGTATAGTTATTAACTGGTTGGGTGTTGTCCTTCGTCTTCAAAGAGGACCAAAATGACATCACCATTGTAAAGTGAAATTTCAGTGTCTGACTGTGACTGATCAGACCAATACGAACTGGGAATGATCTACCACAGGTTGGGCATAGATGGTCCATTTCAATATTTGGAGTGGATATCCCAAATTTATACATCCTGTGTTTACTTTGTGCTGTCTCAATTCTGCTTTGCTCAAAGAGCACAGTACCTTTTCTAATATGGGCATGCCATGCTGAGTGGTCCTGTGCCAGTATCTCCCATGTTCCAAAGTTCTTGTGAGAGACCTTGAGAGTGTCCTTGTATCATTTCTGCTGGACACCATGTGATCGCCTGCCCCATGCAAGTTCTCCATAAAATACTCTTTTTGGCAAGTGTACATTTTGCATTTGAAAGTTATTAACTATAAACTATAACTATAAATAGCACAACACTATTTGCCAGGAATTTGGAAATATCAGCCTGATTCCATATCACAATTCAAGATGTTTTTTCTTTAGATCACCTCTGGGAAGGGATATTCAAAAGGAGAAAGTGGCCCTATAATCCAACCAGAAGGAATACTATCTTCTAAGAAACAAAATGATTTTTCTATACTTCCCTGGGTTTGGGTCAGCTTAAATAGGCTCTGGGTCAGATGACACTAGTCTAGATCTTCAGAACTACCACTTAGGGAAAAGGTAGGATGAAGCTTCTGCATGTCATAACAGGCCTATTGGAGCTGGTCTTGTAGGCGGCTTGGGAGACCTTGGATTTTAGGCATGAGGTCTGTGAAAGCCAATTGTGATTTCTGGGCAATGCTATGGGACATGTCTGGAGTCAGGGCTTCCAGGAACCATATATTGCCAACCACATTTTTGGACTGGTTTCTACTCTTCTTGATCCACAGCTCAAATAATGCCTTATGGTAATTCTGCCAAATCTTAGAACCTTGCTTGCTTTGATAAATCAATCCAATTGTTTCATAGAGCTGGTACAAGCATTTTCCAGTGATGTTCTTGGCACCTCTGATATTTTCAATAGCATTCTTATATGCCTGGAGGTTGCTTGTAAAGAACCCCAATGACCTGAAATAGCCTTCTTCTCTTGAAGAGTCTTCTCTAAAATAATCTCCATCTTCCTCTGAAGATTCTTGGGTATTAGCCATATCCAGTGAGAGGTACTTGTCCATATGGAGTTTTAATTCTTCTAGCATTCATTTCTCCTTTTGGATTTCAGACAATATTTTTTCTTCATCAGACACAGATCTTGTGGTAACATCCCTGATGCTCGTGGCATCTTTCTTGCTGGAGTTACCACTATTGATATTCATTAATGAATCGGTTTTTTTCAATGACTGAACTTTGCCAAGTATGATCTTTTTAGATGAATGTAGTTCTGCCTGTGGTACCTATGGTCTGCTCATTCTCTCTTGGTTGATAGGCTCACTTAAAGCTCACTTGAAGCACTAAGCCTCACCACAATCCGTTTTTCATCATTAAGCACATTAGAGACAGTCTTCTCCACCTGTGATGGGCTTGTTCAGATTTCTGTAAGATAGAGAGTCTTTTTTTTTTAACCAATAGTAGATGTATGGTCCATGCAAGCATTCTCTGTGCTGGTAGTAATGACATGGCTAAAGCTACTCCTGGGCAGTTTTTTCCTGCTGATTCTGCACTTGGCACAGGCTGGGGCACTCAGAGTACAGGTGTCAACTGCCCAGACCTATGCTCAAAGCCAGTCTATCTTGGTAGAATATATCAAGACTTGTATTCTTTCAGTATAACCTGTGAAAAAAATAGATAAGTAGAGAGATAGACAGATAGGCAAGATGGATAGGTAGATAGCCAGATGAAAGACAGATAGACAAAGTATTTATTAGGATCTTTCTGTGTATCAGGCACTGTGCTAAGTGCTAGGGATACAAATAGCAACAAAAAAGACAGCCCCTGCTGTCAAGCAACAAATGTTCTAATAGGGGAAGACAATACATAAAGATAGGAGTTCTTATCTTTCTTTTGTGCCACGTACTCCATTGTCAATTTGGGGACTCCTATGGGCCCCTTAACAGAATAATGTATTTAAATAATAGAAGAAAATACAAAATTTCAGGTAGAGTTTAGTGAAAATATAGTTCTTTTTTCCCATCCAAGTTTATGGACCCCTGAAATCGACCCTTAGGTGCCTGTAGACCATGCATAAAGGGGAGCTAGAAAGGTGGTGAACAGGAGGGGGAGAGAGAAGGAGGTAGAGAAGTCTAGAGAGTTTGGAGTGGATATAGAAGCCTTCACCATGAGGAAGAGGATGCACAACACTGGACTTTAGATGGACACTTTGGGACTTCTGCTGTCACTTTGTGACTAACCCTGTGGAGGCTGTCAATTCCTCCAAGGTGCCAGTGGAATCATTTAGATGACCCTCAGCCAGGGAAGAGCAGTGCTTGGGGCTATGATGGTAGGCTGACTCCCCAGGCTCCCCTCAAGCATGGCTAGCTGAGCGTCAGACCATTTAGCAGAGACTCCAATCAATATTGCTTTATAAAAAATGGATAAAAATAAACTAAGCCTCTGTTACAATGCAAATAAGTAGATTTAGTGTATCAGACTAGCATAGTGGAGAGTGTGCATAGCAGGGAGAGAGGGCTGGGCCAAAGTCTATGGAGGCTCCAACTTTAACGAAGGGGTTGTCTAGAGCATAGGACTCTGCTGGGACTTGGGGCTGGGAAATGATTCCCTGGTAGCTCTGGAGAAATAAGGAAAGTATGAATACGGAGAGTTTGGGGCTGTGCTGGTGTGCGGAGTGAGGGGCACTGAACACCCACTGGTCTAATTTTGCTTCAGGGCAGCTCTTGTTTGAGGCAGGCTGAGGTTCAGACGTCCCAGATCCCCAAAGGCGGCCTGTAGAGGTGACAGCTGTCTCTGGCACATCAGAAAATAACGCACACACATCCCCTAACGCCAAGCTTGGTGCCACTGTGGCCATTTCAGATAATGAAACCCTCCACATCCCCGGCTCCCGCAGAGGTTTGATGTCTGATTCATGGCCCGTTAAGAGTAGGCAGCTATGGATGGAGCCCTGAATCATCCGACTGGAAGTCTTCCTGTCTGCGGGCTCTGCTACTCATTGATTGTGCCAAGTGCTTTGTAGTTCCATCCCCACCGAGAGCTGTGTGTGCCCTTGTGGTACATCCTACCCTTGGCAAATAGGCACACATAGCCCTTAGCGCTCTGCATCTGAGACACAGCTACAGCAGTCTCAGAAATGGTCTGATCAATTGATTTAGTTTCTCTCTCTCTCTCTCTCTCTCTCTCTCTCTCTCTCTCTCTCTCTCTCTCTCTCTCCCTCTCTCTCTCTCTCTCCCTCCCTCCCTCTCTCCCTCTCCCCCCCTTTCTCCCTCTCCCTCTCTCTCTCTCCTGTCTTTATTTCTGTCTCCATTTCTTTCTTTTCCTGTCTCTGTCTCTCTCCTGTGTTTATGTCTCTTTTTCTTCTTCTCTGTATTTCTCTGTCCTTCTGTCTCTCCTTCCCTTCCTCTGTGTCTTTATCTCTTTCCTTCCCTCCCTCTTTGTCTCTGTGTCTCTTTATTTCTATCTGTCTCTGTTTATCTTTCTCTTTCTCTCTACTCTGTCTCTATCTCTGTCTGTTTCTCTCCTGTCTTTATTTCTGTCTCTCTTTCTTTTTTCCTTTCTGTCTCTCTGTCTCTCCTGTTTATTTCTGTCCCTTTCTCTTCCTCTGTCCCTCTGTCTTTCCTTCTTTCCCTCTGTATCTTTCTCTGTCTCTCTCCCTCTCTATGTCTCTTTATTTATGTCTCTCTCTCTCTTTCTCGTTTCCTTTCTGTCTCTCCTGTTTATTTCTGTCCCTCTGTCTTTCCTTCCTTTCCTCTGTATCTTTCTCTGTCTCTCTCCCTCTCTATGTCTCTTTATTTCTGTCTCTATCTCTTTGTCTTTGTTCATCTCTCCACTCTGTCTCTCTGACTATCTCTGTTTCAGCAAATGATGCAGATTACATCCCAGTGCTTCTAGATGTGAGATTTGTTTATTTTTTCTTCCCGTGGGAATTTTGAATTTGAGGAACACATTACTACAGATACAGTGAGTGGCACCAGATTCAGAGGTAGAAGAAACCTTAGAGGTAACAGAATTCAACACAATTTATAGATGAGGGAACTGAGTCCCAGGGAAGGAAAATGGCTTGCCTAAGGACAAACTGGTGGTAAATAAAAGAACTGAAAATTGAACTTCTGTTTCTTGACTCCAAAACTAATTCAACTTCCATTGTCTCGTGTTGCACATGATTGCCCTGGAGAGAGGAAGAGCTGGCTTTGTGTCCTGCCTCTGACACATACTAGCTGTGTGACCTTGACCAAGTCATTTATCCTGTTTGGGTATGACTGTGTTTAATTTGGTCTGTGCTGTTTTTCTCTTGATGCTTTCGGTGCCCAAGATGACAGTCCAAGCCTAGATGTGGAGGTAAGTTGCCTCTCTGCATCTCTGTAGGGAATCCGTACATTGGGAGCCTTCCTTTTATTGTCCAATCATTTTGGTCTTGTCCAGCTCTCCATGATCCCATCTGGGGTTTTCTTGGCAAAGAAAGATACTGGTTTGCCATTTCCTCCTCCAGCTCATTTTACAGATGAGAAAACTGAAGCAAACAGGGTGAAGTGACTTGCCCAGGGTCACACAACTATGAAGCCTCTGAAGCCATATTTGAATTCAGGTCTTCTTGACTCTAGACCTGGAGCACTGAACCATGGCACCCTCTAGCCGCTAACCTGTAGAGAGTTTTCCTTCATCTGATGAAACTATAGATTGTGACTGAGTTACCTAACACACACAGAGAGATCCTTGGTCTTTTTGGGGGGCACCTAGTTTCTAGTGAGTTTGTTGAAGCTAGCTCTGAGGAGGTTTTGTAGAAAGGCTACAGCATCCCAACACCTCAAGTCAGGGTTCAATTCTGCAAGGATGTCACTGTTGACCACAGAGAAACTCCCCTCCTGTGCTGACGTAGTCATATGGATATTTGAGAAATGGAAAACACAAATCTATATGTAAAGGGAAAGAAGGATTACCTGCCCTGCCAAGAAACCCAGCAGGATCTGCCAACAAGCACACCAGAATGGAAAAAGTGAAAAAGGTGTCAAGTGTCCTGCTCAGAAAGAGCAGTAGGTCCAGAAAAACTACTGGGAGCATGTCCTTCATGAGCTGCTGCACCCTGCCCCTAAACCCCCCACCCCCATTGCTGAACACTTTGTTGTTCAGTCCTTTTCAGAAGTTTCCAACTCTTCGTGACTCCTTTTGGAGTTTTCTTGGCAAAGATACTGCCATGGTATCTCCAGCTCCTTTTACAGGAAACAGAGATAAATAGTATTAAGTGACTTGCCCAGGGTCCCACAGCTAATAAATGTCTGAGGCCAGATTTGAACTCATTAAGACAAGTCTTGACTCCTGGTCTGGTACTCTGTGCACTATGATGCCACCTACCTGCCCCATGCTGAACACAGGCTAGATTTTTAAGGACCAGCAGCACCAGGAAAGTTTAGGGGATTTCAAAAGCATGAAATGAGCAGAATTGGGTAGCCTGATCAATTCTGTATCTGTAGGGTTTGGGGAACACTCCTTTTGTAAATATTTATACTTTTTTCCCACTGGAAGGAACCTTAGAGACTATCAAATCCTATCCCTTTATTTTACAAATGAAGGAACTGAGGCAGAGAGGTAAAGGAAATTTGTCCAGGACCACATAGTTAAGAGATGGCATTTGAATCCAAATTTTCCTCACTTTAGGTCCAGGACTATGCCATACATTTATACGCCTGCCTTGGATTGGCCTTTCTGGAATTGTCCTAGGGAGGCATGTCCTGTCCAAGAGAAAGGACCCTGGGACAGGGGTGTGCTAGAGCTATCTTGAAAAGCTGACAAATTTTCAGTGTGAACATTTACACTTGAGAAATTGGCAAAAGTTACAAATCAGAGGTTGCTTTATTGTTTTGTTGGTTGACTACAATTAAGAAAGTGATGGAGAAAATATAAACAATGAAGATTCAACTTAGAATTTTGTTTTGTACATTTTCCTAAAGAGCCAGTTGTTAAACATTTACCAGCATACTCTTGGTCCTTGATAAAGACTTTGATGGTTTCTGTTTCTTCTTCCTAGAGGGGAGGAATTGGAGAACCTTGCTCAAGTGGGTCAGATTGTTAGGGAATTGGGATAGATTTGAACTCAATTCTATGCTCTATCCACTGTACCATCTAGCTATCCTGGAATTAACTGTTAAGTAAATAAATTTGCCCCTTGTCTGAGTGTGGCTTTGTGGTGCTCTCCATCACCACTTTCAAGAAACAACCGTTTGGGAGACCTTTCTCTTTATGAATGAAATCCCACAACCAACAACAATGTTGGTTATCTGCAGGTCCAAATATACAATATCAGTCCTGTAAAAAATACAATAAGAAAATGATCCCATTAAGAAAATGATCCCAGTAATTGATCCAACCATTCTGGAAAATAATTTAAAATGATGGGAGCAAGGTACTAGAATATTTGTAACTTTTGCTCAGTGATTTAACTACTGAGAGATCTCAAGGAAGTCAAGGGCAAAAAGACATTCCATATACACCAGAATATTAATAACAGCATTTTTTATGCTAGCAAAAAACTAAAAGTTCCTCTCATTTGAAGAACGGCTGAACAAATTGTGGTATGTGAATATTAAAACAATGACAGATATGAAGAATTCAGAGAAACATTGGAAGACTTGTATAAAAGGGTCCCATATTGCTACCCCAGAGATCTCCCCAATTTTGAATTATAAATTATTCAGAAAGATCTAAATTAAAATCTGGCCTGATATACTTCCTACTTGTATGAGTTTGGGCAAACCACTTAACCTCTATTTGCCTCAATTTCCTCATCTGTAAAATGGAATAATAAAAAAATAAAATGGGCAACTACCTCCCAGAGTTGTGAGCATAAAATGAGATAATGCTTGTAAAGTGCTAATACAGTGCCTGGCACATAGTAGGCACTATATACATGCTATTTAGTTATTGCTGCTATTGTTTTTGATCATGATGGTAATTTGAGTTTCCACCCACTGAATACCTACAAGCTCGAATATTTCATTTTATCACATATTTCATATCAAAATAAGAATAGGACTGATTAATTTAAAATAGAAAGTATCACAGTGTCAAAAAAGCATCAAGAGAAAAGTAGCATAAGCCACATCAAACACAATCGCACCCCAAGCTTCCTCCTTTCAGGCTCCTGAGTCTGAGGGGGTTTGTCCAAGATCTCTGGTTGACTGCTCATACAGTAGACACTCTCAAACGATGGGAACCAGGGTAGGTGTGGTAAGACTTGTCATGGAATGGATGACTCCTGAAGGTGCTTTGTCTTGATATCAGAGTTGCTGGTTCCTGTTGCCACAGGACAAGTGATTTCCCTCAAGGTCCTATAGCTGTAGCAACTCCTGTGAAGAAGGTGGTCTTAAGTGCTGTATAGACACATCAAGCCCCCCAGGTCTGGCATCAGCAAGAAAGGAAAAAGCCTCCCTGATCCTCCCCAATGCTGTCACATGAGCTCTCAACTCTATCATTAGCACAAACAGGAAACTCATTGTAATACTAGAGACTGTCAGTGGGGAGAATTAGGTGGAACAGGTACAATGTTCACTGCCCGGTATCAACCCACGTGAGGCTGGGGGAGCTTTCTTCTGGAAATGCATTATGACTCATAAGTGGAGGGGCCCTACCCTCACTTGGGAGCACACATAGGCATCCATTGACTGTTTCCTGTTAGCTCACTTTGTGGGGACAGAAAGTATTTTAATTGACTGCTGAGTCAGAATTGAGTGGGCATATAAAAGGTACAAACAGATGTAAGTTTTCTCTGTCCCTGGGGGTTTTTGAGTGAAGAACTACTATAAACCTCTGGGTGGGAAAAGATGTTGTTTCAACTACAATGGGAACAGAAGCTTGTCGTGTTCATCCTTTGTTGCCAAAGAAGACCTTGCCATCAGAGAAATGATCACATGACTTGCACTTGACTTTGCTTTGAGTAAGGGAGGGCTGTGCAGGTCACCAGCCTCACTTCTCCTCCAGAGTCATCTGGATCCAGTGACCAGATATTCAGCAGGATGACTGGAGATGGCCCAGGATGCACTGGGAGACCTTGGTCCCTTTAGATCAAGGCCTATTCAGGTGCTCACTTAGGGTGAGATAATGCTCATTCACTGAATAGGCCTGTTTCAGAAGGAGTCAGGGGATGGCCCCTTTAATCACTCTTAAGCCAGGAAGGTTCAGAAAACAGGTATTAAGTGGAGCTAGGGAAGAAGGGAAGGGGAGGGAAGGGAGGGGAGGGGAGGGAATGGAAGAGAAGGGGAGGAAAGGGAAGGGAAGGGAGAAATATAGCCAATAAACCCCAAGTTAACTGGGCATCCTCTGGCCATCCAAATTTACCTTCCTTTGGAGAGGAGAAGGAATTGGATAGGGAGCGAGACAGGAGAGGAGGAGCTGAGTTACCCAGCTAGCTGGGTCTACACATAGATTGTTGCCGAAGAAGACCACACTTGACTTTTTGGGAACAGAAGCACAAACACAGGAAAAACCAACAAGGGAATCATACCCCTCTGCTCCACAGTAGGTCTCCTGGTTTAATGTCTTGGCAACATGGTCATCTCTACATTATTAAGGCTAGCTTAGAAATACCGGCCCAGAAGATACAACTAACTAGTCATGCTCTTATAGGTTAACTACAGTCCACTTCAGAGGGGGAAAAAGGCTGATACTCTCTGGATCACAGGATCTTAGATTTAAGGGACTTTAGACCCAAGAGACTTTAATAGCTAGTTATGTTTATATAATACTTACTATATGCCAGGCACTGTGTGAAGGGCTTTAAAAACATTATCTCACTTGATCCTCACAAAACTGGTGAATAAATCCTTTCCAATTTACAGTTAAGGAAACTAAGGCAAGTAGATTATGTGACTTGCCCTAGGTTAAACAGCTAGAGAGTATCTAAGGTCACTTTTGAATTCAGGTCTTCCTAATTCCAGGCACCCACTCAAGCAGATGTGAAAAGTAAAATTCAGAAAGGTTAAGTGATTTACCAAAGCCACACAGATAGTAAGCGTCAGGAATGAATTCCAACCCCCTCTACTCCCCCCAAAAAGTCTGGGTCACTTTCTCTTGATGCATTCTTGTCAGGTTATTGGCAACAACTTTTTTGGCCCACAGATGAATTACTGTTTTCCTGATTTTGGCAAAACTCCCTTTAAAAAACTGTGTTGCTATATTTCCACCACAATGAAGAGATTCTGGATAGACTTCATTCTTTTATCAACTCCAAATAGTTAGAAATGTGCCAATTAAATTAAACAAGCAAAAAAAAAACTTTAGAAAGGAGAAAGGAAATAATGCACCCTACACACACAGACAGAGACAGAAGAATGAGGAAATGGGAAAACAAAGAAAAGCTCCTAATACAATTAAGAAATCCAAAAGGGTAAGAGAATCTCAAGAGAAAACTGTTGGAAAATAAATCTGCACTGGCTACCACTAGGGCTCTAGAAAAGAGAACAAATGAGCAGAATTCCACTGCTGGCCAGGAGCCCTAATACAAGAACAGAAGGAAAAGACAAAGGAATAGAAGCAGGTGAAATTGGAGCTCTTTAATGACAAAATTGAAAAGGAGGCTGCGGCTTGGAGCAGCAGTTCAAAAACCTTAGCAGTGAATAACCTGAAAAGTCACAAAAAATGGAAGCAACAGAACTCAGCAATTCACTGATGATAAATGATAATGCTGTGAAAAGAAAGCAACACAGGAGGAACCCCCAAGAAATTTACAAACAAAGCAACTGACCTAGAACACTGGCCTCGGGCAGATCATCTAAGAGTCCTGGTCACCCACGATCAGTGGCAATAGTGCGGAGAGCTGAGCCCTGGGGATGTCAGGGTCCCCTTTCTAGCTTCATTTGCCCGGTGGTGCTGAAATTCCCATGTCCATATTTCCTCTGGCTAAGTGATCCTCAGATGCTGGTGGCGTGTCTAGTATGCTATAGTTTGGTGTCGTGGAAAGAGCACCAAGTGTGGAGGTAGAAGTCCTAGGTTAAGTCTTGACTCATGCATTGCTCATTGCCCGAACTAAACTGCCAAGCATTCAAACTATGCTTCAGAGAGCACAACTCTGATGGTCCGGCCATGCTGTTCAAATGCAAAATGTACACTTGCCAAAAAGACTTTTATGGAGAACTCGCATGGGGCAGGTGATCACATGGTGGTCAGAAGAAGCGATAAAAAGACCCTCTCAAGGTCTCTCTCAAGAACTTTGGATTTGATTGTGTGACATGGGAGGCACTGGCACAGGACCGCTCAGTGTGGCGTGCCCACATCAGAAAGGGTGCTGTGCTCTATGAGCCAAGCAGAATTGAGATAGCACAAAGTAAATGTAGGTTGTGCAAATTTGGAATATCCACCCCAAATGTTCACGCGAACTATCTGTGCCCAATCTGTGGTAGAGCATTTTGAATTCTTATTGGTCTGATCAGCCACAGTCGTACATACTAAAACTTGTTACTTCAGTCCTCTTTGAAAACAAAGGACAACAACCGATTGGAGAAGTCATTTCTTCTGGGGGCCTCAGTTTCCTTACCTCTAAAATGTCTGGGATGGGAGTTATCCTACCTATGGCACAGAGTTGCCAAGAAGAAAACATGTTGAACTGCAAATTGCCCTCTAAACACGAGCAATAGTGCTATAAGAAAGGATGATGGAGGATAGTTTTTGAGAAACCTGAGAAGACTTGTATGAACTGAAATTTATGTAAACAAAACATTATAAAGACAAATAACTTTGAAACACAACAACCAACCATGATTCCAAAGGAATCATGATGAAACCTGCTGTCCACCTTCCGATAAAAAGGTGATAGACTCCCAGGTTGAGACATTTCTTTTTGGACATGTCCACTAGAGGAATCCATTGTGTTTGACTACACATTATTGTTTGGTTGTTTTTGATCATACGTTTGTAACAGGGTTTATTTCTTTCTCTTTCAGTGAGGGCAGAGACAGGGGAGGAGGTAGAAGGGAGAAAAGACAGATTTTCTTTGATTGAAAAAAATGTAATTACAAAAATAGCAGTAGCGGTGGTAACTTGCCCTCAATAAATATTTGTGTGACTGAAAGGACTGGAATTAGACATCCCTCTCAAGATCTGAGAGGTGTTAACTTCTGATCCTCAAGTGTGTTGCCAGGATTGGGCTTTTTAATTATAAAAATGTATGGGCAGAATTTAATTGTAGATTCATCTCATCCCGTGGCTCCCCTCAGTTGATACTGCTGGCCCAACCAGCCTCAACGAAAGAAAATCATGTCACCCCTCTCAACACCCGTGAAGGCCAAAACTAGTCTTTTCTTTGAGGTATTTTGGGGAGCAGTGACCTACATAGAGATCTTACTTCCTTCACTCTCCCAAGCCCAGTTTACTTCCATTTTCTCCCAGCCTCAATCACTTCTTAGACTTGGAGCTAAAAGGGGCCTAAAAAGACATTTAGTATAGATTCCTCATTTTACTGATGAGGAGGTAGAGGCTGAATTATTATAATTAACTGATTAAATTATGAGATGAAGTTAGGTACATCCAGTTCATTTACTAGCTGGGAAAGACTATGATAGTGGAGGGAAACTGGGCTATTCTTGTACTTTAATAACCACAGAGGGGTAAACAGCACAGTAAGTATAGAGACAAGGGGTAAAAAGAGTACAGAGGTAGGGATAGGGGATAAGATGGCAAAGGAAGAAGATGGGGAGGGAGAAAAGCAGAGTTCTTCATTCAGTATTAGAGCTGGGAGCATTAGGTAGCATGAATCTGATGAAGACAGAATGGTGCTGAGAGAAGTGGGCCAGGGCAGGGATTTGAGGTCTCCTTTTGATAGAATGTTGGGGAGAACAAATTAACTCTTATCCATGCCACCTTGGGGTTAGTTCATTGACATTTCCAAATCATCTCAAAGTTTGTTGGTAAAACTTTTAAAGTTAACACATCCACATCATTACAAGTTTATCAGAACCTCTTGGAGTTCTGCGGGTTTTCCTATGGAAAGGAACCTGACATTTACATGTCATAGGATGAGAAGGTCCTCCCAACCGCTTCCAATGACTGCTACTGATTCAGTACACGCTACTGTGATGAGAATTTTGGTTAATATATCACACAATTCATAAATTATGCTTCTTTCAGCTTTGGGTTGCTGTGTCCCTGACTTCCAGGTTCCCCTTTGCAATCATATTTCCTGATATATACAGGCTACATATAAAGTTGATTACCCTACTGACTAGATGCATGGGGAGGCAGGGTGGTTAGGGGGATAAGCACAAGATGAAACTTTAACACAAAGGCCCAGACGAGGGCATAAGATCACCTAGCCAATGACTACCTGAGATGTGATTGGAACCCAAGTTTTCCTGACTCCAGCTCCTGTATTCTATCCACTACACCAGTGGTATCAGTCTTAAATAAAATGGGGGTCACTAATCAATACACAAGGATCCTTGTGGGCTACATGTTAACTTAGTTTTTAAGTATAATGTTGTTGTTGAGTCATTTCAGTTGTGTCTGACTCTTCATGACTTTATTTGAAGTTTTCTTGGCATAGATGCTGGAATGGTTTGTCATTTCCTTCTCTAGCTCATTTTCCAGATGAGGAAGCTGAGGCAAACAGGGTAAATGACTTGCCTAGGGTCACCAGCTAGTAAGTATATGAAGACAAATTTAAACTCAGATCTTCCTGACTACAAGGTTGGAGCTCTAACCACTAAGCCACCTTGTTGCCCTAAGTGTAATGTTATTAACGTTTTGTTTTTATTTTTGTTACATATTTCCCTATCACATTTTAATCTGGTTCAGGCAGCACTCAGGAGTGCTGCATGTAGCCTCAGGCATGACACTTCAGCACTACACCATGCTGTCTCTTTAGACTTAAAATCATAAGGAAGGAAACTGAATGAGGAAGTATGGCTGTATGGGAGGCAGGGCAGGGTTCGTATCAGCATTGGCAGAGGGAGTGTCCATGTGTGAAATAACAGCTCCACCAAAATATTAAGGAAATCATAGACCTTTGCAAATGGAAAGAGACCTTAGAGCTCATCTAGTCCAATGTCCTTGTGTTGCAGATGAGACCCAGAGAGGGTCAATGACTCACTTAGGGGGGTCAGCAACAGCTGGAATGTGGGAACAGGGCTTCTGACTTCCAGTCCTGGGCTCTTTTGGCAATGTGATGCTTCCTGGCCAAATGGGATTGTCTTCATCAGAGGTGTCAAACGTGTAGCCCTCATTGCAATCTGCAACATACCCCAGAGCAGCCTGAACCAGAACAAAATGTAATTGAAAAATATTTAACATAATAAATAAAGAGGCAGTAAAACATGATAACATTAATATGTGGCTTTCTAAGTCAATGCATGGCTCTCAGGGATCCTTCTGTACAGTGTAATGGCCCTCATTTCTATCTGAGTTTGATGTCACTGGTCTAGAGGGTCAATGCTCCTGCCCAAGACAAGGGAGACAAGATGCAGGACTTAGTGCTGGGACTGTTCAATGGCATTGATTTACCTAAAATTATGAGGCTCCCATATCTAAAAAAAATTGAGATAAATAGCAATCACTAGGAAATTTCTCCTTTTACTGTATTTTTTCATTCCCTGGAAGGGACCTAGGGGTTGATGACAGAATTTTGGAGTTGGAAGGAGGAAACTTAAAGAACATTTAGTGACTAAATTTTAAATTAGACTAAATTTTAGTCTAATATTCCCATTTTACAGATAAGGAACCTCAAGTCCAGAAGGGTTGTCCAAGCTCACACTGTCAGTTAGGGGGCAGCGCTGAAACTTAAGAACTCCCAGACCAATATTCTTTCCACTATCTGATGGTCTTCTGTCCCACATGTTCTAGATTTTGAAGATAAAGAAAAGAAGGGAGGTAGAGTTGAGGAAGGATTTGCTTGATGTCTTCTGGGAATTGAAGGGCTGTATGCGGACAGGGGATTAGATTAAATTTGTTTGACCCCAGAGGGCCAAACAGGAACAACAGACAGAAATTATGGAGGCAAAATGTCAGGAAAAGCTTCCTGACTCTCAGTTAGAGCTGACTCTCAGGGAAATGATTTTCCTTGGGAAGTGGTGGACTCCTCCTTAGGGGAAGCCTTCAAGCAAAGGCTGAAGGAGTCCTTCTTGGGTACTTTGTGGAGGGACTTTTCAATCACAGGTGGTTTCTTGGCTCCCTCTGAGATTCTGTGACTTATTTTTTAAAAATTCAATTTTTTTCAACATTCTTTGGTCTTATATTGTCTTTATTTCTGAATATATCCTTGCCCCTTCCCCAACCCAGCAGTGAACCACCTCTTATAACAAAGAAAAGGAAGAGAGAACAGCAGTTTAGCAAAACTAACTCATGTCATTGGGGTTTGACAGTATATTGGAGATTCCACACTCATATTCCCCTCCTCTTCCCCCCATGCCCCACCTTTTCCCAAAAAAGAAAAGAGGGAGGTGTATTTTCTTATCAGGATCAAATTTAGTCATTCTCTGATTTCTTACAGTAACAAGGGGGAAAAAATCCCCAGTATAGAACTGGTTCTTTGGAATGCTGCTGCAGCTAGTTTTTACCAGTATGGGGACATAGCCTGGGTGGAGGAGGTACAGTTCAGCTGGGAAGAATGATCTCAGAAGGAACTCAGGGAAAGGTGCTGCTACTTGTTCTGTGCAGCTGTCCAATCTTTTCCTGATTTAGAACGGTGAACACATCTGCATGAGCCAAACGTACCCCAGAGAGTGCCTGGAAGGGTGAGATCCAGCATCTCCATCCCATGGTTTTCAAAACAACTACATATTAATCTCAGAGTGTGGAAGCTCAGACATTTGGAGTTAATAAATATTTTCAAATGGAAAATGTTGTGTTTTTTTCTCTGGAGCTAGAAATTGTGGTTTTGTGAGATAAGATGATTTTGAAAGGAGTTTTACTGCTTATTGGTTGTTTGCTACGTTGTTTTGGTCTCCAAGTGTTTTCCTCTTTGAGCTGAGTCCAAGAACTCCACAGTTCTCTATGTATTTGTTTACTCTACTGAGTTGAGGGTGATGGAAACCCTTCCTCATTCACAGAGCTATTTATTCATGGGCGGAGCCCCAACCAGAGCTGGCCGGGAACATTATTGTGCTTGGGAAGAGCTCTGTTTTTTGGCTGCAGGGATTCTGTACAGAATGCCAGGGTGGCCCCAGGGACAGGCAACTCCCATTCATTTCAGCACTAGTCAGACTTGTACTAGATATGAATCTGCACAGTCCAAGTTAACTGAGTGGAGAAGTCTCCACTCAAAGGAGAGTCACCAAGGTGATTAAAGGACTGAAAACAAGGCTGGACCCAGAGGACACATGAAAAAACCGAGCATCACTTGAGAAAAGAATGTTGAGAAACTGGGTCCTTAGCACTTACCACCTCAGACAAAGGCTGGGCCTTTGGGTTCCCCAAGGATACAAGGAGGTCCAAAGCAGGAGGGGAGAACACTGAATGTCCAGGCAGAGGGCCTGGTCTTGCCTCCCAGCTCTAATATTTAGAACCGAGGGGGGTCTTGGGAAAGTTGTTCTGTCCCTCTTCCTCAGTTTCCTTATCTATGTAAAATGGGTGAGGGGAGAGGGATGTGAAGTCTCTCCAGGCTCTGGTTACTACTTTTATGTGTTTGGACTAGCAGTTTAGGGTAATCAGTTATGCAAATAGCCATCGAACTATCATTCATCTGGTACAACAGTGTTCTATGATCAGACCAGACAAGCTGATAGATAAAGTATTATATGTCTTGTCATGTCATGTTATATCATATATCATTAAATTTATTCTTAAAATTATATTATTAAAATAATATTAATATAGTTATATAT
>CM053769.1:695834561-695853521 GCA_028658325.1 Potorous gilbertii | reverse complement strand
ATAGATACGTTCTCCTACAGGGCAGCTAAGTGGTGCAGTGGGTGGAGCACCAATGCAGGAGTCAGGAGGACCTGAGTTCAAATCTCACCTCAGACACTTGACACTCACTAGCTGTGTGACCTTGGGCAAGTCACTTAACCCTAATTGCCTCATCCTGGGTCATCTCCAATCATTCTGATGAATATCTGTTCACTGGATTCAGATGGCTTTGGAGGAGAAGTGAGGCTAGTGACCTGCACAGCCTTCCTTCACTCAAAACAAAGTCAAGTGCAAGTCATGTTCTCTGATGGCATGGTCTTCTTCAGCAATGAAGGACAAACACATACATTCTCCTACAGCTTTACAGATAGGGGTTGGGATAGAAATATGAACTTGATCTCTTGGGGTCGTGTCTTCTAGCCTTTGGAAGCCAAAAATGAACAGAGTAGGCTCTCCCCTTGGAAAAGCCAAGGAACATCACAGGATTTCCTGGAGTTAAATCCAGTTACCTCTCCAGAAGGTGTGAAGGAGATAACAAGGTTCAGTGTAAAGGGAGAAGAGGGAACTTTTGGTGGATGGACTACATCTTTCTCATTAAAGTATGAGTCTGGGTCCTTAGTGGAGAGATTGAAGGCATGGAGTGCCATGAAGAGAGAAAAGGTTTGGAAGAGTCACAGTGGTGAGTGGGATAGAGAATCCTAGAGGAGCAGAAAGATTATTTTGCTGCTTTGAGGACCCAGTTGAAATTAGCACAAATTTGTAGTGAAACCAATCAACACAATTTTATTGATGTCCTTCAGCTCCATTCAGCAGTACATAAATGGGAATGAATGATGCGGATGATGAAAGTGATCCAGGGTTGGAGTTTGGAATGTAACAAGATATGATCCGGTCATAAAACAAGGCAAGGAAAGGGATCTGAGAGTCGAGAAGACAGTGGAGTCTGTTTCCCTCAAGGACTGAGATTGAGAAGGGATGAAAATTTAGCTAGTGTAGAGATTATGACCTAGAGAGGTATTGATGGGGCAGAGGGGTTGAAGTGAGGGTAAAGAACAGATTTAGGGGTCAAAATCCACACAGAAAGATGGAAGTAAAAAAATATGATCAGATAAAGGAATCTCAGAGTTCATGAACATGAACATGGCACATTTGTGGGTGACAACAAGATCAAGAATGTAGCAATTTGTTTTTTTAATTTCATTTTTTCTATCCCGAACTTAAAAAATAAAACAAGCTTTTCCGTAGTAGAATAGAAAAAAAGATGATTGTACATAAAACTTCAAATCTATTATCTACAGTTTGTATTCCTTTTAAATATATAATAAAGTTATCATGTAACTTTCTTTTTTCTTTTTTTCCTCATTTTCCCTTCCCCCCTTCCTCAACACTAGAAGTGACTGCCATTAGACTGAAATATGTATATATTTATAAAACCATTCTATACATACTTCTATTTATCAATTCTTTCTAGATGCAGAGAGCCTCTTCCTTCATATGTTCTTTGTAGCTAATTTGGGTATTTATAATAGTCAAAGTGACAGTCACTCAGGTCTTAATAATAATCATATTGTTGCTACTGTATACGGTGTTCTCTGGGTCGTGCTCATTTTGTTCTTCATTATTTCTTGTAAATCTATCCATGCCTTTCTAAGACCACTGAGCTCATCATTTCTTATAGCACAGTATTGTTCCATCACAACCATATAACGCAACTTGTTTAGCCATTCCCCAATTGATGTGGATACCTACAATTTCCAGTTCTTTGCCATCACAAAAAGAGGTGCTATAAATATTTTAGAACATATAGGTTCTTTTCCTTTTTTCCTAATCACCTTGGGAGTGATACCAGTAGTGGTATTGCTGCTAAGGTGAAGTCAAAGAACTTACAGAAATTAAGCATATTGAGGAACCATGAAGTTAGAGTATTTGAGAGAACATCAGTCTATATGTTGAAGTCCTCTAGTATAAAGGTGGGAGTTGGGGCAGAAAGGAAAAGGGAACCTTGGTTCAGTGTTGTACTGAACTTATTGAGAAAGGAAGAAGGATGTCTTGGGGGTATGGGGTGAGATCAGTAGATAATGGCTACCAGGATCATGATTGGGTGATAAATTTATATAGCACAAACTTCAAAGGAGAAGAGCTTGCTGTGTAATAGTGGTAGTAAGGGAGTCAGAAAGTGGCCACAGGGATCTACTCTGACTCCCTTACCATGACTAAAGAAAATGTTGCCAGTGGAAGAAAGGATGTCCAGGGAAGCAGTATTGTCAAAGGGAGTTATGTCTTAGTGAATGCCAGAAGATGGAAGGAGTGAGAAAGGAAGAGATTTAAGATGAAAGAAAATGTGTTTTGGATTAAGCATTCTGGAGGCACAGAGGAAGGGTGGAGAGATCTAGAGTGGGCCATTGGAAGAGTAGGGGATAAAGGGGTGGACAGCTAGAGTAGAGAAAAGGGATTTGTTCTTTGACAGCTGGGGGTTTCGGTACTATTGTGATAGAGAGCAAAATGAGCTGGTTATATGCTAACCATTGAGGAATGGGTCTTAGCAGAATATGAATGATGGGGAGAAAATGATTGCATTTTTTTCATGATTGCCTCTTGAATACCTATTTCTTGGGATGCAGTTTTGTGGTGACTCGTGAGTAAGCAGGATAGCATAGCAAGCCTATGAGCCCACATTCTGGCCAGGAGAAGGGACACTGAAACTTAGAGAAGCTAAGTGACCTACCTAATTTCCTAGAGCTACTTAAGTAGGTCACCAAGCTAGATCTCTTTCCAGGTTCTCTGACTTGAAAACTAGTATTTTTCTACTATGACTGAAAAGTTGTCCCCATGCAAATGTATACAGGACCACCCATAGTCAGAAAATAGAGTTGACCTTAATGAACTGACCTACCATTAATGGGCCACAAGGTTGTGCAATGGAGATGTGGCCAGTTCACATGATAAATTAGTTTATTATTAGCTCTGATCAAACAATGACTTGAAAAAAAATCCAGTAACACATCTTCTTGCATCTACATGAACTGATTAACTTAATTAAAGGGAAAGAAACTGTATAAAGTCCCAGGATTATACAACTTAGATGAAAGGAACTTTAGAGATCATATATTCCAGCCTCTTCATTGTACAGATCAGGAAACTGAGATCCAGTGAGGGGATGTTGTATTCATTCTCCATTTTCAAAGAAGACCGTGACATCAGAGAAATGATGACATGACTGGCACTTGACTTTGTTTTGAGTGAGGGAGGCCGTGCAGGTCACTAGCCATCTGGGTCCAATGACCGGATATTCATCAGGGTGACTGGAGATGGGCCAGGATGCCATGGGAGACCCTGGCCTTTTTTAGGCTAGGCCTTTTGACATACTCACTTCGAGAGAGGTAACTCCCACTGAGTGAGGGGATGTGGCTATGTAGCAAAGCTAATAGATAAAAAAGCCTGAAAATAGCTTCCTTCCTTCATTCAGTAATGTCCTTCCAGGGCTGTTAGGAAGTCATACTTGTAAATCTTCATAGTATCAGATTAAAATAATTCCTCAACAGTAGGTAAAAGTGCAGCATCAAGGATTATAAGCACGTGACCCATCCATTTATATGATTTCAGGCTAGACCCACTGAAATGCTTCATTGCGCTAATCACATTTCCATCATGCTATTATCCCTGGTCCCATTAGGCAGCGGAGCCCTTCTCATCCACTGAAGCTTTTAAAGAGAAGCTTAGAGTCATTTTTTTTTCTGCTATGCAGATGGGGTCATGCTGCTCACAGATCACAGGAGATAATAGAATTTTGGAACCACAGGAGCTTTATGGATCATCTGGTCCACCTCTCTCACTTTATAGAGGGGAGGCAAACATCAGGAGGGTGAAGAGATGTGCCCAAGGTCACATGATGAGTCAGTGAGAAAATAGCCTGTGACCCAGCCTGGCCTCCCTGCTCCAGGGTTGGTCCAGTTCTTTCCTGCTCTTCCATGTTAAGTTGGTTGTTTTCCCAAAGCCAGGAAGGACAATTCCTCTTCAGGGAAGGAATCCTGAAATTCCTGTACAATAGTTCAATACCTCAAGACAAGTAAATAGTCATCAGAAACGCAAATTTCATTAGTTACTTAGATTTCCTTCCTTCCTTCCTTCCTTCCTTCCTTCTCTCCTGAGGTACCTTTAGCCCTGGTGTCCTGATGGAGAATATACAAATGAGTCAGAGAATGAATATGTGAATTTTGATTCAGAGTCTACTCTGGGTGAAAATTTCCCAAAGCAAAGAGATGATTCTTTTTCTGGAGAAACAACATGGATGATAGTTCAAGCAGTTTGGAAATGTCTTGACTAACACCTACAGTAACTCCAAATGGTTAAAGACATGGTGAGGAACATACCTAGAATACACAGATTTTTGCTCAAAGAGATACTATTTTGAGAAGCTAAGCCAGAGCTGCATCTGAAGCAAAGGGAAGCCAGTCAGGGAGATGAGAATTTTAGGCTGAAATGCAAGAGTCTGGATGATTGCCTCTCTTTTGTCCAACGACCCTTAGATATGGCCTTGTATACTCAGGTGAAGCACAAATAAGCTTCACTTCCTACTATAATGGGATCCAATTTGTAATTCAGATTTGATTTTTAGTTTTTCATGCTTCAGGTTGTTGATACTCAAGAGAAAAACTAGAGTAGAAACTAATGGATATCTAATGCAATCTAAAGTAGAAATGGAGACAGTATCTAGAGGACAGCCAAAGGGAGAGATAAGCAACCATAAACTGAAAATATAAAAAAGAGGTGTCCAAATCTCTGAATGTCCCAAAGGGACAAGAATTAAAAAGGTAAGACCTTAGTTCACTGTCCATCTTTTTGAAGGTGAACTGCTCAAGAGGCTTAAAGCCTCTATGTCTGAGCCCTGGTGCGTCAAATAACATCTGCTAAATAGACTATTTGATCCATTTTAATTCTGGAGGTAAGGGAGACAGAGAGAAAAGAAGAAAAGAAAGGAAGAAGAAGAGGAGGAAGAGAGGAAGAGGAGAGAAAAAGAGAGTGAGAGAGCGCCCAAGAAAGCAAGTGGACTCCCATTTACAAGGGATAGGAATGTCAGAACCTGGAAGGGCTAATGGGGTGCAGAAGGTCACTCCTCGGAGGATGAGAAGATATTGTGGGGGTGGGGGTTGCAGTATAAGAAGGGCCTTATTCCCCAAGGTAGGAGGGAGGCAGGGGGCCTCTATAGTAAAGACAGTGGAGCACAAGGAGGCCAAGTTCTGAGGGGCCAGGTCTGTGACATTCACATATGGCAGGAAGGGGAGGTTCAGGTGAATATTTAAAAAGGAGGGGCAGAGGAATCTTCTTTGCTAAAGGTGCTGCAGGTGATTTTGCCCCCAAATTCTTGGTTGAAAGAAAATAAATGGATCCAGACACCAGAGGCCAGACCAAGAAAGTCCAGTTGTGACTCAAGGCTTATCACTAGAAACAAATATATTCACCCCTTCCCCTTTATTGTTTCCCCCTTCCCCACTGTTTTCAAAACGTGTCTGTGTTTCCCTCTGGAGGCTGAACTGAACGCGGAGCAGGCTGTGAAGAGGAGAGGGTGCAGACCTGGCAGAAAGTAGGCTAATGTCACCAGGAGAGGGAATGTGAAACTGGCACTGAAAACTACTTTGCTAAAAATCTTGGAGTCCTCTGCTCTGGAGTCTGTGGTCCAGAGGGCCAGCCATCACCCAGAGAAGATGGAATTCTCCTTTCTAGAGTGTTTGTGTCCTGATAGGATTGCTTGTATTCAGGCTGCCCTACATTCTGAGGTATAAAATGTCTACCTTCTGACAAATTCAGCGTTGGAAAAATAGACTGCTGAGAATCCCTGAGCTTAATCTGGAACCATATCACGATCTGGGATTGGGAGCTCAAATATTAGAACCCTGGAGCCTGGGCATATATGCCTCTAAATATAACAATGGATAGCAATTCAACAAGGCAACCAACATTTATAAAGCATCTCCTCTGTGCCAGGCACTGGGCAAAAGTGAATTGATCCCTGTCCTCTGGGAATTTACAGCATACTATGAGGAGTTAAGTTACTGTTCAGCCCTTTGATCAGTGTGCGACTCTTCATCACCCCATTTGGGGTTTTCCTGGTGGAGATATTGTTGAGGTTTGCTACTTCCTCCTCCAGCTCATTTTACAGATGAGGAAACTGAGGCAGATGGGGTGAAGTGACTTGCCCAGGGTCCCACAGCTAGTTGCATCTGCGGTCAGATTTGAACTCACAAAGAGAAGTCTTCCTGATTCCAGCCTGGCATATTATGCATATATGGAAATGCAATTCTCCCTCTTTGTCCCTTTCTCTTTCTCTCTCTTTCTCTGTCTGTCTGTCTCTCTCCCTCTCTCTCTCTCTCTCTCACTAATAGCTATTCAAGCTTAAAACTTCACTAGGACTTATGGGACACCTTGAACACCCACCTCCACCCCACCCCACCCCACATATGTATATTTGGGAGATGTCTGTGTAAAGTGGTCAGTGAAATTATAGACTATCAAGGGAGAGAGTATGTAGGAGGAGGATGAACAATCATGCATGGTCAGATAGGGAGGAGGAGGACAGCAGGAGAGAGATGATGTTACCTGAGCTATGGGAGGAGGTAGTGTGCAGGAAGAGGGGGGGCGGTTAACAAGGTCAAAATCAGTGAATATCATTGTTAAATCATGTGTTTTATTTAAAAAAAATAGCAGATTTTGTAGCCAAAATCATCTTGTGTTGGGAAGTGGGTGGAGAAAATGTGTTGGCTAGGGTTCACCCACCTCAGAGTCCATTCCTCCAGCCCTACATGTTTTCTCATGGAAAGTCTTTTAGTAAATGATTAACACAGTTACTTACTGAGCTCCTGGATACCCCAAGTGAAAAACACAGGAGATTTTTAAAGCTCCAGAAGTACTTATTGTGAAGTTTTAAGTCAATTATCTAGAGAACAATACTCTGCTCTACAGGTCGTCCCCTGCATTCTTAAGCCTGTGGCAGGATTGTATTCCTTATTTCCACCTCCTAGATTGCCCCACCTTTCTCATAACCTAGATCATCATGAAAGTGAGTGCCCTTCAGTCACTGGGGGACCTGACCTGTGTTTGACATACCCTATGCCCACCTGGGGCTGCAGCTTTGTCCTCTAGCTGTTTTCAGGAGCTTGCCATCTCCCAAGTCATATTTTTGGCCTCATGTTATTGTAAGGCAGCCAGGAACCAAAGCCCCCAAATCAGGTAGGACAGACCCCTGGTAAGCTTTTCCAAAGTGAGGGGAAGGGGCAGTGTGTGTTAGCAGGAATGGGGAAAGTGGTGGTGAAGACATCTGCTAAATTTTCGCAGAAGATGGGCACCTTTTCTTCTGTTGGGCCTGGCAAAAGCTTCCCAAGAATCTAAGGACAGCAATGAACCATGTTCATAAATTACTGAAGCCAAGCAAACTTTTTGGATCTTGAAATCAACAATACCTCTGTAACTGCTGTATTATGCACCGTGCAAGTGCTGATTGGAAATGTATGCTAAGGAGCCCAAATGCCAGGGGAGAGCAATGTTTATTCATAGGAAGCGGCTAATGGCAAGGAAAGGAAGAGACTGCAGTCCAGTAGCTACTCCCTCCTGCTGATGCCTTCTTTGCAGGTCATTTGTTCTCAAGCTGCTGCATTAACTTTAGGGATTTAAACCTTAAAAATTAATAATCCATTCTTTTTCCTTTTAAAATTTTAAAATATGATACATAGCTGGGAAGTGTTAAAGGGAATCAAACTTGGAATCTGAGCCTTGTTTAGAACAGTCCTGATTTTTGCCATGGAATTGCTGAGTGACCTTGAGTAGTGAGGACTTCAGATGCTCAGAATATGGGACCTGGAGTCAGCAAGAGCTGCGTTCCAAGTCTACCTCAGACTAGCTAGCTGTGTCATTTTGCAATTCTCAGCCTGATTTTATTCATCTGCCTAATGAAAGAGTTGGGTTTGATTGCCTTTAAGGTCTCTATTAGCCCTAAATCTACGATCCCATGATATCTATTGACCCTTCCCACCATCTTCTTTCCTCAAAAATCTTCTTATTTCTTGGTAATCATCAAAATAATCTGGTACTGGCTAAGAAACAGAGTGGCAGACCAGTGGAATAGATTAAGTACATAGTAGGTAATGGCCGTACTAACCTAGTGTTTGATAAATGCAAAGATCTAAGCTTTGGGGACAAAAGCACACTTTGACAAAAATTGCTGGCAAAATTGGAAAGCAGTTTGGCAGAAACTTGGTATAGACCAACATCTCACACCATATACTGAGATAAAGTCAAAATGAGTACATGATTTAGATATGAAGAATAATATCATAAGCAAATTAGGGGAGTATGATATCTTACCTGTCATATCTATGGATAAGGGAAGAATTTATGACAAAATGAGAGAAGGCATTAGAAGTAAAATGAATAATTTTGATTACATTAAATTAAATAGGGTTTGCAAAAGAAATCTAATGCAGCCAAGATTAGAAGGAAAGCAGAAAAGTAGGTGTGGGGGGGAATTTTTAGAGCAAGTTTCTTTAATGAAGGTCTCATTTCTCAATATATAGAAAACAAAGTCAAATTTATAAGAATACAAGTCATTCTCCAACTGTTAAATGGTCAAAAGATATGAACAGGCAGTTTTTAGAAGAAGAAACCAAAGGTATCTATAATCACATGGAAAAAATATTCCAAATCATGATTAGTTAGAGAAATGTAAATTAAGATAACTCTGAGGTATTACTCCACACCTGTCAGACTGACTAATTGACAGAAAAGGAAAATGACAAATGTTGGAAGGGACGTGGAAAATTGAGACAGTAAAGCATTGTTGACAGGTTGTGAATTGATTCAACCATTCTGAAGAACAATTTTTAACTATGGGCAAAGGGCTATAAAACTGTGCATACCCTTTGATCCAATGGAGCAGGATGGAATCAGAAAACCTCAGGAAGAGCTATACGAACTGATGCAGAACGACGTGAGCAGAACCAGGAGAACATTGCACATAATAACAGCAATATTGTATGACAATCAACTCAGTAGTATAATGATCCAAGACAGTTCTGAAGGACTTATGAAAAATGTTGTCCACTTCCGGAGAAAGAGAAAAAACTGGTAGAATCTGAGTGCAGGTCAAAGCATACTTTAAAAATTTTTTCTTTATTTTTCTTGGGGTTTTTGGTGGGGGATTTTTGGTGTATGTATTTTCTTTTGCTCCATGGATAGTATAGAAATATATTTTGCATGTTTGAACATGTATAATGTATATCAAATTACTTGCCTTCTTAAGGACGGGGGAGGAGAGGCAGGGAAGGATTTTGAACTCAGTTTTTAAAAATGAATGTTAAAATTGTTTTTCACATGTAATGGAAAAAAATTAAATTAAAAAAACTTTCCTGCTTCTCTTCATGGGAAGAAGAAATGATTCTGTCTTTGATAAGACAAATTCTTCCATCTGGACCTATGAAACTATCCCCTATTGTTTCCTAGGCATTTGCTCAACTCTGCCTCTCCATAATACTCACTTTTTTCCTTACCAGTAGGCAAACTCTTGTTTACCCTTTCCTAAGGTGAAACTTTTTTGACCCTACTCCCCCAAACTATTGCACTAAAATCTCTGCCTTTTCATTGGTAATCAACATTTGCTGCTGTCCCTTCCTTACTACCCACTCATTCTTGGTGTCCTCACCATTTAATTGACATAGCGCTCTCTAAAGGAGATAGTATCTCCTCCCTTGGCTTTTGTGACCCTGCTCTTCTGACTGACATCTTGTTCAGAAATTAGGATCTGTGGGTGACCTTTGAATGTGTGACATCCATCAGTTGGAAGGGACAAAAGCCAGACCACAAGGTTTTAAGTATTAAGTGAAAAGAAGAATCAGAGATTTTAGTATGGTAGTTTGAGGGTATGGCATCAAAGGAAAATATTGTAGAGATGCAGAGTTGAGTGAGAGAGGAAATGACTGATGGAACAATATCTGGAGGAAACAATAGGGGATAGTTTCATAGGTACAAGTGGAAGAGTTAACCTTTTTACTGATAAACTGTTAAAAGAGTTTGTTTTTCAGAAAATGAGAGATTTGAACAGGAAAGAGTCAGTGAAAGTGAAAAGGATGAAATTGCACCAGAAGGGGTTAACATTGGAGCAAAGTCCCAGAAGAATTTTCATGGAGTTAGGGTCAAGAGCCAGATGGATAAATCAGCCTTGGCACAAGAATGTGGGATATTGTGAAAGAAATTATTATTTTCTATTATAACCAATTATTAAGTTAAGATTGAATTTCTTTTTCCTATTTCCTCATTTAGGGAGCAGTCATTGTAGGTCAGTCAGTCAGTCAGTCTCTAACAGACTGCACTGATAATGAGATTGGTCTAATGCTCCAGGAACATTCTTCTCTATGTTGGGCAGGACCCCACCCAACCGGGAGACTTTACTTCTGATTAAAGTGTAAATAGAACCGAATCTAGGTGAATTCCAGCCATAAAAGTATTAGGATGAAGCCATCGAAAGCCCCATACAGTTCCACGAGTAGTCTGCGTGGATTTTGTCCAGATAGCTGGAGGCAGCATCTCACAACTACTCATGTTCCCAGAAAAAGGAGCTGAAGCTTTTAAAACATCTCCTCATTCAATCCCTCATTAACCCCTCAGTGCTGATCTCCTCCTGTCAGGGACGCACACTTCTCCAAAGGTATTTAAGTATTCAATGATCTCCAAGGTCTTGTCTTTGGTTACTGAAAGAGACCACTGACCATCAATTTATTGATTATTTGCTAACCTAGTTGCTAGATTGTTAATTACCCAGAAATTCTGTCTCTGGGCTTTTCACTCATCTCAGAGATGAGGGCTAAGTATGAGGGGCAGTTGCAGGTACAGAGAAATTTTGAGATGGAGAAGAGAAAAGCTAAGGGGAATTAGATGCCATCACCAAGAGAGAGGAAGTAGGGTTGTAGTAGGGTGTTTGAGGGCAATGTAGTTGCCGTTCATCTTTCATTCTTGAAGAGGACCATGACGTCAGGAACGTGATGCCATGACTTGCAAGTGAATTGGATTTAAGTGAGGGAGGGCTGTACAAAGTCACCTGCCTCACTTTCTCCTCCAGAGCTATCTGGGTCCAGTGGTAAGCTATAGATCAGGACAACTGGAGAGGGTCCCAAGGCAAGGTGAAATTGTTTAGAATGGCTCTTGTGAGCAAGGTATTAGGGAGGTGAGTAAGAGGTGAATGGAAGGATTGCTGGCCAAGGACTGATAGCTAAGAGGAATTTAGAGTAGACCCAAGTAACATTGCTGGGTGATTGTCAAGCAGAACCAAAACCAAGGAGGGGGTAACTAAAGCTTTGTCCTAGGGCACTCATCCTTAGAGGGTGTGGGCATCATATGCAGTCCATCAGCAATTAAGGACCATGGTAACTAGTTAGTAAGGAATAATAAGGTTAAATAGGGAGTTCTTCACACCAGTGGCCTCATCCAGGTGAGCATTTCCTCAGTTCTATGTGCCTCACATCCTGCATTTCATGCCTCTTCCCCAGAACACAAAAATTGTTAGTTACAGATCTTTCATATAGCAGCATTCAGTAGCCATGAACACAAGCCGAGATATCAAAGACAGTGTATGTATGTATGTATGTATGTATCAAAGACATAAAAGTATGTCCCATAAAATGCATACTGTAATATAGTCTATCTATTGGTACATATATGTATATATTTCATATACTATGTACATAAGGATATTTATTTTTTTATAATCCCAAGGATTCTTCTTATTTCTCCAAAGTATGCCCAACAGAAAAGGTAGCAAGTTTGAAGTCATATGAAATCCTTGGAAATTAAGTTCCATGAATGTAAAAAAAATTCTGACCCCAAACCTAACAATACTTCAGAAGATTCCTGAAGAACCTCTTTCTCTGTTATTCAAGCAACAGCCTTCAAGGGCTCTCAGCCAGTTGGAATAAGAAGGAAAAAAGAAAGGGAAAAGCTCTTTTTATCAATAAGTAAGCGAGATTGGACTTGAGGGTATGTCAGAAACAACTAAGGTGATAATTAGGAGTCAGACATCTGAGCCGAGAAGCAAAGAAGGCTGGAAGTCCGGTCACTAGAAGGAAGATTAATGAGGATGGTGTCTGATTTTTAATGACATGAAAAGGGGCACCACATGCCTGCTTCTATGTTCCCATGCCAACCGACAGCACGTGGATCAGGTGCTTCTCCCTGAGCCAGAAGGAAAAAAACATTTGTTTTTCAGGCTAGTAAGAGACTTAAAATCAGAAAGCTCTGGGTTCAGATACTGCTTGTAACACTAGCTAATTGATCAACGATAATTCCTTCAACATCATTAGCTTTAGTTTCCTAATCTGGAAAAAGAGTATAATACGTGCAGCACCTCTCTCAAAGGATGTGTTGGGAGACTTCAGTGAAATCATGCATTTAAAGAACTTTGTAAACTTTAAAGCACCACGTAAATACTAATGACTGTTATTTTTGTTTTCGGGGATGGTTCTAGATCTCAGAAATCTCATACGATCTCATACGATAAATTAATTACAAGGACATTCATTGGCTCATTTTATATTTTCTAGCTAGAGTACATTTTGTTCTGAAACCTGAGTGCCAAGGTGTGAGTTAAAAAAATTTTTAAGGTTAAAAAAGTAAACGACAACAAAAACCCTTTACTATCTGCTGATGTACCCACTCCTTGGAATGCTTCCTTGATGTTACATAGATGGGTAAAGTCAAGGATTCACCTGTAGAAAAATGCCTTTGAAAATAGGATCAATTCATCTCTGTGAAAGTTTAGTTGGGGTGTTTTTGCATCTTCCAAAGAATTCTTTTGATCACATGCACTATGAAAATTCATTGAACTGACTGTAAGCTGGTTGGGGGCTGAAGACCATATCTTAAAAAACAGTGATAACCATAGCCCCCCTTCACCAGCATTTATTTTCTTTTCCTTCCATCTTCCCCTCCACTGGGAAAAACAAAAGCCAAACCCTTGAAATAATTCATTTTATTTCATATAATGACGATCAGCAGCAGCATCTCCCACTGTTTCAGCCCTGCTCCCTCACATGCTGGAAAAAAAGAGTCACATGCACTCAGAGCACCTGCAACATACCTGGAAGTTTTCAAAGCCTTGTAGCTGGGGAAGCTTTCCAAGGTTGAGAAAGGGGAAGTTAGGGATGAGGTCAGTGTTCTTGCTCCCCTTCCCACCCACAGACCTTCTTCCATCAAGTCTGAGCACTGGATGGGTGCTATATGGGCGTATAATAAAGTAAAACCAATTCCTCTCGGGGCCATGTCCAAACCTGTATGTCTCATTCTGCATCTCGAGTCCATCCCCTGTAAGGTGGCTAGCATGCATCACAGGACAGTATCTTATTCATTTATGTATTTCCTTCAGGGTTTGGGACAGTGCCACATATAAGGTGATGCTCAGGACATTTACTGAAGGAATGATTAAATAGATGAATTCTGGAATATGGCAGATGGCGGTGATATGATATAACATTAGAGTATTGTGTTTCTAGTATTTAAACTATTACTACTACGGCAACTAGGTGTCGCAGTGAATAGAGCGCTAGGTTTGGAATCAGGAAGACTCAGCTTCCTGAATTCAAATCTGACCAGCTGTGTGACCCTGGGCAAGTCACTTTACTGTCTTCCTCATCTATAAAATGATCTGGAGAAAGAAATGGCAAACCGCTTCAGTACCTTTGTCAAGAAAACCCCAAATGGGGCATGAAGAGGTGGACATGACTGAAAAACAACCAAACAATCATAGTATTATGTTACAGCGTACTACCCTATAATGCTATATTTTATCTACCCATGTAACAATCCATAGAATATTAAATATAAAAGGATAGTAGAATGACTGACTCCCAGGACTATTTCTGCACTCCACCGAAAAAGGTAAGAGGAGAGGAATGCTATCATTGTGAATAATTGATCCCATACTGTTTAGTCTTGAACAAGTCACTTAGCCTTTGGTGGTGTCTATTTCTTCATGAAAGGACAGGCAGCCTGGGGGAGCAGCGGATCAGAAAGACATCTCATGAGTTCAAATGCAGCCTCAGGCATGTATTAGCTGTATGACCCTGGGCCAGTCACTTAACCTCTGTCTACCTCAGTTTCTTCAACTGTAAAATGGAAATCATAATAGCATCTGCTTCCCAGAGTTGAAGGTCACTTCCACATGTTAATCTAAATCTATGATTTTAGGAAACGGCTTTGTGAGAAAAACTTAGCAGGTGATAGTAGACTCAATACCCACTATTAGTCAATGGTGTGACATAGCTGCCATCTTCTGTCTCTGTGTTCGGATGGAGATCCCCAGCAGAGCACCCCTGTAGAAAGCACAGCCAGAACAAAGCATCATGCTAAAGAGGAAAGACAAAGGTTGTCAAGGCTCAGAGTGACATTATTTGGACCTGGGGCTAACAGAGTGCGATAGTCATGAGGCAGCCTAAAGGTGAGAATCAGATTTCAGGGAAAATGAGCTCAGAAGGTAAGATGCTTGAGAAGCTATAGGCAGGAGGAAACCTAAGCAAGGCCAGACGCCAGCAGGGGTGATTTTGCTGGAGGATTTTAAGTTCTGAGACATGAGAGATTAGTATACCGTATTGTGCTCACTACTACCTTCCACCCCTAGAACCAGTGTAAACTGGGATCCTGATTCCTTCCCACAAAGGACTCTGGATTCACATGGGTCTGATCCCAAGGACTGATTCCCAAGAGAGTAAGGTTCCCTCCGGTTCTTTACCCTAAATAAAGCTTATCATAATATAGCTCAAATCAAGGATTTCCCAAGTATGGCTAACAGGATCCCAACTCCCGACTCAGTTCTCAAAGTATGTCTAGATATAGGACGGCCCTTGTTTTCTCTACCACAGAAAATGCATGAGACGAAAGGATTCATAGGAGACTGTATAAAAACAGAAATAGGGTCTTTAACTCATTAGTCTCCCCTGGAAGGTAAAAACGCTTTAGGGAACTGCTGAACACGTTCCTCATTCATCTCCGGTTGGCATTGCCTCACCAACTCACGGCAATACCAGAGTTGATAAGGTCCAATCTCTTGTCCTGCCATGGTCTGGGCTTTAGTCTCTGGTTTGGGGGTCAGCACTGTGGGATCTCAGGAGCTAGAAGGGACAATAGAGATAACCCACCTTACGGTTTGTGGCTACAGACGCTGGTAGTAGGACATGGCCGTATCTCTGCTTCCTCCTCTTGTAGCCTGACACCTGGCTCCTTATTAGACTCAAAAAATGGGGAAAAAAACACTTTGGAAGTTTTAGATTTATTCATTTATTTACTTCATTAGCTCAATTTTTAAAAAATTCAATGTGACTCCTCTTTTTCCTACTCCTTCCTCTGCCAGTCTTCTGGACTTTTGTCTTGCGACTGGACTTGGGTGACTCTGAAAGAGTGAGGCCAATGACATTGGGAAGTTCTGCATTAGTCACCCAGAGTCATGACATCTCTGTGAAGTCATCGGTCCTCTTCAGAAAGGAAGGACGAACAGCAGCGACTCCACCTCTGCTTAGAGGAGTGTAGATCCTGCTACTGGGCTCATCAGAAAATCCTTGAAAAAAAGGAAACTCCAATAAGCTTGTTTCCCACAGAGGCAGCATTTGAAAAGGATTCATATCATCCAATAAAAAAAATGAATTGAGTTAGGAGGGAAAGGAAAAGAAATCTAGGACTTTCAAAAGGAGGAAGGCTATTAGGACAGAATATTATATACATTGCTGCATATGGTTTCTCTCTTGGATGATTTTAGTTATTTTTCTTTGTTACAACAGAGGGTTAAATCTGGAACTGATTTGATATTTTATATTTATTTTACATATACATGCTTTGGTGGTTGTTCAGTTATTTTGGTCATGTCCGACTTTCTGCAACCCCTTTTGGAGTTTTCTTGGTAAAGATACTGGAATGATTTGCCATTTCCCTCTCCGGCTTGTTTTACAGATGAGGAAACTGAGGCAAACAAGGTTAAGTGACTTGCCAGAGTCACATAGCTAGGAAGCATGAAGCCAGATTTGAATTCAGGAAGATGAATTTTCCTGATTCGAGGCCCGGCACTCTATCCACTGTGCCACCTAGCTGCATAGGTATGTATGTGTATATATGCATTTGTGTGTATGTGTATTTCATATGCTTGTATGCATATATCTTCCCTATTATTGGGAATGTCAGATTCTTGAAGGAAGAGGCTATTTAATTTTTATCTTTTGATACCCTATTTGGTCCATAGTAAACCATAAATAAATGCTTCTTAATTGATTGACTGGCTGAAGGGTAGTGGGAAATCATAACCACAAAAGGCATCAATGAGATGTATTTTTTAAAAAATAATATTGATGTCTCCTTTTAAGAAAAATATCTTGGAATGAAAGTAATTCTCCAAACTTGTGAGTGCCTCTTCCCTTTGTCTGGCTTTGGATCTGGAAGTTCTTTTTTCAAATCAGTCAATTTGATTACTACAGGAGAACCTAGTGGATAAAGAGCTGACGTCTAAGCCAAGAAATCTTGGGAGCTTCTGACACATACTGTCTGTAGGACCCTGGGCAAGTCATTAACTTCTCAGTGCTCTAGGTCAGAGGTGTCAAACTCACTGGCAGCCTAATACTCCAAATTAGATTAAAATGTAATTGGGAAATATTTAACAAAATACAAATACAACAAAACAGATTAATATGATATTTTAAAATTAAATCTATAATGTAGGGCACAGGGATTCTTATGAAAAGATTAGGCAGCATAATGGATAGAGCCTGGAGTCAGGAAGAAAGACCTGAAATCAAATCTGGCCTCAGACACCTGCTCACTGTATGACTTAAGGCAAGTGACTTAATTGCTGTTTGTCGCACTTTCCTCATCAGTAAAGTGGGGACAGTAAGAGTACTAACGTCCTGGAATCGTTGTAACTTCCAATTGAGATAACAATTGTGAATAACCGTCAGGGTTAACACAGTGCCTGGTGTGTGGCTGGTGCTATATAATCGTCAACTACATTTCTCAAGGGAGCTCCCTATACCAAAAAAATCTTAGCTCCCATCTCTATCCCTAATATTACATAGAGCTAGTGTGGAAAGTAAAATGACACCAAGGTAAGGTAAACTGAGGCATGATCTTCTCCTGGGCAAAACTACATACAGTTAATTGACAGTGACACTTATAACTGTTAATAAAATGGATTAAGATTGGTCTCCTTAGTAGGTCAGTGACCACAAAGGGGTCAAAAAGACCCTATTTAGGGAGACACTTGTTGTCTGTCATTTGTTCTCAAAGAGGATCAATGACGTCAGGAGGTTGATGTCTTGACTTGAGAGGGAATTGGATTTAAATGAGGCAGAGCTGTGCAAAGTCATCAGCCTCACTCTCTCCTCCAGAGTCACTGGAGTCCAGAGGGAAGACATAGGTCAGGATGACTGGAGATGGCCCCCTAGGGAGACCCTAATAATACCCAGAAGGAGGGAGTGGGGAGAAGTAGTTGGAAAATCTTAAGATTAGCTGCAGTTGGGGAAAGTTGATTGGCCCTTCAGGTGTGGTTAATCACTCCCCTCTATGACAATTAAGGGGGCAGGGCAGAGGTGGAGTAAAAGCAGGGACTTGCTTGAGGTCTCCCCCAAATCCCTCCAAATACTTGTAAAAAATACCACAGAATGACAGTGAAGCAAATCCTCAGCCCAAGACAGTCTGGAAGGTCCATGGGAAGCATCTATTGCACTGGGCTGGGAGCTGAGCACAGTCCAGTGTGGGCAGTATCAGCACAGACAGGACCTAAGCAAGCCTTAGGCGACTAAACTCCTGGCACCTCGGACAGTTTCCAGGTTTCTCGACCCCATAATGCTGAGGACAACTTGGAAGGTCAGTGGAAAAAGCCTATCAGACTTCTGTGAGAGCGTAACATAGTCTGGCCCAAGCCCAGGGCTTGCAGAGCTTGCAGCAGTCACAGTAGCAGCAGCTGCTATTTCTGGAGCTGTAGGCCCACAGATTGTGTGGGAATCTTTCGTCTGATCAGAGTGGGATTGCAGGAATCTCTTTGCTGGTGCTGAGGAAGGATTCCCTTGCTTTGTCCTGCTTGGATATGGGTTGCCATCCTGGGTCGTGGTCCTCGAGTGAGGTGTTGGAGAGGAAATACTCCTCAGTGTTCCAAGGCAGAAAAGAGTGCTTGAGGTCACTCACAAACCAGAGCACAGACCAGAAGAGGAGTAAACACCTCTCTTTTGATCATACAACTTTAGAAGAGCTGAAAATGTACAGGTCCCTACAAGTATTTCTGAAAACAACTGCACAAAGCCCCTGAAACTTGGGACAGTAAACCACCACCCCTCTTTCTGGAAACAGAACACTACCCTGACAAAGAGTTTAGAAGTCAAATAATTGACTAGGGAAATGAGAAAACATCAGAAAAAAAAAACTCAGACTACAGAATCTTACTTTGGTGACAAGGAAGATCAAACCATACAACCAGAAGAAAACAAAGTCAAAAATCCTCCACCCAAAGCCTCCAAGAAAAATAGGAATTGGTTTCAGGCCATGCAAGAGCTCAAAAAGTATTTTGAAAATCAAGTAAGAGAAATGGAGGAAAAATTGGGGAGAGATATAAGAATAATGCATGAAAATCATGAAAACTGACTGAGCTTACTAAAGGGGACCCAAAAAACAGCTCAAGAAAATAACACCTTAAAAAATAGACCAACTCAAATGGCAAAAGAGGTTCAAAAAGCCAATGAAAAGAATGCCTTAAAAAGCAGAATTAGCCAAATGGAAAAGGAAGTCCCAAAGCTCACTGAAGAAAATGATTCCTTAAAAATTAGAATGGAGCAGATGGAAGCTAAGGACTTTATGAAAATCAAGAAATTATAAAGCAAAACCAAAAGAATGAGAAATAGAAGACAACATGAAATATCTCATTGGAAGAACTGACCTTCAAAATGGATCCAGGAGAGATCATTTAAAACTTATTGTACC
>CM053769.1:695809670-695834061 GCA_028658325.1 Potorous gilbertii | reverse complement strand
AATAACAATATTTAGGAAGGCAGATAGAAATAATTTTAGTTCAGTACACTCGCCCCCCCACCCCTACCTGGAACTGGGGAGAATAGTGTGACTGGCTTTGCAAGCCCCAGTCTTCTACTCTCCCCTGGCAGGAATCAATTTTTTCTTCAAAGAAAGGTGAAAAAGATTATAATGACTTCTATTCATGCTTTCCAGTGAGTCATATCTAGATAGACCTATGTGGACACGCATGACATCCATGGACAATACACATACACCATATATACATATATATGTATATATATACATATATGTGTGTGTGTATGTGTATATATATATATATATATATACATTAGAAAACTTACACAAAAGAGAAATCTTTAAATGATGAAATAAAGATGAAATTATTTTTAATCCTAAAGTCATTAAGGAACCACTAGATTTTATTGAGTTGAAGAATGGCAGGTCAGGCCTGCACAAAATCATGGCAGAGAATCTGGAGAAGGAAGGGACTTAAAGCAGGAAGACCAGTGAAGAAACCATTGCAACAGACTAAAGGTGAGATGATGAGGGACCTGGAGTCAAATGGTGGCTGTGTGAACAGAGAGAAGGGGATATGGAGAAAGATATGGAGAACCAACAGGACTTGCCTACTGATTGGAAATGTGCAGTGAGGAAGAGGAAGGAATCAAGAATGACTTGTATGCCTAGAAGAACGGTAGAGCCCATGACAGTAGCAGGGAACTTTGGAAGATGGATGAACTTGGAAGGAAAGACAAGGTAATCTGATCTTCGATGCAGATCACAATCCATCCATGCTTGCATATCCTGGGTGACTCACTCTAAACTAGCCAAAATAAAAAAGGAGGAGGCGTATGCTTACTCACCATTCACTGTCCTAAACATGGAGCCCACCCTCCAAAGGCACCTGCCTCAGCCACAAAGTGATCTTCATGGAAGAGGATGGAGGCAAAATTTCCCAGTGGAACCTGCACAGCTCCAGAGAGGGGTGATTAGTTTAGGTTATAATTGTCCTGAGTAGCTGATACCAGGCTGAAACAAAGGAAGGTTGGGAGATTACATAGCAGGGAAAGGGGGTGGAGTGTTAGGGAATAATGTATGTGTGAAAGAAATAAGCTTCCATGATTGTAGGAGGGGAAGGGAGAGTGTGTCACTTTTCTTTCTGCCTGTTGATCACAAACCCTTGGAGTCAGGCCAGGGTCCACCAGGACACCCCAGCATGGTGACCTTTGGTCTATAAGGCTTCTTATCTAATGGTTTGTCCACTGGCATCATTGTTTATAGAAGCTAAAGGGTCAAGTGGAAGAGGACAAAACTTGGAGTTCAGGAAAACCTGAGTTAAAATCTGGTCTCAAACACTTCCTATCTGTGTGACCCTGGCTGAGTCAGCTTCTCTCATCTCAGTCTTCTTATCTGCAAAATAAGAATAATAGTGCCTCATAGATTTTTGTGAAGACAAAATTAAATTAAATTAAAAAGATCAGAGCTGAATAGAAAATTTGACTAAAATACAAGACTCAAGAGAAGCATACAAAGGTAAAGAGAAAAGGGAAATCATAAGGGGCTTAATAAGATTAAACTGTTTACATTCCTACATGGGAAGATGATATTTGCAACTTATAAGATCTTTCTCATTATTAGGGTAATAGAAAAAGTATATATAGACAGAAAGCACAGGTATGAGTTGAATATGAAGGGATCAGATCTAAAATTAATAAAATTAAGGGGTGAGAGAGGAATGTACTGAGAGAAAGAGAAAGCTAAAGGGAGAATGGGGTAAATTATCTCACATAAAGGAAGAAAGAAAAGTTTTTACCATGGAGGGGAAGAGGGGGAGGTGAGGGAGAGTGAGTGAATCTTACTCTCATCAGGATTGGCTCAAAGAAGGAGCCACATAGACACTCAATGGGGTATAGAAGTCTATCTTACCCTATAGGAAGAAAGGAGAGAAAAGGGATAGGGTGGGGTGATAAAAGAAAGGGCAGATGGGGGAGGGGTAGTCAGAAGTAAAACACTTGAGGAGGGACAGGGTGAAAATAGAGAGAGAACAGAATAAATGACGGAAGGAGGTAATAGGCTGGAGGGAAATACATTTAGCAATAGTAACTGTGAAAAAATTTTGAGGCAAATTTCTCTGATAAAGACCTCATTTCTCAAACATGTAGAGAGAATTGAGTCAAATTTATAAAAATAAGAGTCATTCTCCAATTGATAAATGATCAAAAGAAATGATCATTTTTCAGATGAAATAATCAAAGTTATCTACAGCTATATGAAAAAATACTCCCACTCACTATTGGTTAGAGAAAGGCAAATTAAAATTCTGAGATACTACTTGATATTTATTAGATTGGCTAATAGGACAGAAGTGGTAAAGGACAAATGTTGGGGGGGTGTGGGAAAAATGAGACATTAATACAATGTTGGTGGAGTTGTGAACTGATTTAACTATTCTGTAGAGTAAGTTGAATCTATGTCCAAAGGGCTATAAAACCATGCACACCCTTTGACCTAGCAATACCACTACTAGTCTGTATCCCCAAAGAGAAAAAAAGCAAAAAAGGTAAAGGAGCTTTATGAGCAAAGATATTTATAGCAACTCTTTTCTGGGGGCAAAGAATTAGAAATTGAGAGGATACCCATCAACTGGGGAGTGGCTGAACAAGTTGTGGTATGTGATTATGATGGAAGGCTATTGTACTATAAGAAAGGATGAGCAGGATGCTCTCAGAAAAACCTGGAAAGATTTCCATGAACTGATACAAAATGGAATGTACTGTGTACAAAGTAACAGCAATATTGTGAGATGGTCAGCTGTGAATGACTTGGCTATTTGCAGCACTACAAGTTGCAATCCACACAACTCTTGGAGGACTTGTGATGAAAATTTCTCTCCATCCCCACACAAAGAACTGATGGGGTCTGAACACGGATTGAAGCAAGCTTTGTTTTTCATCCTATTTTTCTTGAAGTTTATTTTGTCTATGTTTTCTTTCACAACATGACTACTATGGATATGTTTGCATGACTGCACATGTATAACTTGTATCAAATTGCTTTCCATCTCAATGGGGATGGGAGGAAGGACGAAAAGGGAATTTGGAACTCAAAGTTTTAAAAATGACTGTTAAAAATTGTTTTTACATGTAACTGGGAAAATAAAATATTAAATGAAAACATTACAATTAAAAAAAAGAAATCCATCGCCCTAAGCAGGGTTTGGTGATAGGTAGAATTTTACCCATGAATTTGAGAGGTGCAGTGTTTTTTAGGTACTTTTCCCAGAGGGAAGTGGGGAGGTCAAAGTAATGAAACAACTGTGGCATGCATCTGGGGGAATTCAGAATCCCCTATTTAGAAGAGAATTCAGAGGTCACTTTGTCCAACTTGTACCGGAACAAGAATCCCTGACATGTGATCTTCCAGTCTCTGCTTGAAATCCTCCAGTGCTAAGAAACTCCGTTAACAGCCTGGTTCATTTTGGGGCAGCTCCAAGTGTTCAGAATCTTTCCCTAGCCTGAGGGAGGGGCAGTAAAGGAAATCTCAGAAGAGGTAGGGTTCAAACTGGGCCAGGAAGGAGCAGTAGGATTTGGCTAGGAGGCATAGGATGAGTTAGAAAGAAATGATGTGACCAGAGGGTGAGGCAGAGATACTCCAGGAGTCTTCATCGAGTCAGAGATAAGACCTTTGCTGACTGGTGTCAGAAGGTTTTCTGTAAGAATTTTGTGTATTTGCAGAAACCAAAGTTTTAACTTTAAAGGATCATTAAGGTCAACTTGTAGGAAATATTGAATGCCAGACAAAGGAGTTTGGATTTTATCTGGGGGTAATAGAAAATCATTGGGAGATTTTAAAGCAGAGAAAGACATCCTAAAAGAGATGTTTTAAAAATCTAGCAGTAGCGTGTAGGATGGCTTCATGGGACATAACCTGCTTTGTGGGAGTCACATGACTTGGCCTGTAATGATAACCCAGAAAATTCAGTAGGCGTAGACACTTGGAAGCTGTAGGAAATTTCCATTGGAATCAAGCAAACGCCACTTTTGATTGAAGGAATTACACTCCCATTCAGGGCCATCCAGAAAATATGACAAGCTTGGGTCCTCTAACACCAAGGAAATAGGTCTTGGAGTGATTAGGAGAAGGAATAGAAGAGAGAAAGAAGGGGTTTGGGGGAGGGAAAGACCTGAGATACTTTTTAGAAAAATATTAGTATCCCCAATTACATGTTAAAATAGTTTTTCACATTTTTTAACATGATAGTGCTGAGGAAGATCGTACTTTGTCCAAAGTCACGTAGATAGTGGGTGGCAGAGTCAAAGAGCAGAACCCAGGTTTCCAGGGGTCTCTCCACTCCATGTTTATTGACTGGCTGGCTTATTCCTGAGTGGAATTACTTCAAATAAGGGGAAAGGTGCTAGATTTCAAGTCAAGAACCTGGTTTCAAATCCCAGCCTACTTAGATATTTGACTTTGGGCAAGTCACATCATCTTTATAGGACTCAGTTTCCTTTTCTGCCAAAAATGATGGTATTGGACCAGAAGAGTTCTAAGGTTCTTTCTATCACTACCTCCATGATGCTCCCATAGAACCCTTTCCATCTCACAGGAGGCATGGGCAGGACTGAGGTTGAGTTCAGTCCTGAGGGGACCCTGGCACCTGGAAATGCAGAATCTTCTAAATTTCAGCTGCTGAAGGCTCTCAACTAGAAGTGTCCAACTCTGGCTCCAGCCAAACTCCCAAGTAGGCCAAGATTAAAATGTAATTAGGAAATATTTAACAGAATAAATAAAAATATAACGCAGCAGGGGTAGCTACGTGGTGAGGTGGATAGAGCAGTGGCCCTTGAAGCCAGGAGGTCCTGAGTTCATATCCAGCCTTAGACTCTTACTAGCTATGTGACCCTGGGCAAGTCACTTAACACTGATTTCCCCACACACACACACACAAATACAATGCAGCATTGATAACATTAATTTGTGGATTTCTAAGACAACATGTGACCTGCCAGGATCATTTCTATCCAGGTTTGATACTACTTCTCTAGATGCCTACTGAGCAGTGCAGGATGTCATAGAGAGACTCAAAGGAGAAGATCACCTCTAGTGGGTTTTGTCACTAGTCTGTAAAACTATTGCAGGACTTTGTTTAGAAATGACTGCATTTTTCGAATTAATTTGTATGAATACCCAACACACAGTTAATCGATAGGAATCATCTGCACTGTGGGCTGGGCTGGCCTGTTCACAGACTCTCTTTGGAAGCTCTGGAGAGCTAGTGGGCTGGTTTGTTTGTTTGTTTGAATAGCAGGGGGTATGAATTAGGGTTTGCTTGACAATATTTATTCCTGTTTCATTTGCACTTAACAAGAACAAAAAGCTCTGACTAATGGTCTCCTCACTTCATGTGAACCACCGTAACCATAGCTGAATCATACGGCTTCTTAGCTTATTATCATTCCCTGGGAATCGTGGCAGATGTCCTTGAACCTATTTAATTTAGCAGAAGCATCATTCAGGAGAGCCTTCTTTATCATTCTCCAACATGCAGTTCGGTTATTGCGTCATCTCAATCCTTGCTGGAGGGCTTCAAGGATGCCCAGTCATCCCACACAGCCATCAGGAGCCCCTACAATGGAGCCGTGACCTTCAGAAACACAAGGGTTCTACATGAGCTCAGAGGCTGGGTAAGGGCACAGCTGCCAAGTACTAATTAAAGTTGAAGTAGAGATACACAAGAGAAGGGACTTCAAGTGAGAAGTTTGCTTTATTACTGACAGTCTCAGAAAAGGAGGCACTGAGACAAGTTTCTCCTGACAAATCATCACCTTGCCCATAACTTGCCAAGAACTCCACTTCACCCTTCCCATGACAAACACATCATCACCAAGCCTAAAAGGACAGATCTTCTTTCATTTCTGTCAGATCAAAAGAACATAAATGGTCTAAGAGAGACCATACTTTGTTTTTGAGAAAGGCAGTGTGGCATAAAGGATAAACCACTCTAACTGGTCATAGCACCAGGAAGACCTTAATTTAAGTGTCATCTCTGACACATACTGGCTAAACTGTATGTAATGGGTTTTACTATAGCTTAAGAAATTATAAATATGAAAAATTCAGAGGATCATGGAAAGATTTATATGAACTGATACAGGATGAAATAAGCAGAACTAAAAATATAATGTACAGAATAAACATAAAAATGGAAATGGAAAAAAAAGAAAAATAGAGAAATGCAAGGGTATGTAATTATGATGACCAAATAGTCCTGGAGAAGAATTGAAAACAATGTTCTTTTCTGCCCTCTTCATAGAACTGGGAGGGGAATGATGGGCATAAAATGCTGCAGACACGGTCAGACACAGTTGATGTGTTGGTTGGCTTTGGTGAAATTTTTTCTTTTTACAATTTTTTGTTAAGAGTAATAGTTTTGGCTTAAAAGAAAAGTTCATTGAATTTTAAGAAGAAATGACACAAAACCAGAATAATTAGAGACTGTAATGTGGTCCTATCATACCTAAACAAATCCACTAAAAAGTTAAACAAAAAGAAGTTAAAGACCTGATTAGCCTGTTAGGAAAGTAAAATATGATAGATCTTTGGCAATTACAGTCAGAGAAATAAAGAAAATTATTAGAAACAACATTGTTCATTTATATGCCAATGAAATGGATAAATGAAATAAGGAATATTTACAATGACATACAATTATAAGTACAAAATAAATAAAATTTAAATAACCTAATCTCAGAAGAAAAGAAATTGAGTAAACCATAGACACACTCCCAAAGAAAAAATATTAGATAGTATTTGTATAGCATTTAGCACAGTGCCTGGCATATAGTTGATTCCTTCTGCTTCTCTTCCCTTCCCAGCTCTATACTACTGGATGGATTTACAAGTGAATTCTATCAAACATTTAAAAAAACCCAATTAACTTTAACATTATAAAAACTATTTGCAAAAATTGGAAAAGAGGAAATCTATGAAATTCCTTTTGTGAAACAAATATAATCTTGATACATAAACCAAGAAGAAAGAGAAAGAAAACTATAAATAAATGTCCTCAATGGATGATGGTGCAAATATATTGAATTAAATGTTGGCTAGGAGACTACAGTGACATATTAAAAGGATTATACATTGTAAAGGAAGGAGGTTTAGCAGTATTGGATCTTAAACTGCATTATGAGGCAATAATGAACAAAGCTAACTTGTACTAGCCAAGAAATAGGTGGATCAGTGAAACAGAATAGATATCCAATACAGAGTAGTAAATGATTATAGTAACCTTGTATTTGACAAATGTAAATAAGCTTTGAGGACAAAAATTCAATATTTGGTAAAAATTGTTGAGAAGACTGGAAAGTAGTCCGGTAGAAACTAGGTATAGGCCAATATCTTACACCATTTACCAAGATAAGGTTAAAATGGATACATGATCTCGATATAAAGGGAGGTATTACAAATAAGTTAGAAAAACATGCAATATGCCACCTATCAGACTTATAGATAAGAGAAGAATTTGTAAATAAATAAGAGATAGAGAGTACTGTGAGATGTAAAATGGATAATTTTGCTTATATTAAATTAAAAAATAGGTTTGTACAAATAAAACTAATGTAGCCAGAATAAGAAGGAAAGTGGGACAATGGAGGAAATTGTAGACAGTTTCTCAGATAAAGGTCTCATGTCTCAAATATATAGAGAACTTTGGCAAATTTTTAAGAATATTAGTCATTCCCCCAACTGATAAATGATGAAAGGATATGAATAGGCTGTTTTTGGATGAAGAAATCAAAGCTACTTATATCTTTAAAATGCTCTAAATTTTTATCGATTAAAGAAGTCCAAATTTAAACAATGTTGAGGTATCATCTCACCCCTATTGGATTGGCTAAAATGATAGAAGGGGAAAATGATGAATGGTGGAGGGATTGTGGGAAAATTGGGACATTAATACACCATTGGCAGAACTGTGAATGATCCAACCATTTTGGAGAACAATCTGGGATTATGCCCAAGAGTTATAAAATTATGTATGCCCTTTGAAGCAGCAATACAACTCTTAGGTCTGTTTCCTGAGCTGAGAGGGGAGAAAGGAAAAGAACTGTATGTTCTAAAATATTTAAAGCAGATCTAGTTGTGGTGGCAAAGAACTGGGAACTGAGGGGATGCCCAGCAATTAAAGAATTGCTAAACAAGTTGTAGAATATGATTGTGAGGGAATGCTATTGCACTGTAAGAAACAATGAATAGGTTGATTTTAGAAAAACATGTAAATACTTACATGAAATGATGAAGAATGAAATAAGCTAACCAAGAGAACGTTGTATACAGTAAACAGTATTGCTTGAAGAACTGTGAACAACTAAGCTATTCTGAATATTAAAAATATTCAAATCAACTAAAAAGGACCTATGAAGGAAGATGCTCCAGAGAAAGGACTATTAAATAGAACTATGCATAGTATAGTTTTACATGTGTGTGTGTGTGTGTGTGTGTGTGTGTGTGTGTGTGTGTGTGTGAAATGGTCTTTTCTAAGGCAGGGCAGGGAGGGAGGGAGAAAGACAGTTCAGAACTAAAAATGTAACCAAAAAATAAAATTAAAAATTTTAAATTAAAAAAATAAAAATGTTATACATTAATACCACGTTAGATGTATACAAGGAATATAAGATTAGTTAAACATTAGGAAAACTGTAAATAGAATAAACCATATTAATTTTTAAAATCCATCTAATTACATGAATAGATGCAAAAAAAAGTTTTTGACAAGATATATCACCTTCTTATGTTAAAAAAAACAACCACTTTTTAAAATCCTCGGAATCATGTTCCCTTATATGGTAAATATCATCTTTATAGAACCAACGACTAGAAAATTAATGGAGAACTAATACAGAATGCTAGAAACTTTTTTAACAATTCAGCAGTAAAGCAAGGAATGTTACAACTATTCTTTTGCTAGCTCTAGAAATACTAGCTGTAGCAGAAGACAAGAAAAATAGAGAAAATAAGCATAGGCAAATAGGAAACAAAATTAGCACTTTTTTGCAAATGATATGATGGTTTACTCAGAGTACTCTAGAGATTCAACTAAAAATTAATTCAAACATTTCAGCACTTTATTTATAGTACCAGAATATAAAATAAACTGACAAAAAATGTTTACCTGTCTATACATTATCAATAAATCTCAGAAGAAAATGAAGAAGAAACTTCATTTAAATTAACTATAAAATGTGAAAAATGTTTGGGAGTCCACTGACAAAAAAACACATGGAAATGCAAGGACAAAACACTTTATGGAAATAAAGTCAGACAAATAATTGAAGAAGTGTTCATGGCTACAATTAGGCCATGAAAATAGAATAAGAATTGTAATGCCCCCCACCTAATTAATTTGCAGATCCAGGTCTATAACAGTTAAGTGCCAAAGGTCTATTTTGAAAGAGCTAGAAAGAATAATAAAATTAACCTGGAGGAACAAAAGGTCACAAATTTCAAGGGAAATAATGAAAAAGTAAATGGAAAAGGAAGCCAGTAATACCTGGATCTCAGACTGTATTATAAAGTAACAGTCATCAAAACTCTTTTGGTTGTGGTGGAGGTGGTGGTGGTTATTCAGTCAAGTCTGATTCTTTGCAATCCCATTTGGGGTTTTCTTGGCCAAGATGCTGGAGTGGTTTACCTTTTCCTTCTCCAGATCATTTTATAGGTGAGGAAACTGAGACTTGCCCAGGGTCACAGAGATAGTAAATATCTCAGGCTGGAATTGAAGTCAGATATTCGTGACTCCAGGTCAGTTCTCTACATACTTCATGATCTAGCTGCCCCATACTACATGTAGAAGCAAACAAAAACTATAGGAATAAACCAAAGACTCCAAGTACTGAAATAATGAATCACTATTCAACAAAAACTGTTGGGAAAATGGGAAAACAGTCTGGCAGAAATTAAGTTTAGACCAACATATCACACCATACATCACAAGAAGTTCCAAATGGACATATGAGTTTGATATAAAAGGTCATTTAGTAAATACTTTATTTTATTTTTTTAAATATATAATTCATTTATTTTTCAGTTCTCAACATTCACTTCACAAGGATTTGAATTCAAAGTTTTCTCCCCATCTCTCCCCACCCCCTGCCCGAGGATAGCATGCACCCCATCCACCCCTTCCTCCAGTCTATTACCTCCCTTCTATTACCCCCCTTCTTCCATCCTCCTGCTCCTCTATTTTTCTGTAGGGCAAAATAGATTTCTGTATTCCATTTCCTGTATAACTTAATTTCTAGTTTCATGCTAAAACAATTTTTAACATTCATTCTTAAAGCTTTGAGTTCCATATTCTCTACCTCCCTTTCCACCCACTTTCATTGAGAAAAGAAGCAATTCCATATAGGTCATACCTGTGTAACAATGCAAAGCACTTCCATAATAGTTAAGTTGTAAAAAACTAACCACATTTCCCTCTGTCCTATTCTGCCCTCCATTTATTCCATTCTCTCCCTTGACCTGTCCTCCCACAATAGTATTTGCTTCTGTTTATCCCTTTCCCCAATTTGCTGTCCCTTCTATTATCTTCCCTTTCCCATCCCTTTCCCCCTTGCCTTCCTGCAGGGTGAAATAGATTTCCATATCCAATACAGTGTGTGTTATTCCCTCCTTAAGCCAAATCCCATGAGAGTAAGGCTCACTTGTTTCCTTTCATCTCCCCACTATTCCCCTCCATTGTAAAAGCTCTCTTTCCTCTTTTATGTGAGAAGATTTACTACATTCTACCTCTGCCTTTCTCTTACTCCTAGTACATTCCATTCAACAGTAAATTCTATTTTTTAAGTATTCTCCATTCATATTCAGTTCACCCTGTGCCCTCTGTCTATATGTATTTATAAATATATATTTATATACATACACAAATGAATATACACATATGCACCCATGTATATATACATATCTACACATATATAATATACACATACATACATACATACCATACACACCTAAATTATATGTATTCCCTCTACCTACTGTAATACTGAAAAAGGTCTCATGAGTTACAAACAACATCATTTAATGTAGGAATGTAAACAGTTCCACTTTAATGAGTTTCTTAAGGCTTCTCTTTCCTGTTTACCTTTTCATGTTTCTCTTGATTCTTATATTTGAAAGTCAAATTTTCTATTCAGCTCTGGTCTTTTCAACAAGAATGCTTGGAAGTTCTCTATTTCATTGAATTACCATTTTTCCCACTAAAATATTATACTTAGTTTTGCTGGGTAGGTGATTCTTGGTTTTAATCCTATCTCCTTTGACTTTTGGAATATCATAGTCCAAGCCCTTTGACCCCATAGTGTAGAAGCTGCTAAATCCTGTACTGTCCTGATTATATTTCCACAGTACTTGAATTGTTTCTTTCTGGCTGCTTGTAATATTTTCCCCTTAATGTGGGAACTCTGGAATTTGGCTACAATATTCCTAGGAGTTTTCTTTTAGGAATCTTTTCCAGGAGGTGATCAGTGAACTATTTCCATTTCTATTTTACCCTCTTGTTCTAGAATATCATGACAGTTTTGCTTGATAATTCCTTGGAAGATGATGTCTAACCTATTTTTTTAATCATGGTTTTCAGGTAGACCAATAATTTTTTTAATTTATTTTTTTATTTTTAGATTTCAATATTCGTTTCCACAAGATTTTGAGTTCAAAATTTTCTCCCCATCTCTCCTCTCCCCCACCCCAAGACACCATGCATTTTAATTACCCCTGCCCCTCATCTGCCCTCCCATCTATCACACCCCTCCCTTCCCTTATCCCCATCTGCTCTATTTTCTTCTAGGACATGATAGATTTTTATACCCCATTACCTGTATTCCCTTTTCCTAGAGGCATGCAAAAACAATTCTCAACATTCATTTCTAAAACTATGAGTTCCAACTTTTTTTCTCCCTCTCCACCCATCCCCCCTGAGAAGGCAAGCAGATCAATATAGACTATACATGTATAGTTATGCAAAAGACTTCCAAAATAGTCATGTTGTGAAAGATTAACTATATTTCCCCCATCCTATCCTGCCCCATCATTTATTCTATTCTCTCTTTTGACCTTGTCCCTCTCCAAAAGTATTTACTTCTAATTACTCCCTAATTACTTCATTTACTTATTACTCCCTCTCCTATACCATCCCCTCCACACCCCACTTATCCCCTTCTCCCCTACTTTCCTGTAGTGTAAGATAGATTTTCATACCAAATTAAGTGTGCCTGTTATTCCTGCCTTAAGCCAAATGTGATGAGAATAAGCTTTGTTTTTTCCCTCTTGCCTCCCCCCTTTTCCCCTGCATTGGAAAAGCTTTTTCTTGCCTTTTTTATGAGAAATAATTTGCCCTGTTCAATTTCTGCCTTTCTCCTCTCTATGTATTCCTCTCTCACCCCTTAATTTTATTTTTTTAGATATCATCCCTTCCTATTTAACTCACTCTGTGCCCTCTGTCTATATGTATATAATCCCCCCAACTACCCAAATATTGAGAAAAGTCTCTGGAGTTACAAATATTATCTTTCCATGTAGGAATGTAAACAGTTCAACTTTAGTAAGTCCCTTATTGATTTCTCTTTCTTGTTTACCTTCTCATGCTTCTCTTGATTCTTGTGTTTGAAAGTCAAATTTTCTACTCAGCTCTGGTCTTTTCATCAAGAATACTTGAAAGTCCTCTCTTTCATTGAATGATCATTTTTTACCCTGAAGTATTATACTCAGTTTTGCTGGGTAGGTGATTCTTGGTTTTAATCCTAGTTCCTTTGACTTCTGGATTATCATATTCCAAGTGCTTTGATCCCTTAATGTAGAAGCTGTGAGATCTTGTCTTATCCTGATTGTATTTCCACAATACTTGAATTGTTTCTTTCTGGCTGCTTATAATATTTTCTTCTTGAATTGGAAACTCTGGAATTTGGCTACAATATTCCTAAGAGTTTTTCTTTTCAGATCTTTTTCAGGAGGTGATCTGTAGATTTTTTCAATATTTATTTTACCCTCTGTTTCTAGAATATCAGGGCAGTTTTCCTTGATAATTTCATGAAAGATGATGTCTAGGTTCTCTTTTTGATCATGGCTTTCAAGTAGTCCCATGATTTTTAAATTGCTTCTCCTGCAACTATTTTCCAGGTCAGTTGTTTTTCCAGGGAGATATTTTACATTGTCTTCTATTTTTTCATTGTTTTGGCTTTGTATTGTAATTTCTTGGTTTCTCATAAACTCATTACTTTCCATCTGCTCCATTCTAATTTTTAAAGAACTATTTTCTTCACTGAGCTTTTGGACCTCCTTTTCCATTTGGTTAATTCTGCTTTTTAAAGCATTCTTCTTCTCACTTGTTTTTTGGACCTCTTTTGCCATTTGGGCTAGTCTATTTTTAAAGGCATTATTTTCTTCAGTACATTTTTGAGTCTCCTTTGGCAAGCTATTGACTCATCTTTCATAATTTTCTTGCATCACTCTCATTTCTCTTCCCAATATTTCCTCCACCTCTCTTATTTGATTTTCAAAATCCTTTTTGATCTCTTCCATGACCTGAGAACATTGCTGATTTTTTTGGAGGTTTGGGTATTAGAAGTCTTGACTTAGATGAGTGGTCAAAGGATATAAAGAGGAAGAGAAAGAGAGAGAGAGAAAGGAAGGAAGGAAGGAAGGAAGGAAAGAAGGAAAAGAAAGCCATCAACAGCCATACAAAAATCCTCTATATCACTAATAATTACAGGAATGACAATTCAAACAATTCTGAGGCTCCAGTTCACATCTCTCTGATGGACAAAGATGACACAAATGGAAAATGACAATTGTTGGAGGGGCTAAGGGAAAGAGGTGCACTAATACACTATGGGTAGAACTATAAATTGGCCAAGCCATTCTGCAGAGGAACTTGGAACCGTTCTCTTAAAGTCACTAACCCAGACATGATCTTTGAACCAGCACTACCACTACTAGGCCTATGTTGACTTGACACTTCCTTTCTGCAAGCTCTCATAGAAGGTGCAAGACCCCTTCTTCAACAGAGACTCACAGCTCATATTCTCTACTGGAAAGCAATCAGGAAACAGAAAGAGAGAGCCCTTGCTTTGGCCAATCAGCACACTGAGTTCTGACTCAGAAGCCAATGAAAAACCAGACCTGTTCATGCTCTGAAGTCCTCAGGAAAGACTGCATCAAGCCAAGCCCTCTATGTGTACTCGTAAGGGCTGGGTTCTCATCGTCAAGTCCATCATGCTACAAAAAAAGGATAAAAGAAAAAGAAAAAATTAAATTTAAAAGAAAGCAGAGGCTCAGTGGGTTTGGGGTAGGGGTTGAAGAGGGAAATATTCTGAAATGAAGGTGATATAAAGACAAAATATATCAAAATAATAATGATGATGATGATGAAAAGTATCATTTTATAGTGATTTATGGTTCAAAAAATACTTTATAAATGTTATCTCATTTTACTCTCACAAGGAACCTGAGAGTTAGTTGCGATTATCCCCCCAAAGAAAGAATATTATAGGAGAAATCTTAAAGGTCATTCAACCAGTCATGTCAAACTCAACTAGAAATAAGGGCTGCTAAACTGCAGAAAAGGATCCCTGCATACTGCATATTAACTCAGAAAACCACATATTCACATTGTCTATATTCTATTGTATTTGGGGTTGGGATTTTTTATTGTTGTTAAGTATTCCCCAAATATACTTTAATCTGGTCCTGGCAGCACCTGGGAATATTACAGACAGCCTGTGCTTCGTGTCTGATACCTCTAATTTAAATCAGACTCTTCATTTTATAGAGGAGGAAGCTAACAAATGTGACTTCTGAAGTTAAATAATCCATCTGATAGCACTGTATGGACATAGTCACAGCTGATTATATCCATAATCAGCTCCATCACCTTTCCCTTCAAAATATGCTCTTCCTGACTTCTCTATTTCTATCCATGGCATCATCATTTATTCAATCCAATCTAGTTCAATATAACAAGCATTTCTTAAGTGCCCAATGTCTGTCAGGAACTGAAGTAGACCAGGGGGATAAAAAGATGGAAATAAAATTGTCCCTGCCTTCAAGGAACTTACATTCCATTGAAGGATTCAACACACACAAATAGCTAACTAAATATAAGGTAATTGTAGGAGGGAAGAAGTGCTAAGATAAAGATTCAGAGAGGCACAGATAAAAAGGGAGCTCATTCTAAATATGGAGGATGGTTCATGTAACTGTAATTTGGGGAAATTAATAACCTAATTTGATTAGAATGTATAATGCTTAAAGGCCAGTAATATGAAATAAGATTGTAAAGGAACCAGATTGTAAAGGGCCTTAAAAGTCCTAGTAAACAGTTGATAGTTTGTCCTAGCAGAAATAGGGAGCCAATGAAGATTTTTGAGCAAAAAAGTAGCATGCTATGTTGGTAGCCTTGTATACAGTGCATTGGAGATAAGAGATGTCAGAAACATCAACTAGGAGTCTATTATGGTAGTTCAGGACTCATGGAGTGAGAAGAAACGTTACAATGAATTAGGGTAGTACCTATGCAAGTGGAAATCAGAGAAGGAAGGCCAGAATTGATATGACAATTAAATCAATAAGACATAGTGGGGAAGAAAGATGGATATTTGACGAGAAGAAGACAGAAGAATCAAAGGTGATTCTGGATTTATAAACCTGAAGAATGGAAGGATGGTGGTATTCCCAACAAAAGTAGGGAAGTTTGAAGAAGAGCCCCTTTTTTTGACAACTATAGTTTAAAATGTGGGTCATCCAGGAGGGAGATAACAATGCAGAGCTAGAATACACGAGATATATTAGGTCTGGATATAGGGGAGGGTTGAAGGGGAGGAAGGGGAGGGGAAGAGAGGAGTCCCCATCTCCTTCATAGGACCATCTCCAGCTCCTGGCTCATTTGATCCCACTAATGATTCCCAAATGCTTGCTGGTGATGGAACTTGTCTTACCAAAGAAGTAGTCTGGGCTTTTTCAGAATGCCCTTGTCATCACAAACTGAGGGGAAAACTGATGTCTTGACATCCACAGATGTTGTATTACATAGATTTTGTGTCACTGCACAACACAACTACCTGGTGAATGGAAGACACAGAAGAGACAAAAATAGTATACTCTGCTCTGACTACCTCTCTATGAGGCAGTTCTTCTGGGAAGAGAAAGAAAGACATAACCACATCACAGGAATTTCCTCTTGGAAACTCAGAGAATGCAAGAGCTCCCTTCCTAAGGACCATAAACTTATCTACATTGGACTCACTCTGTGACCAATCCAAACTGCTTCAAGAGAGTAAAGTCACTTGAGGACATTATATGAGATAATTAGATATTACTGGCAGACAGTAACCACTCTTCTTGCCGTTTTTCGGTCATTTTAGTTATGTCTGACTCTTCAGGAAAAGGTACTAGAGTGGTTTGCCCATCACGATGAGGTTCCTAGTCATCTGTTTTTTGGTTTTTTTGGCAGCTTTATTTCACATTCCCAACTTCCATGAATTCTATATTCCAGCTAAACAAGACTATTAGCAGTTCCTTCATTTTGTTCTCCCCTACTGCTCTCTCCTCCATAATGGCTTCTAGAATTATCCTCTCTGAAAATAACTATTGTTTCCTCAAAGTTTCCTATTCGCAATGTATTGCTACTTTCCTCCTACCTTGTTCTACCACATATACTTGTGGATGTGTGCATATACACATCATAATTCTTCTCTTAGATTGTCAGCTACTCCAGGGCTAGAATGACATCATTTTTTGCCTTTTAATTTCCAGTGTCTGAGTTAGGGCTTCAAGATTTGCAAAGCATTGTACATACATAATTTCATTTGATGGTCACAACAGCTCTATATAGTAATTATTACATGGGTTATTATTTCCACTTTAAATATAAGAAAATTGAAACTTCAAAAAGGTTAACTGATTTGTCGTACAGCAAAGAAGTATTAAAGGCAGAGTTCAGTCTCCTCTAACTCCAAAGCCAGTTCTTCAACTATGTCATGCTGCTTCTCATTTTATTAAATCAATTTTTGCACACACAAAAAAGTGTACTTATATTAGAAGGAAAGCTAGTCACAGACAAAAGAATCCTTGTAGAAAGTTTCCCTGATTAAGGTTTCATTCAAAATGTATAAGGAATTGAGTCAAATTTGTAGGAATAAGAGCTATTACCCACTGGAAATGGTCAAAGGATGTAAACAGGCAGTTTCCGAAGGAAGAAATCCAACCTATCAAAAACCATGTGAAAAAAAGTACTCCAAATCATTAGTAACTAGAGAAAGCAAATTAAAACAAATCTGGGGTTCTCCCTCACACCTATCAAATTAGCAAAGATGAGAAAAATAGAAATGACAAATGTGTTGGTGAGACTTAAGGAAGCGCATTGATACATTGTTGGTAGAGCTGTGAGTTAGTCCCGCCATTCTGGAAAGCTGTTTGGAAATGGGTCTTGAACGTCACTAAACTGTACATATCCATTGACACAATAATGCCACTACTAAGCCTATGACCCAAAGGGGTCAAAGAAATAGGACTCATATGCACAAAAAAAGGTATATTGTAGCAGCTTTTTTTTCATAGCAAAGAATTGAGAGCTAAGACAGTACTCATCATTTAGTGGATGACTGAACACATTATGATGCATGAATGTAATAGAATACTTTGAAGTCATAAGAAATGATGAAAATTATAATTTCAGCAAAACCTGGAAAGAACTGTATGGACTGATATAGAGTAAAGCGAACAGAACCAGGAAAACAAAGTATATAATAATAACATTGTAAAGACAAACAACTTTGAAAGCCTTAAAAATTTTGATCAATGCAAAAACCAAAAGCGACTTCACAGAGCTGCTGCTGAAAAATATTATTCACCTTCCAGTAGAGAGATAATGACTTCAAAGTGAACAACAAGAGATACATTTTTAGTATGGCCAATGTGTGAACTGTTTTTTGCTTGATTATGTAAATTGCTTACAAGAGATTTTTTTTTTCCCCCTCCAGTGAACGGAGGGGAAGAGAAAGGAGAGAGGAAATAAATGCTTATAATTGAAAAATTAAAAATGTGAATTTTAAAAATAAAAACAAAGAACTAGAAATGAGGTGTCTATCAAGTAGGAAATTGTTGGGCAAATTATAGTATAAGTATAATAGATTATTATTATAATACAATAAGGAAGGAAAAAATTGACAGTTTCAGAGAATTTTGCAAAGTCTAGTATGAATTGAAATAGAATGAAATGAACAATTACAAAATAGAAAAACATGGTATATAAAGAAAGCAATTTCGAAAGACTTAAGAATGCTGGTCAACACAATGACTAACCACAGTTCCAGAACACTAGTGATGAAGTATGATACCCATCTCCTGACAGAGAGATGATAGATTCATGGTGCATGTGTATGTGTGTATGTGTGTGTACATACATATGCATATATATTTATTTACATAGCTAATCAAAGAACTTGTTTTGGTTGATGGTATATATTTGTTAAAAAGGTGTTTTTCCTCTTCATTTTTCTCAGTTGGAGGTGTGTGTGGAGAGAAAGTAGATTTTTGTTCCTTGATTTTTAGAAACAATTCTGATCCATGCAATGGCCAATTATGATTTGAGAAGAACCCTACCTCCAGATGCAGAATGAGAAATCACCTTTGGACATGACCAATGTGAGTGTTTTGTTTGATGATGCTTATTTTACCTGTTGTTCAATTGAAAGGGATGGGGGTAAGTGAGAGGAAAAACGTGGGTGGGGATAAGATGGAAGAAAGGAAAGAAGGAAGGAAGCAAAGGAAGGAAGGAAGGAAGGAAGGAAAGAAGGAAAGAAAAGAAAGAAAGAAAGAGAAAGAAAGAGGCTATTGAAGCCTTTTTTAAAGACACAGTAGAAAACAGAAAACCAGAAAGAATAATAGACAAGCATGATAGCTTTGAAAGTTACATGTTGAATTTATTATAAATTTTAAAAGAAAAAGAAAGTGATACACAATATAGACTTGCAATTTCATATATAATTCTCTTTTTCTATCCTACTACATATATTAAAATTTTTATTTTATTTATTATTTTATCTATTTATTTAATTTATTTTTATTTTTTTATTTATACATTTAATTTTATTTAAAATTTTATTTATTTTACTTTATTTTATTATATTTCATTTTGTTTTATTTACTTTATTTGTTATGTACAGAATAAAAATTGGTCAATTAGTTGATGTGATTGAAATAAAGATAGGTCTAGAACTCAGGCCCATCTTTTTACTACTGATATTCTTCCAGTGATGTGACATGGCTAGGAGACATGGTACACTGCAGAATCTGAATAATTAAAGATGAGATTTACCCAGAGGGCATGGAAAGGTTCATGATGGGCATGAAAGGGTTGCAATTCATTACAAGCATGGAACTATGAAGATGAAGCCACATAAAGGTTGTCATCAAAGAAATATATAATCAGGAAAAAATAGGTTCATCATATGGCTAGAACAAAAGATAAGTAAATCTTCATATTCCATTGGTATCCTCAGAATGTCAAATAAAAAGGTAGTAGTAATAACCCACTTGTTGGAAGGTCTCATATATACAATAAGGTGAACTTATAGGAGAAAATGGAGGAGAGTCCCAGAGGATGGAAATCTGAACCATTGAAGGGAATATTACATTGTATGAGATCAGAGTCTTTCAAAGTATGGGAGCTTACCTTGCTGCTGATACAGCTTTGGAGAACTCAACTAGCCTAAGAGATCAGAATTTCTCTGTTAACATTGTAAGCTGCTATTGCTTTCAAAGGGACTATTCCAAAGAGATACAGTGGTGTCTATTGAAATAACTCTCCTAAGCTTAAATCAGGGAATTGAACTTAACAAAGTATTAGTTTAGTTCAGACTCAACTTGGAAAATATTTTTCAGCTTTTGTTTTAATTTAGTAGTCTCAAAACAAGAGATAAAGATCATGGGGAATAAAAAGGATAATTTTGAGTATATTAAATTTTAAAGTTTTTGCACAAACAAAAGCAATGCAACCAAAATTAGAAGGAAAGCAGGCAACTAGGGGAAAAATTTTACAGTGAGTTTCTCTGATAAAAGTCTCATTTCTGAAATATATAGTGCACTCAGTCGAATTTATAAAAAAAAAAAAAGCTATTCCCCAGTTGAAATGGTCAAATGATATGAACGAGCAGTTTTCAGAAGAAATCAAAGTTATCCTGTTGATTAGATAAATGCAAATTAAAACAACTCTGAGGTACCACGTCATACCTATCAGATTGGTTAACATTACAGAAAAGAAAAACGATAAATTCTAGCAGGGATGTGTAAAAATTGGATACTAATACATTGTTGGTGGAGTTGTGGACTGATTCAACATTTATGTAGAACATTTTAGAACTACGTCTAAAGGATTCTAAAACTGTGCATACCCTTTGACTAAGCAATACCTAAGTTCTATATCACAGAAAGGTTAAAGAAAAGGGAAAGAGACCTGTACATACAGAAAAGGTTCTTAGCAGTTCTTTTTGTGGTGGCAAAGGTTTGGAAAGTGAGGCAATATCCATCAATTGAGGAATGGCTGAACATATTGTGGTATATGATTGTGACTGAGTACTATAGTACTGTAAGAAATGAAGAGGAGGACAGTTTCAGAAAAACTGAAGGAGACTTACATGAACTGATGCTAAGCGAAATGAGCAGAATCAGGAGAACATTGTATACAATGAACAACAATACTGTAATGGTGATCAACTGTCAAAGACGTAGCTCTTCTGATCATTGCAAAGATTCAAGACAATTCTGAAGACTCATGATGAAAACTTGTATCCACCCCCAGAGAGAGAGAACTGAAGAATTCTGAATGCAGACTCAGACATACTTTTTTTCACTTTCTTAATGTTGCTTACTTTTTATTGACTTTTTAAAAACATGGCTAATATGGAAATAGGTTTTATATGACTTCATGCGTATAATTGATACCATGTTGCTTGCCTTCTCAATGAGTGAAGAAAGGGTAGGAGGGAGGGAGAGAATTTGGAACTCAAAAAAATTTAATTAATATTAAAAATAAATAAATAAAAATAAATACATAAAAGCTGATTTAGTGATCTTATAAAATATATAGTTTTCAGGTTTTTTTAAAAATTGGTTCATTAGGTGATTTCTTTTAAATTTTTACTAGGTTCATTATTTTCTCTAAAAATCAATATTTAGATTCAGTTCAGATGGGGGCTTACCAAACTGAGTTGTTTTGATTCAAATCTTCTAGCTCAAATAACAGGTCTGCTGCTTTTCAAAAATATTCATTTGAGTGTAATCAAACAAAATAACCTGTCAAGGTCCAATTTTCCCTAAAGAAGAGCATTCTGAGTTGTGACATCCAGCGACACACCATCAAACACAGTTTTTCTTTAAAAGCATTACCTCTGCCTCAAAAAAAAAAAAAGATATAAATAAAACTAAGATGTTTTAAGAGGGACTCTATGGAGTTGATAGGAACCCTTCCTGGCTTCTAGACAAGAAAATAGAGTTTCAATTATAATTAAATTTTATTGCCTGGGGCTAAGACCGAATTATAGCCTCACTTCAGTCAATCTTCTATGAATTCTAGTCATAAAGCTGAGGAGTTGATCCTAATGGAAAGATTGGAGAGGTTCCCCCCACCAGTAAATGCTTAGTGTTTGTTTACTAGCCCCTCATTCTCTTGTTGCTAGTGAGAAGATGGAGAGTAAAATAACTTTGGGAGTGAAGGCTAGATTAGGGAAGCAAGCAAGATGAAGGCAAAGACTGAGGCAAGAAATGGAACTGCCACTCACCTGCTCCTGGTAGGCCCTCACATTATTAGTGGAAAGTGTCTTAGCTGTTAATCATGTAATCCAATCTTCCTCTGGCTGCTCCTGCCCTTTCTCTCCACCCCCATGGTTTTGCCTTATGTGGGGAGGGATCTGGAGAGAGTGAGAAGTATGAAATAGGAAATAGTCCGACAGTGGGTACCATTCTATGTGACAGAGACATCAGGGATGCAATGGGTAACTGGCTTCTGCTCTCCCCCTGCTTCACAAAAGATGAGCTAATAGCTTCAGTTAGAAGCAGTCAGGAGTTCCTGTTAAAAATAGCAGTTGATAAGAACTCATTGTTTGACAAAAATTGCTGGGAAAATTGGATAACATTGTGACAGAAACTAGGCATAGACCAATGCCTGACCCCATACACAAGAATAAAGTCCAAATGGGTACGTGATCTAGGTATAAAGATCAATCTTTGGACCTCTTTGGATGTCAATCTTTGGACAAATTGGTAGAGCAAGGAATAATATATTTATCAGGTTTATGGAGAAGGGAAGAATTTTTGACTAAAGAAGAGATAGAAAGCATTATGAAGTGCAAGATGGATAATTTTGATTACATTAAACTGAAAAGTTTTTGCACAACCAAACCCAATGCAACCAAGATTCAGAGGAATGCAGAAAACTGGGAAAGAATTTTTGCAGCTAGTGTCTGTGATAAAGGCCTCATTTCTAAAATATATAGAGAACTGAGTCAAATGTACAAAAATACAAGTCATTTCCCAATTGATAAATGGTCAAAGTATATGAACAGGAAGTTTTTAGAGGAAGAAATTAAAGTTATCTATAGTCATATGAAAAAATACTCTAAATCACTATTGATTAGAGAGATGCAAATCAAAACAACTCTGAGGTACCACATCACACCTACCAGATTGCAAACAGATCAGAACAAAAAGATGATAAATGTTGGAGAGGATATAGGAGAGTTGGAACACTAATCCATTGCTGGTGGAGCTATGAACTGATCCAACCATTCTGGAGAACAATTTGGAACTATGCCCAAAGGGCTACAAAAATATGCATACCCTTTGACCCAACAATGTTGCTTCTATGACTGTATCCCCAAGAGACCATAAAAATGAGAAAGGAGGGGGAGCCAAGATGAGGGAGTAGAAAGATGTACATATTCTAGTTCTTCCCCCACAGCTTATAAAATACCTGTAAAGAAAGACTTTCAACAAATTCTAGAGCAGCAGAAGCCACAGAATGACAGAGTGGAGATTTCCAGCCCAAGGTGACCTGGAAGGTGGATGGGAAAAGTCTGTTGCACCAGACATAGAGTGGAGCCCAGCCCAGCCTTGGCCACAGGGTGCCTGGAAGAGGACCAGAGCAGGCATTGGGGGCAGAATCCCTGATGGCAGCAGTTGCAGTTCACAGATCCCTCAACCCACAGCCACAAAAGACAGCTTCAAAGATCAGTGAAAAGGCTTTTTCATCTCCATGACAAGGGAGCAGGGTCCTATCCTAGCCCCAGCCCCAGGTGTCAGTGGGTGATGGGCAGCAGCAGCAGTCAGTATCTATTGTTGGATAAAGCCCCTGGGGGAACTGAGCCACTGATCTGAATCTCAGCCTCAAGCCAGATCAGGGAGTAAACTCCTCTCCCATGATTGTGCTACCTTGGGGGAACTGAGATCTTACAGGTCCCCAGAGTATACCCTACTCTTGACAAAGGACCCAAAAGTCAAGTAACTGGTTGAGAAAATGCCCAGAAAAAGGGAAAAAAATTAAACTATACAAGGTTACTTTCCTGGTGAACAGGTATTCTCTTCCATCCTTTCGGATGAGGAAGAACAATGTTTAACATCAGGAGAAGACATAAAAGTCAAGGCTTCTGTATCCAAAACCTCCAAAATAAATATGCAGTGGTCCCAAGCCATGGAAGAACTGAAAAAGGATTTTGAAAATCAAGTAAGAGAGGTGGAGGAAAAATTGGGAAGAGAAAGGAGAGCAATACAAGAAAATCATGAAAAGTGAGTCAACAGCTTGCTCAAGGAGACCCAAAAAAATACTGAAGAAAATAACATCTTTAAAAATAAGCTAACTCAATTGACAAAAGAGGTCCAAAAAAGCCAATGAGGAGAAGAATACTTTAAAAAGGAGAATTAGCCAAATAGAAAAGAAGGTTCAAAAACTCACTGAAGAAAATAATTCTTTAAAAATTAGAATGGAACAGATGAAAGTTAAGAAACCAAGAAATCACAAAACAAAACCAAAAGAATGAAAAAATGGAAGACAATGTGAAATATCTCATTGGAAAAACAGCTGACCTGGAAAATAGATCCAGGAGAGATAATTTAAAAATTATGGGACTACCTGAAAGCCACGATCACAAAAAGAGCCTAGACATCATCTTTAATGAAATTACCAAGGAAAACTGTCCTGATATTCTAGAACCAGAGGGCAAAATAAATATTGAAAGAATCTACAAATCACTTCCTGAAAGAGATCCAAAAAGAGAAACTCCTAGGAATATTGCAGCCAAATTCCAGAGTTCCCAGTCAAGGAGAAAATATTGCAAACAGC
>CM053769.1:695784583-695809170 GCA_028658325.1 Potorous gilbertii | reverse complement strand
AAAACTGTCCTGATATTCTAGAACCAGAGGGCAAAATAAATATTGAAAGAATCTACAAATCACTTCCTGAAAGAGATCCAAAAAGAGAAACTCCTAGGAATATTGCAGCCAAATTCCAGAGTTCCCAGTCAAGGAGAAAATATTGCAAACAGCCAGAAAGAAACAATTTGAGTATTGTGGAAATACAATCAGGATAACACAAGATCTATCAGCTTCTACATTAAGGGACTGAAGGGCTTGGAATATGATATTCCAGAAGTCAAAGGAACTGAGATTAAAACCAAGAATCACCTACCCAGCAAAACTGAGTATAATAGTTCAGGGGGAAAAAATGGTCATTCAATGATATAGAGGACTTTCAAGCATTCTTGATGAAAAGACCAGAGCTGAAAAGAAAGTTTGACTTTCAAACACAAGAATCAAGAGAAGCATGAAAAGGTAAACGGGAAAGAAAAGTCACAAAGGACTTACTAAAGTTTACTTTCCTACATGGAAAGATAATATTTGTAGCTCTTGAAACTTTTCTCAGTATCTGGGTAGTTGGAGGGATGATACACACACACACACACACACACACACACACACACAGAAAGAGAGAAAGAGACAGAGAGCACAGGGTGAGTTGAATAGGAAGGTATCATTTCTAAAAAAATAAAATTAAGGGGTGAGAGAGGAATATATTGAGAGGAAAAAGGGAGAAATGGAATGGGGCAAATTATCTCTCATAGAAGAGGCAAGAAGAAGCTTTTCCAATGGAGGGGGAAAGGGTGGAGGTGAGAGGGAAAAAGTGAAGTTTACTCTCATCACATTTGACTCAAGGAAGGAATAACATACACACTCAATTTGGTATGAAAAATCTATCTTACACTACAGGAAAGTAGTGGAGAAGAGGATAAGCAGGGTGGGGATGGATGATGGAAGGGAGGGCAAATGGGAGGAGGGAGCAATTAGAAGTCAATGCTCTTGGGGAGGGACAAGGTCAAAAGAGATAATAGAAGAAATGGGGAACAGGATAGGATGGAGGAAAATATAGTTAATCTTACACAACATGACTATTATGGAAGTCATTTTCAAAACTATACATATATAGCCTATGTTGAATTGCTTGCCTTCTCAATGAGGATGGGTGGGGAGGGAGAAAAGAAGAGAAATTGGAACTCAAAGTTTTAGGAATAAATGTTGAGAGTTATTTTTGCATACAACTGGGAAATAAGAAATATAGGTAATGGGATATAGAAATTTATGTTGCCCTACCGGACAAAAGAGAAGATGGGGATAAGGGAAGGGAGGGGTGTTAGAAGGGAGGGCACAATGGTGGAAGGGGCAATCAAAATGTACGACATTTTGGGGGGGAGGGGAGAGATGGGGAGAAAATTTGGAACTCAAAATTTTGTGGAAATGAATGTTGAAAACTTAAAATTAATTAATAAATTTTTAGAAATGGGAAAGGGTCCCACATGAACAAAACTATCTATAGCAGCACTCTTTGTGGTGGCCAAAAACTGGAAATCAAGAGGATGCCCATCAATTGGGGAATGACTGAATAAATTATGATATATGAATGTAAAGGAATACTATTGTCTATAAGAAATGATGAACAGGAAGACTTCAGAGAGGGTTGGAAAGACTTATATGATCTGATGCTGAGTGAAAGAAGCAGAACTAGGAGAACTTTGTGCATAGCAATAACTACAGAGAGGTTTTTCTGGTAGACTTGGAATTTCATTGCAATGCAAGGACTTAAAAAAATTCCCAATGATCTTCGAAGGCAAAATGCCTTCCACATCCAGACAAAGAACTATGGAATTCAATCATAGAATGTAGCAGATCATTTTTTTGTATTATGTTTTGGTTTGTTATATGCTTTCTCCCATTCATTTTAATTCTTCTACACAGTATGACTATAGTGAAAATGCATTTAATAGTAATGTATATGTAGAAGCTATATAAAATTGTATGCCAGCTTGGGGAGGGAGAGGGGAGATAAGGGGAAGGTAGAGAAAAAAATCTAAATTATATGGTAGTGATTGTAGAACACTGAAAATAAAATTAATAATAAAAAAAGAGTACTCAACCTTTAAAAAAATTAAAAATAGCCGTTGGCATATGGTGGCAAATGTTTAACAACACATTAATTTGGAACTCAAAAATGTAATTAATATTAAAAATAAATAGATGAATGAATGAATGAATGCATGTATGCATGAATGAATGAAAGCTGATTTAGTGGTCTTATAATTATAAAATATGTAGGTTTTAGGATTTTTTTTTTTAAACAGGTTCATTAGGTTGCCTCTTGACTCTGAGAAGCAAGATCAATAAATAAACATTTATTAAGCTACAAAAAAGAGAAACAAGTCAGTCCCTGGCCTCAGGGAGCTTACAATCTAATGGGGGAAACAATATATAAACAAATAGATACAAAGCAAGCTATATACAGGATAGATAAAAACAATTAACTGAGGGAGGGTACTCGTCAGAGAAAGGGGATACTGGGCTAGAATTACATGTACCTACTCTCTTAAATATTATTAGTTAAGGGGATGTTATTTTTAGGTCCAAACTAAATGCCTGATTGTTTTTCTTTAATAGAGAGAAGAAAGCCCCAAGCTGTATATTCAAAGTTTGACCTTTCCACCAGATGCCAGTGTGATGAGCATACCTAGCAAAAAGCAAATATACCCATTTATCCAAGTTGAGAGCAAAAGAGAAATAAGAGAAAATATACATATATACCAGCATACATACCAGATAAACAGATTGAATGAACTCTCTCTTTGGGAAGAAGATAACTCAGCTCAACCAAGAGCAAGAAAGAATCCCAGATTTCATCTAAAGTGAAATTCCCTAAAGTGTAGCAAGCGGGAGATGGGCACACAATAGAGATTCATACAAGCGGCTTTCCAGAGTCTTTCTTTCCCTTAAGGGACTTGAAAAGAATTTAGAATTGTGCATCTTTTCTCTCAAAACTGGAAACCAGAAGTACACAATAGAGATTCATACAAGCGGCTTTCCAGAGTCTTTCTTTCCCTTAAGGGACTTGAAAAGAATTTAGAATTGTGCATCTTTTCTCTCAAAACTGGAAACCAGAAGTACCTAGGATCTCTCTTCTCTCCAGCTTTCATCAATTCCACCCACCTCTCACATAGGCATGGTGTGTTGAATAATCAATCTCCATCAATAAGGAGAGACTATCATACAATTGGGTCTTTGTACCGAAGGCTTCATATGTTATGTCTGTTTTTCTGGGAAAGTGACTTGGCTATACCAAAATCCCATCATTAAAACAATACAATATAGCAAGTTCAAGAAGGAACTTAGAACCTGATTCTTTTTTTTTAACAAATTCTTTTATTTAACTAATTCAATTGTTTTCACTTTTCAACAATCACTTCCATATGTTTCAAATTTTAGGACCTGATTCTAATTAAGTAAATTCATAATAAAAATCCCTGCTAGATAGCAAAATGATTCAGTCACCCAGAGAGAGATGGAGCTGGAGGATAAGGAATCATTCACTCTTTGAAGACCATGGAAAGCCTTGTGCTGGGGTAGAGAGGTGAGTCCTGTCATCGTCAGGATAAATGTGGCACTGGGACTGACCCAGGATCTGATGCTTCTTGATGAACAGGATCAAGATAGTAGCTGTCATCCCCATCTGGGCTCCAGATTACTGGGTGACTGGACAAATGAAGGAAACAGGAAAGTTAAAAATAAGGGTGAATCTGAGGGGGAAAACAATGAGCTTAGTTTGAGGGCATGTTGAGTTTGAGATGTCTACGTGATATCCAGTTCAAAATGTCCAATAGGCAGGTGCAAGTATGGGACTAAAGGAAAAAAAGACTAGGGCTGAATACATAGATATGGAAGACTGGCATAGAGATAACAATTGAATCCATGCGAACGAATGGATGGATGCATGAAAAAAGGATTTATTAAGTACTTATTTTGTGTCAGGCACTGAGCATAGAGCTGAAGTTGCAAATGCAAGCTCTCAAGAAGCTTACATTTTAATGAGGAATGACAATATATAAAGAGAAGCTAGAAGGGTGGGGTGGGGTAGAGAGAAATTGGTGAAAGGTGTGGCAGCATGATTTGGAAGTAGCCAGGAAGTGGTTTTGGTTCCAGGCAAGAGAGGGCAAAAAGTTCAGCTAGCAGAGCTGTAGATCCCAGGGAAGAGAGAAGAGGACCTAGATCAGAGCCTAGGGCATACCCAGACATAGAGTGCTGCATATGCATGATGATACGCCAACAAAGAAGACTGAGAAAAAATGGTTAGCAGAAGAGCCAGACAGGAGCAGAGTCCTGAAAACCTGAAAAAGAGAGAGTATCCTAGAGGAAGGGAGCAGTCCACAATGTCATATGCTGTGGAGAGGTCAAGATGGATGAAGGCTGAGAAAAAAAGCTACAGAATTTAGGAAATGGGATGTCCATGTGGGGAAAGCAGATTCAGTCAAGGAATAGCCTGGTAATTAGGACTCCATGGTTTTAGACCTTCCTTTAGCACCTATGTGTCAATGAGGCAGTGAGGACTGTGATGTCACGGGGAGAGTGGTTAGCCTGAAGGTAGGAGAGGGATGGGTTCAGATTCTGTCTCTGGGATGTCATTGAACTTCTCTAGACTTCAATTTACTCATCTGTAAATGGAGCTACTAACACTGCCAATATCTACCTCTCAGGTAGCTCTTTCCTCATGACAACAGCACTTTGCAAAAATTCAACAGAAAATTACATGAAGTAGTTGAGTCTCATCAGCTACTGCCTACTTGAGAATGGGAGAGTGACTATAGTTCTGATTTTTGAATCAAGACAACCTGATGTCAAATTCTGCCTCTAATGATTTTTAGCTATGTGATCTTGGAAAAGTCACTTAAACTTTCTCAGCATCCATTTCTTCAACTGTAAAATTAGGCTAAGATTTTCTATAGGTAGTACCTGCCTCACAAGATCATTGTGAGCATCAAACAAGATAATGTATGTAAAAATTTGCAAACTTTAAATTACAATATAAATATCAGTGATTATTAATGTTATTCAGCTCTATAGGCTGCCTACCCTTACTATATAGCAGAATAAGAGTGGATCAGAGCAGTTGAAAGAAAGAATCAAATTAGGTCAAGAAGCATTTATTAAGCCCTTACTGATTGCTTAGAGCAAAGGGAGGGGGCTTCTTGGTGTCAAAGTGAAGTTGCTTTCCTTGCCACAGTCACACCTCTGTACCAGCTTTGATTAAAGGTTTCCTTGGTTCTCAAATAGCTCCTTCCATTTTCAACACAGACCATTAAACAACGAAATCCCAAGTGGTGCAAACTTGGCTATCAACCAAAGACTAATGTAGGCTTTATGTAGGCCACAGACTTTCCTAGTGTTCTCCAGTGAACCAACCCTGTGATAACAAAGATGGGGCTTATCTATGAGAACATTATACACAATAACAGGTGGCATGAGAGAGCTCATCCTGCTGAATGCCCTACAGGTGATCCATCTGTCACTTTGTCTCTTGGGGACACCAGCAAGGCCCTAGACCCCAAAGAATTCTGATTGACCTCTTTTTCTCTCTAGACCAGATGTAAATGGTGAATCAGGGTCAACCTTAAAGTAGATAGCTCTGATGATGGAGCAGCAGGCACAGCACTGGACCTGGAGTCAGGAAGACCTGAGTTCAAATACAACTTTAGATACCACCAGCTGGGTCAGTGTGGGCAAGTCATTTAACTACTGCCTGGCTCAGGTTCTTCATCTGAAAAATAGGTATAATAATAGCATTGTTGTGAGGATGAAATGAGACAGCATTTGTAAAGCATTCAGGTGCTATATAAACACATGGCATGCCATGGACAGAAGGCTCTGATTTTTTCAACACTTTTCTCAGTATACATGGATGAAGATGTTGTATCAAATTTTTTTTCAGATGACTCAAAGGTGAGAAGAATGGTTATTATGATAAATGAGAGGATCAAAATTATTTTTTTAAACAGGTTGAATTCTTGGCAGGATGACATTTAATAGGTATAAATGTAAAGAACTTCATTTAACCTCAAAAAATCAATTGCATTGGATTAGGATGAGAGACCTGACAACAGTAATTCATGTGAGAAAATATAGGAATTTTAATTAACTATGTATGTGATGAGCCAACAATGTAATGACCTCTTAAATAATTAACAATGTTAGACTATATTAATAGAAATAAAACATCCTAATAATAAAAAGTTACAGCACCATTTTACTCTGCAGTGGTCAAACTATATATGGGGCATAGCATTCAATTCACGTCACCAGGATTTAAGAGATACACTGAAAATTTATAGTTTATTCACAGGAGGTAGCCAGGATTGCAGAGGTTAAAGGGATTGGGGATGTTTAATATGCAAAACAGACAACCAAGGAGAACTCTGAAAACTGTCCCAACAAACTTTAAGGATTGATCTTGGTGACAGAAGGCACTAGTTGAAAGAGTTTAGAGGTGTATTTATTTGAGATCAAAAAAGTGTAGACCAGTGTTGCTATAGAAATGTCACCCAGGCAAAGAATTGGGAATCAAGGGCATGCCCATCCACTGGTGAATAGCTATCCAAGTTGTGGTATATAATTGTGATGGAATAGTCTTGTACTAGAAGAAGTGACAAGCAGGATGGTTTCAGAAAAACCTAGAAAGACTTAGATGAACTCATGCAAAGTGAAGTGAGCAGAATTAGGAGAACATTATACACAATAACATCAATACTGTATGATGATCAACTGTGAATGACTTAGCTACTTATCAAAAATGGTCCAAGACAATTCCAAAGGACCCTTGATGAAAAATGCTATCCACCTTTAGACAGAGAATGGTTGAACTCTGAATATAGATTGAAGCATACTTCCCTTTACTTTACTTTTGTTTCATTTTGTATTTTCTTTTACAACACAACAAATATGGAAACATATTTTGCATGACCTCACATGTATAATTGAAATCAAATTTCTTGCCTTCTCAAGGCAGGGACAGAGGTGGGAGAGAGGGAGAGAATTTGGAACTCAAAATCTGTTTAAATGATTGCTAAAAAAATTTTTTATATGTATCTGGGAAAATCTAACAAAACAAATTTAAAAAAAATTAAAACAGAAAGAAATGCCTCTCAGCATCCATAAACTGGTGACATGTTGGAACTAGGATTGTGGGAAGGATCTTTCAGAGAATTCTGGGAGAAAAAGAAGATATTGGAAGGAGGAGAATAAGAAAGAATGATGATGACTGAGGGGGCTGTCCTTCACTCGGCAAATGTCCTTATCCACTTGTAAGCTGCTGAAAGGGAGATAGATACAGGTATATACCAATGAAGAAATCCCAAATGAGATTCATGTGGTACCTTTTCCCCTTCTTCCCAATCCAGATCACATACGCCCCAAGGGGCTTATCTTTTATAGTCTAGAAGATTTTAGAATTCATTCAGATTATTAATTTCTCTTTCCTCACAATCTTTTCTGTAACTGAACTTGGGGAGTAGCATCTTTCCCCACTCAGAGGCAGTGGAAAAGGGAATGTCTTTGAGGAGCGCTGGGTGTACCTCACCGATCCTCCATAACCCTGAGGGGGTACAATTTTGTATCTTGCAATAGTCCCTCTGAAGAGAATGGGGGTGGGAGTGAGGGGGGGGATGAAACATCTGAGTGCCCAGAATCTGCCCATGGAGAGCCAGGATGAAGAATCCTACACAAGCTTTGTGCCTGCTACATACTCTCCTCTTCCTAACAGCTTTCTCTCAGAATTTTCTATTAAAAATAAACAAATAAACAAATAATCTACCTTTCCCATAATCCCAATCCCAAATGGCAATACTGAGGAATATCTTTCTTCCTGTCCAGACCTATGATTTCATCAGAAGGAACTCCCTGTTGAGGAATCTCCTCTCACTGCTATAGATCTGTAACTATTGTATGATTTTTTACCTTGGAGAGTTTTCTGGGATACTGAGGGATTACATGAATTACCTGGGATCACACAGCTGATATGGGTCAGAGACAGAACGTCAGCCCAGATGTAGCTGACTCTAAAAATGACTTTCTATTTCTTTACTATGGCAAGCTTCCCCTCAGTGATAACTTTCTCAAATAGATGTTCAGAAATAGAATGGGGAAAGGGAGTAGGTATTTACATTGGGTCTATATCCCTGACATTGTGCTTTACAAATATCCTTTCATTTACAAAGCATTATCTCATCAGAGTTTCTGCAAGGTAGATGCCATTGATTAGCCCCAGTTTGTAGATGAGGAAACTGAGGCTAACCGAGGTTAAGTGACTTGTTCAGGGGTCTTATAGCTAGACTGAGGTTGGATTTGCCCTCAGGTCTTCCTATTTCAGGTACAGCACTCTTTCCTACTATGCCATCCAGCTACCTTATGCAATGTGTTTTCCATCACTGGAAATGTTTGTGCATAAACTGTGTGACCACCTAATAGTTCACTGAATTAAGAATTTAAAGCTGGAAAGGACCTCAGAGATATCGTAGTCAAACCTGCTCATCTCAAAGAAACCAAGAACAAAACTAGTGAAGTGATTTGTCCAAGGTCCCACAATTTATAAGAAACAGACCCAGAATCTGGGTCTGATATTCTCTGACTTCCAGTCCAGCACTGTCCTATGTGGAAAGGACATTTGCTTGGGGTAAGGTTGGTCTAGATGATCTCTAAGTTCCTTTTCAACTCTTAAGTTTCTATGTTTTATAAACACATCTTTTATTTGCTGTAGCACCTTTGAAATATTTAAAAAAGAAACAAAGAAAGAATTCTACAAGGTCATTTAGGAGGAAAAGATGAAAGGAGTAGCACTTGAGAGTCTGTCTATAAGAGAGACTACCTTCCAAAGATTTGGATGGTAATAGGTAGACCTTCGTGGGGTTCAAAGTCAACTCTTCCACTTACCTGGGTAAGCAAAACCATAGATCATGAAGTGAACTGAGTATATAGAGTATGCTTCCAGTTCAATAATAATTAATATAAATAACTAATATTTACATAGTGCCTACTACGTGCCAGGCACACTAGTAAGTATATTACAAATGTGTCTCATTTGATCCTCACAACAACTCTGGGAGGTAAGGGCTATTCTTGAGTTATTTCATTCATGTCTGACTCTTTGTGACTCCATTTGGGGTTTTCTTGGCAGAGAGACTGGAGTAGTTTGCCATTTTCTACTCCAGCTCATTTTACAGATAAGGAAACTGAAGCAAACAAGATTATGTCCTCCTAGTTTGAGTTGCTACGGGCCCTTTCCCATAAGCCAAAAGTAGTTTGTGATAATGAGGAGTTTATTCATTTAAAAGCAACCTTTGAAAGGTTGGTACTTCTTCCATAGGAAATAAGATCTTAGAATCTCAAGCTAGATGCAACTTTGAGCATGCACCTAATGTGATATCTTTGTATCCCCTATTTCAATCATTCCTGATTTTAGCGGGGTCTTTAAACTATGTTTTGAGATCTTATGTGATCTTGCTTCCCACCCCCAGCAAAAAAAAAACAAACCCTTCCTACTTTCTAATTTGTAGACTATATTGGCATCAATAAAATTTGAAGAGTTTTTTTTTTTTAAGAAATCACATTTTGTGTGATTTGTGGCATGCGTAGCAGTACTGTTGATAAAACTATGAAACTTTGAGAAGAGGACCAGCTAGTTTCTGGGAATGATTTTCTACAGCAAACCTCATTTTCATAGTCCCCCTGAAATGAAGAGAGTATATAAAATCTTGCTGAGTTTGGTTTTTTGATTGCAAAATAACATTTGGCCTGGTAGAGCAAAATTCAGCTGTAAAGGCTATCTTCCAAAGAGGAAGAGGTGGGGTACGGTTTTAATCCAGGTCATACAGCTGTTTAAAAGTATAGCCAGAGCCTGCTCTTCTGACTTCTTTTCACTCTGAGGCATATTTATTCCACTACATACAGAGGAAATTAGAGATAGATCAAAGCAAAAAGAGCCCTAGACTTGGAGTCAGAAGACTTGGCACACAGACATGACTTACCACCCCTGTCAATTTAGTCATCCATAAAATGGGGATGAAAACAACATTTGCATACTCTACCATCCAGAACTATTTAAAGAAAGTATTTTATAAACCTTAAATCCCTCTGGAAATATTATGTACTATTTGTAAAATACATGGGGCAACTAGGTGGAGCAGTGGATACAGTACCAGTCCTGGAGTCAGGAGAAACCAAATTCAAATCCTCAGACACCAGCTAGCCATGTGATCCTGAGCAAGTCATTAAACCCCAATTGACTAAAAAAAACCCAAACAATTAGGGACCTTTGGCCATGTAGCACTTGAGTAATCCTAGTGGCAAGGCAGACAAAACGCCATCCAGATGAGGTTTTAAAAATAGAGATTGTATGAGCAGGATAATGTCTGGGTTTTCACATTAAATAATTACTTACACTGATTCATTATGTAGAATTTATGTATCTGTAAAGACACAACTTTTTTTTACTTAGAACAAATGCTCTGATTAGCACCCTTACCTTGCAATTGGCTCCAGCATTGTATACATTAGATTTTTTCCAGATATTGATGGTTTTACTAATTTTTTTCCTCTTCTTTCTTTTTTCCTTTAAAAAAACAATCTCATAAAGGATGGCTTTCTGAGAAGGGGGCAATGAGAGGATACAGGGGAAAATCTAAGTCATTTAAAACAAAAAATACCTGTAAAAAATCTATTTAAAAAAAAAAAGAAGAAATCACACTGGCCCATTGGCTCTAGGCCAAACAAGAGTTTGATCTGGGTCAAGGAAAATCAGTTCATGAAATGAAACAAGAAGATCCTGGGAGCCTAAGATTCTCTCCAAATGTCCAGTTCATCACAGAAAGCTTCCTTTGCTTTTCTCTTGGATCCAGATGAGACACAATAAGGGACCTCTCCCCTCCGGTAACTCGGAAAGAAACTGGCAGGCCTCAAGCCTGTTAATAAGTTAGGGGAAGTCTATCCCAAAGTATTTCATAGAGTTAGGAAAAATAACAAAATTCATCTGGAAGAACAAAAGGTCAAGAATCTCAAGGGAATTAACGAAAAAAATTGCAAAGGAAGGTGGCCTAGCTGTACCAGATTGAAAACTGTATCATAAAGTGGCAATCATCAAAGCTACTTGGTACTGGTTAAGAAATAGAGCAGTAAATTAAGGGAATAGGTTAGGTACACAAGACAAAGTAGTCAATGACCACGTAACGTAGCATTTGATAAACCCAAAGTTTCCAATTTCTGGCATAAGAACTCATTATTTAACAAAAAAAACTTCTGGGAAAACTGGAAAATAGTATGGCAGAAACTAGGAATAGACCAAAATCTCACATTCTTTACCAAGATAAGGTTGAAATGGGTACATGACTTAGACATAAAGGAATAGTTTACCTCTTAGAGCTATGGAAAAGAGAAGAGTTTATGACCAAACAAGAGATAGAGAACATTATAAAATATAAAATAGATAATTTTGATTATATTAAGTTAAAAAGGGTTTGTATAAATAAAACCAGTGCAAATAAGATTTGAAGGAAATCAGAAAACTGGGAAATAACCTTTACAGCAAATGTCTCTGATAAAGGCCTCATTTCTCAAATATATAGAGAATTGAGTCAAATTTATACAACTACAAACCATTTCCTAATTATTAATTGTTCTAAGGATATGAACAGTCAATTTTCAGATGAAGAAATCAAACGAATCTGTAGTCATATGAGGAAAAGCTCTAAATCACTTTTCATGGGAGAAATGTAAATTAAAACAACTCAGAGCTACCACCTCATATCAGATTGGTTAATGTGACAGAAAAGGAAAATAATAAATGTTGCAGAGGATATAGAAAAGTGGGTACACAACAGTGTACTGTTGGTGGAGTTGTGAAGTGATCCAACCATTTTGGAGAACAATTTGGAATTAGGCCAAAAGGTCAACCAAATTGTGCATACCTTTTGATCTAATAATACCACTACTAGGTCTATATCCCAAAAAGATCACAAAAAAGGGGGAAAGGACCTACATGCACAAAAATATTTATATGTATATTTATATTTATTATATTTATAATAGCTCTTTTTGTAGTAGCAAAAAAATAGAAATTAGGGCATGTCCATCAATTGGGGAATGGCTGAACAAACTGCTGTATTGTTGTGTTTGTCCTTCATTTTTGAAGAAGACCATGACATCAGGGAAATGATGACATGGCTTGCAATTGATTTGAGTGAGGGAGGGCTGTGCAAAGTCACCAGCCTCACTTTTTCCTCCAAAGCCATCTGGGGTTCAGTGACCAGATATTCATCAGGACAACTGAAGATGGCCCAGGATGCAAAAAGATTTTTTTGGAGAAGGTGAGATGTTAACTGAGACTTAAAGAATGCCAGGAAAGTCATAAAGTGGAGATGAAGAGGGAAAGAATTCCAAGCTTGAGAAAGAGTCTTGAAAGGTAGTGGCTTGTGTGAAGAAAAGCAAGGAGGTCGATGTCACTGATAGATCAAAGAGTATAATGGAGATGGGGAGAGGGTAAGGTGTAAAGAGGCTAGAAAGACAGGAGGGGATCCAGTTATGAAGGGCTCTAAATACCAAATAGAGGATTTTATATTTTATCTTAGTGGTGAGTGGGAGCCAGCGAAGGTTATTGAATAGGGGTGTGTGACGTAATCAGACTTTAATAAGACCAATTTGACAGTTGAGTGTAGGGTGGACTACAGGAAGAGGGAAGCATTTGGGGAGAAAGATAATGAATTCAATTTTGGACATTGAGTTTGAGATGTCTACAGCATATCGTGTTTGAGATGTCCAATGGGCAATTGGAGATGCAAGACTGGAGGTCCAGAGAGATGTGAGGGCTGGATAAGTAGATCAAAGAATTATTTGCACAAAGATGATAACTGAATGCAGGGGAAGGTTATCGTCATCATCATTGTTGTTATCTGAAGCAATCACCTGGCATTTATATAAACTGTTCTCAACACAAATAAGAGTTCTGAGAAACTTACTAGATTAACAACAAATATATGGGATTTGAAGAAATATAGGAAGACGTTTTTTAACTAAAGGAGAGAGAAGATATCAGAACCAGGCAAACAAAATGTGGTATATGAATGTAATGGAATACTATTGTGCAATAAGAAATAATGAGCAGACAGATTTCAGAGAAACCTGGAAAGACTTACATGAACTGATAAAAAGTGAAATCAGCAGAACCAGGAGAGTATTCTACCTAGTAACAGCAACATTGTGTTATGATCAACGATGAATGACTTAACTCTTCTGAACAATATAGTGATCCAAGACAAGTACAAAGGATTCATGATGGAAAACACTATCCTCATTCAGAGAAAGAAGTAATAAACTCTGAGCGCAGATCAAAACATGTTCACTTTCTTTATTGTTTTTGGTGGTTTTTTTCCTTTTGGTTTGTTTTTTCTTTCACAACATGACTAATATGGAAATAAGGGGCAGCTAGATGGTACAGTAGATAGAGCACCAATGCAGGAGTCAGGAGGACCTGAGTTCAAATCTCACTTCAGACACTTGATACTCACTAGCTGTGCGACCTTGGGCAAGTGACTTAACCCGAACTGCCTCATCCTGGGTCATCTCCAATCATCCTGATGAATATCTGGTCACTGGATTCAGATGGCTCTGGAGGAGAAGTGGGGCTGGTGACCTGCACAGCCCTCCCTCACTCAAAACAAAGTCAAGTGCGAGTCATGTCATCATTTCTCTGATGGAGTGGTCTTCTTCGGCAACAAAGGATGAACAGTATAGAAATAGTTTTACATCATTGCACATATATAATTCATATCAAAGGGAAGGGAAGGAAAGGGGGGAGAAAAAATTGGAACTAAAAATTTTGTAAAAATTAACATGAAATTGTCTTTGAATATATTGGAAAAAACAAAATACTATAAAAATAAAATAAAAATTTACTGAACCCTAGGTTAGGAGCCCCAGGTCTAAGCTTTAGTGAATTTCCTGGGTTTCAGTACAGTACCCTTTTTAAATAACAAATACAAATATTTATATAATACAGTAGCTCCTGTAGTTCCAGAATAGTCTTCTCACTTTATCTTCTCTCAGCCCTGGTTCCTAGACCATACAGTTAGTACATCCCAGAGGTCCATGTGAGAATGACTGTCAAGAAATATCTCACCTGACTCCAGACACAACCATTTTTACACTTAACAAAATGCTAAGGTATTAATTCAGCAGGAGAAGTTCTGGGATCAACCATTGCTGGCTCTGGTATTTGCCCAGGTGCAGTGAATGATGATGTTGAATACACTGCCCAATTGTCTTCCTGTCACCCATCTCCAGTAGACTGTAAGCTCCCTGTCTTCTGGTCTCTGCTGCTTAGCACATTTACAATTGCTCAGTCCATTCAGCTGCGTGTGACTCTTGGAGATCCAGTGAACCATACAATCTATGAAGGTTTCTTGTCAAAGATACTACAGTGGTTTGCCATTTTCCTCTCCAGTGGATTAAGGCAAACAGAGGTTAAGTGATTTGCCCAGAGTCACACATTTAGTAAGTGTCTTAAGCCATATTTGACCTAAGGTTTTCTTTCCTCCAGACCCAGAACTCTATCCACTGAGCCACCTAGCTGTCTTGCTTAACATGTAGCTCTCAACAAATGCTTTCTTGCATTAAATGGAATTCACCAGTTACTCAGCCAATGCTAGTCCCTCACTTTGACGTCCAACTGATAGAACTGGCCAACATCCAAAGGACAGAAAGGAAGAGGAACAAAAAGTTTGGAAATCCACAAACTGGGTAATTGGGAGTTGCTGTCTTCCAGTGTGTTTGGATAATTAATCTATTGAGATACTCTATCAGTATGCACATCTGGGAAAGGTACTCAATTGGACTGGGGCCTGAGCTAAGTAGGGTAGAAGAGAGGAGGTTGGATTAAACTTGGAAAATTGTGCAGTTGTATATTATTTTTGTTTTGAAGGAAATTTTTGTTGATATCTTTTGTTTTTACATTGCCTACATTTCCCCTGTATCCTTCTCTTTACCTCCTCCCAGAGGGCCATCCCATGTAACAAAGAATTTTTTTCAAAGGAAAAAAAGAAGAGGAACCAATCCATACAACTAAAAATCTTCCATGATATGCACTGTTCCACATCCTTGCAGCTCTCACCTCTACAAAGGAGTTGGGGAAGTTATTTTCTCCTATTTTCTTTGGGACTGTGACTGTTTTTTGTAATTTAACAACCTTCATTTTCAACTACTCGGTACTTGTTCTTTCCATTTACATTATGGTAGTCATTGGGTATATTGTTTTCATGGTTCTTTGAGCAAGGTTTCTAACAACCTTAAGCTGTTTACACACACATACACATATACACACACAGAGTCATATTTTCAACACTACTATTAAACATGTGTGTCACTCTAATCCAATGCCACTGGTTTTCTTGGTTCCTTGAATAACCTATTCCATCTCCCAAATCCAGGCATTTTTGTTGGCTGTCTACCATGCCTGGAACTTTCTTCCTCCACATTTACAGCTCCTGACTTCATTCAAGTTCCAGCTAAAAATCCCACCTTCTACAGGAAGCCTCTCTCAAATCCTCTCCATTCTAGAGCCTTCCCTCTGTTCATTATTTCCAATTTATCCTACGTATAGATTGTTTGTACACAGTTGCTTACATGTTGCTTCTGTCATTAAACTGAACTCTTTTGCCTCCTTTGTATGCCCAGCATTTAGCACAGTGCTTGGCATATAGTAGGTGCTTAATATGGTTATTGGCTAATCCTGGATGGTTATGAATCTTAGAACATCATCATTTCCGGAGGATAAGAGTTGCCTGCTGTCAGAGTAATGGAGAGACATTATGGGCACAAGCAGTTTACAGCACATTTCTAAGAGTTACTTAAGCAGAACAGGACTGCCACAAAGGAAATGCATGAGGAACACACAGCTTGCCTGTGAAAAACCTTAAGGTCAAGGGAATAAATGAGAACTCTGCCCAGCCATTTCTGAGAAGTTGCTGACCCTGGTTAATTCATCTCTCTTTAGCCATAACCCAGCCCTCTCACAGAAGGCTATATATAGAGCAAGGGCAGGAATTTCATGTTTAAAACATTTCTGTGTTTGAGCTTTGATCTGTCACAATCCTCTAGAGCAGAGGGTCAACTTGAGGTCTGTGAACAAAATTTTTAAACATATTTTGATCACTGTATTTCAATATAATTGGTTTCTTTTGTAATACTAGGTATTTTATTTCACACATTTAAAACCATTCTGAAAACAGGTTTGTTGATTTCACCTGGCAGACTTAACACACACAAAAAAAGGTCAAAAACCCTTTATTTGAGAAGAGGTTCCAAGTGAATTGAAGCTCCCTAAATAAAAGCTACAAGGAACACAAAAACTTACTAAAACAAAGCAAACAGTAAACAAAATTATATGAAAATTAAATAATAACTACAAAGCATAAATTCAAATAAATATGAAATTCTGGATTATTTTAAAATATAACTGATGACTCCGTCTCTGTCACCTTTGCTAGGTCCTCTTTTACCATAGATGTACCCCACTATTCTGTCCTGTGCCCCCTTCTCTTCTCCCTATATACTACTATACTTGGTGGTCACATTGTCTCCCATGGATTTCATTCCCTTCTCTATGCTGATGGTTCTCAAATCTGCCTATCCTGCCCAGTCTCTCTGCTGGCCTCCAATCTTGCATCTCCAACTTGTCTTTCAGGGATCCCAAACAGGATGTTCAGTAGACATCTTAAATGAATAATAGAATTCATTATCTTTTCCCTTAAATTTTCCTCTTCTCTGACTTTTCCTGTTACTGTATAGGATAACCCCATCCTCCCAGTCCCTCAGGCTCACAATCTAGGAGTCATCTGAGATTCCTCACTATTTCTCTCCCCTCATATCCAATCCATTGCCAAATCTTTCAATTTCACTTTTGTGTCTTCTTTCCAATACACCCCTTTCTCTTCTCTGACACTGCTGCCACTCTAGTAGAGGTCTTCATCACCTCATGCCTGGATTCTTGGGTCTGCCATCCTCCAGTCTCTCCCCACTTCAATTCATCTTCCATTTTGTCATGAATGCGATTTTCCTAAAATACATATCTGAGCATGTCACCCTCCTATTCAATAAATTGCAGCGGCTCCCATTGCCTCCAGGATCAGATACAAAATACTCTGTTTGCTATTCAAAGCCTTTCATGACCTAACTCCCACAAACCTTTCCAGTCTCCTTATGCCTTACTCCCTGACAGGTACTTTTCAAACCGGTGACACTGGCTTCTTGGCTGTTCCACGAACAAGACACTCTATCTCTCAGCTCTAGACATTTTCTCTGTCTCCCTCACCTGGAACACTGTCCCACCTCCACTCTACCTTCTGACCTGCTTGGCTTCCTTTAAGTCTAACTAAAATCCCAGCTCTTACTGGAAGTCTTCCCAATTCCTCTTAATTCTAGTGCCTTCCCTCTGTGGTTTCCTATTTTCCTTGTACATAACATGTGTTTTTCCGAAATATAACTTTGTATTTTGTGTTGCTTATATTTGCATGCATGTTGTCTTTCCTTGAGGGTAGGGACTGACTTTTGCTCTTTTGTATCCCCAGCACCTAGCACATTTTTGTTGTTGTTCAGTTGCATCTGACTCTTCCTGACCTCATTTGAGGTTTTCTTGGTAAAGATTCTGGAGTAGTTTGCCATTTTCTTCTCCAGTTCATTTTACAGATGAGGAAACTGAGGCAGAGCAGGTTAAGTGACTTGTCCAGGGTCACACAGGTAGTAAGTGACTGAGGCCATATTTGAACTCAGGAAGATGAGTCTATTCACTGCGTCCCCTAGCTGCCCCTTTTTCTGCTTCAGTTTCCTCAAATGTAAAATGAGGATGATCACCAATTGGGGAATGACTGAACAAGCTGTGGCATATGATTGTAATGGAATTCTATTATGCTATAAGAAATGACAAGGTAAGTGGTTTCAGAAAGAAAAAAAAGACATGGTAAGACCAATATGAACTGATGCAAAGTAAAATGAGAAGAACCAGGAGGTTATTGTGCACACTAACAACAATGTTGCAGTGATGAACAACTGTGAAAGATGTTGCTACTCTGATCAATACAATGATTCAAGACACTCCCAAAGGACTCATTCTGGAAAAAAATGCTATCCAGAGAGAGAAATACAGAATTCTGAGCATATATTAAAGTTTCATTTTCTCACTTTATTCTTGCTTTTTTTGGCAATATGGCTAAGATGGAAATATGTTTTGCATGATTTCACATGTATAATTGATACCATATTGCTTGCCTTCACAGTGGGTGATGGAGCACGTGGGAGGGAAGGAGAGAATTTGGAATTCAAAATTTAAAAAGAAAAAATGTTTGAAAAGAAAAGTGTCTAAAATAAATAATATATTTTTATAATTAGGTAAATAAACTTATCCTCTTGCCCCTTTGGGGTAGCACTTGAACCATAAAGGCAAGATGTAACTATCCTTGCCCCGAAGGACCTGACTCAGCAGGTCCTCAGCGTCCATGAAAGTAACATATATAATTATGCATATAAGAAAGGTAGTTGAGGGAAAGCGTGTACTAGCACCTGGGGTGATTAGGAAAGTCTTTCTGTAGAAAGTGGGACTTAAACTGACTCTTGAAAGAAGCAGGGATTCCAAGAGGCAAAGGTGAAGTACTTTTGAAAAAAAAAAAAAAAGGAAACGGGAGTACCATCAAAGGGTATGTGGAGACAAGATGGAAAACACTGTGTGTAGAAGAGAAAGTAGGCCAAGATGAATGGGTAGCAAATTGCTTAGAGGGGAGAAGTATATGAGAAAACCATAAAAGAAAGTAGGTGGAAAAGTTGTAAGGAGATTTAAATGCCAACAGAATTGTGGGAAATAAACTTACTGCACAAAACATGGTTCATACTCCAACTTTCCACTGGGATCCAGAACTGTGTTTTCAGAAAGACACCTTTCTCTGTCCTCATCCCCATGGCATGTGCAAGAGGAACACCTCCAGAAATGTAATCAGATCATTGGTGTTTCACTCCTGTGCCTTACACTCATTAAAACATTGGCAATGTTCCCATGGTGCTCGTATATGATGACTATATTCTAATTACCATAAACTCATCTCTGCTTTTTTAGCAATCTGGTGGCTTACTAGAGGTTGTCCCCTTCCCATTACAATCTAATACAATAAACATTTTTTAAACAGCTGATGCAGAAATTTGCTTTGTATGACTATACATTTTTACAGTGGGTTCTACTTTTCTTGCCTTCTCAATGAATAGGGGAGGGAAAAGGCAAGGAACAGAAAATAAATCAATAAACATTTATTAAGCACCTATTATATGCTCTGCATTGTGCCAAGTGCTGGGGACATAAATAAGAAAAAGAAACAGTCCTTTGCCCTCAAGGAGTTTACAGTCTTCAAAGGAGGAAGATAATATGCAAAAGAAAGCCGGAGAAAGGAAGGTACCAGAGTTGAACAGGAAGTTCATGGAGTGGAAACCAAGCAGAGTAGCTAGGGGTAAACGAAGATGTGGCTGACATTTTGAGCCCTCTGTAGAGGAAGTCCAGGGGAAGAGCTTTTTGCTCCACTCTCAGGCCTCTAATCAGAGAGGCAGAAGCAATTGAGGTATGAGTAGCAAAGCTGAAGGCATCCTGTTGGTGTGCAGTAAATTCAGGTGAGTCTTACTTCAGTGTCGCATTCTGCCTCCCTTCAGAGAACTGCTAGTAAGACATAATGAGGTCTAAAGAAACTAGAGGCAGTACATTTATTTCTGAACTACATTGAGCTCATCAATGGTTAAGCTCCTGCCCCTTCAATTCAGTTCCAAAAACATGTATCAATCTCCTGTGTGCAGGACACTGACAACATAAAGACAAAGACTGTAAGACATCTTAAGAACATATTCTGTGCTGGGCACTACATTTTAAGAAGGTGTAACATGCCTTCCTCAAGTCACACTAGCATTGAGAAGCCAGCTTCCCAGAGAGCAGCTACTGGTCTCAGGGCTCTAAGGACAGCTCAGAGGGGTTAGGTTTCTCTTACCATCCATCACTCATGAGCCCCCTCACCTTGTACTTTCAATCAACAATCAGCTGGACAATTGGCTTTTTAAGAAAGGTATTTACTAAAATGGTATAACAAGAAAAGTAATTACCATACCATTCTCTCCAAAAGTCTGGGCCACACTCTCCCACAAATATAATAAGCACTATGGAGAGAATATGCACAAAAGTAATGAGGCACACATATGGGGAACACAACAATGTGGCAAAGGAGTAACGCACTGACCCTGGTACTGAAAGGCTTTTTCCACCCTTGTAATCCTAATAAACTTCTCCTTAGGTGTAGTTCTCTGCTGTATTTATTATGCCTTTTCAGAACCCATAATTTTCACATCTTTCTTCCATGAGAGGCAGTGCTCCTTCATGGAAGAAAATTATTTTTCTTGAGTGACTATCCATCGTAGCTAGATGTGTTATTTTTTATAAATCTAGTCACTCTGATCCCAGATGGATTCACTGATATTTTCCCAATCTCTTTGATGACATGGAAATGGGGAAACATTTTTTTAAATAGATGAAAAAAACCAGTTCTCAGACACCTCAAGTCACCTGCCCATAGTGAGCATGAAAGGCAGGTTTTGAATCCAGATTTTCTGGCTCCAGAAGCAAAGTAATTTCCACCATGGGATGCTTCCTTCAAAACTCTAGTGCCAAGGGTTTTGTTTTTCTTTTTTATCTCCTCCATTGAGGATGGAGAAGGCAGTAGGCAATAAAATAAATTCTTGTTAACTGAAAAAAAAGCAAAACGTAATTTTAAAAATTTAGCATATACTATGAATGAGAAAGGTGATGGAATAAAGTTTTTAAGAGGTGAAGAAAAAGCCACTGCCTCCCCTAATAGAATGTCTATCCTGATCCCCTAGCTATCACTTCCCTCCTTTTCCCTCCACCACCAATTACTTGTATATATTTTTATTTCATTTTCAATACACGTGTTGTTTCCCCACAATAGAATGTAAAGGGGCAGAGGTCAGAGATTGTTTCATTTTTGTCTTGATCTCTAAATGCCTATCACAATGCCTGACGTGTAAAAGAAAATGAATATATGCTTGTTGAATTAAGTCACTTATTAGGATCCTCTGCTTTGATATTCTAGCAGTAAATGCAGAAGGCACATCAGTAGCTCACATTTATATAACACTTACAGTTTTGTGAAGTTGGTTGGTTGGTTGGTTGTCCATCCTTCTGAAAGACGACCAAAATGATCTGACTATGTTGGTGTCAAGCTACAGTATGTTTAACTATGGCTTATCCAATATGATCTCTACCAGAGGTTGGCACAAATTGTCCTTGTGAACATTTGGAGTAGAGATGTCTCTCAATGAGGTCACTGAGGTCAGAAAGGTTAACTATATTGCCCAAGGTAACATATCCAGTAAATATCAGTGGAATTGGGATTTCTCCTGGCGACATGGTTGGAGTCTTTTCAAAGCCCCAGGCTCCCTCTACTAAAGAGAACTATGCTAACATCCCAGGTGGTAGGTACAATCTATCAGTTTGGTGCCCAGTGGATGAACTGATTAGTCCTTGGTAAAAGAAGTGGTTTGTTTAAAATACCTGGAGAGAACGAGATGAGATTAAAAGAATATTGAAATTAAGAATGAGTTAATAACTGTAAAGCATTGCTTTTTATCTCCTGACTTCCTAGAGCTGGGAAAGGGGACCAAAGGGCCGTCAAGGTCTGCCTGCCCCACTTTTCCTCTCCCCATTCTTTTAATCTCCCTCCCTTCTCCTGGCCAACCCCCAAGGATCCTTCGTGTGCATGCTTCATGGTGTGTGAGGAAGGGGAAAAGGTCAGGCCACCTGATCATTGCACTGACAAAGCATGTGCAATGTGCAACGCAGTGGGGCCTCTCACCTCCAGAAAAGGGGAGGGGGAAAAATGTCAGCTCAACTATATAACCCTCAGAAGACAAGATGTTTGTGGTTGGAGACATGTGCTCTGAGAACATTCCAGTTCCTACAGGCGTGCTCTCTGTGGAAACATGTCTCATCTAAGAACTCTCAGAAAAGGAGATGCTTGTGGCAGGAGACAGTTTCAGAGCATTCTGGTTACTGTAACATACTGTTATTGACTACTGGCTGTAGCCTTTCTCTCTGTGGAAACACGTCTAGTCTCAGAAAACTCAGAACAAGATACTTGAGGCTGGAGACACATGTTCTTAGGACATTCCAGTTTCTACAGCCTTGCTCTCTATGGAAATGCATCTAGTTCAGAAAGCTCTGAAGACAAAACATTTTTAGCATGATCCACAGTATTTGATAACATTTCATTTGCCTTAAGTGTGTGGCCTCTGTAAAAGCTAATATTGTTTGAGAAAACTAGGACTTCTCATCTTGGTCAGAGTTCTGTGAGAAATAAAGGTAATCTGAAGCACGTGCACACACACACATACACACACACACAATTATAAAGCATTTAGCCTGGTGCCTAGCACATGGTAGGTTTCATGTAAATGTTAGCTATTATTATTAAACAAGGAACAAAACACTGTCCTTTATTATGTGCTGTTAATCAAAATCTGTACATAAATGATTATTTTCAAATGAATTCATATTCATTTAGTCAAATACAAACCCGTGGTGAGAAATTCTGGCAATAAAACAAAAGCATAAACTTCAAATGAAAAACAAAGACCAAAACTGATTTTAAAATATACAGGATCATCAGATTTTCAGAAAATATTACACTGGAAGCATCTTTTCAAAGCTGTCCATTTCTTGTTAAACAAGTAAGTCCACAGAGCAAGTAGACTTTAAAAGGTGGACCTGGACAGCACAGAGATAGGAAGTTGTCAATATGAAAAGGTTGAGATCAACTCAGACAGTTTCATGTTGGAGGAGCTATTTTAGAGAAATCTGGGGAAATTTGTATGAACGGATGCAAAGTGAAGTGAGAACCATGGAATGATTTATACAGTAGCAACAACACTGGGAGAATGAACAACTTCTGAGAGATTTAAGAGCTCTGATCTATGCCGTGATCAAGCATGATTCCTGAGGACCAGTGAGGAAGAGTGCTACAACGCTGACAGAGATGATAGAACAAACATGAAGAATGAGATGCAAATTGTGGGATATGGCCACTTTGGGAATTATTTCACCTGATTAGGCATGTTTGTTCCAAAAGGCTTTTGTCTTTTTTTTTCCTCAGAGAGAGAAGTTTGAAGGGAGATAAAAAAAAATTTGTTTCCCATTTAAAAAACAAAATTCAATTTTTTAAAATGACATGAAGCTGGGACAATTCTTACAAACAGCACAGAGGCAGTTAGGTGACTCACTGGATAGAGCACTGGCCCTGGAGACAGGAGTGCCTGAGGTCAAATATGGCCTCAAACATTTACTAGCTGTGAGACCCTGGGCAAGTCATTTAATTCCAATTATCTCTAAAAAAAAAATGATAACTTTAGGGAAGGACATATAAAAGAAATGGACAAAACACAGAGCAAACTAAAGGAGAATGCCTAAATTTGAGTCAGGTGTACTTTTTTTCTAGAAAGTCATTTGTTAAAACCTATACTAGCACATCCCCAATTAGAATATAACCTCATAGTGTAAAGATAAGACTATATAAGATAAAGCAGGTGGAACCAAAGGGTCTACCTCTGGATTAGACTAGTGTCTCATGGTTGGTTATTGTCCTTCCTTCTTGAGGAGGACGAAAATGACATTACTGTGCTAGGTTTCAGTGTGTCCCACTGTGGCTGGTCAGACCAATACGATCTTGGAATGCTCTACCACAGGTTAGGCACAAATAGTCCGTGTGAACGTTTGGGGTGGATTCTCTAAATCTGCGCATCTCACATTTCTTTCAAGCTATTTCACTTCTGCCTGAGGTGGGCATGCCATGCTGGGCAGTCCTGTGAGGGTGTCTCCCATGTCACACAATCAATTCCAAAGGTCTTAAGAGATACCCAGGTATCCTTGTATTACATCTTCTGATCACCATGTGAAGGCTTATCCTGTGTGAGTTCTTCATAAAATAGCCTTGTTTGGCAAGTGTCCACTTGGCATTCAAACAACATGGCAAGCCCATCAGAGTTGCACTTTCTGCGGTACAGTTTGGATGCTTGGCAGTTTAGTGTCTGGTACCTTATTCTGCCAAGTGATCTTCAGAATCTTCCTAAGACAATTCAAATGGAAGCAATTCAGTTTCCTGGCATGGCACTCGTAGACTGTCCAGGTTTCACTGGCATACAGCAATGAGGTCAGAACAATGACTCTGTAGATCTTAAGATTGGTAGTCTGTCTAATACCTCTTCTCTCCTGTACTTTCCTTTGGAGCCTCCCAAACACTGAGCTAGCTCAGAAGTTTGAGGATGCTTCCACTGTCCATCTCTATAAAGGTAAAGGAAATAGATTGTCCTGTGACAGTGACAGGGAAGTCTCTTTCTTTCTTAGTCATTGCTGGCAAGATTCTTACCAGAGTCTTTCTTAATAGACTGATCCTTCAACTGGAAGATAGTCATCTACCTGAGAGTCAGTGTGGCTTCAGAAAGGACCAAGAACAGTTGATGTAGTGTTTGTTGCCCACCAG
>CM053769.1:695766242-695784083 GCA_028658325.1 Potorous gilbertii | reverse complement strand
CAAGTGAACCTCTTTACCTGGAAATGGGGTCAGTGGAGAAAAGAGACAGAAAACAGGAGTGAAGCAGAGAAGAAAAGATAGTGGAGGCAATCTCAGACCACCAGCAATTACCGCACAGTTATAGTTGCAACCTGTGGCCAAGAATAAAAGGATGGTCATTTGGCTTTCTCTCGTAAACCAAAAGACCAATTACAGTGGCCTCTCAATGCTTATTAAATCAGAAAGTATGAAGCAAACATGGAATCTAGAGGGTAAAAAGAAAATGAGAAATAAAGGGTAAGAATCCATCAGTGACTCTTTGTTACAGACAAGTAAAAAGGAGGACCTTGTCCTTAAGACACAATCATAGGTCAAAGAAATTTGAACTATGAGATGTTAGATAGCATCTATTCCAATCTCCTGATTTTACAGGTAAAGAAATTGAGTCTGTGACCACACCAGAGTGCGACCCCAGGCTTCTCAAATCTCAGGCCAGGTCCTTGGTTTTGTATCCAAGCCTGAAAATGTAGACAAGTAAGAAACAACTTTGATCAACATAAAGAGATTCATTAAAATCAAGGGTATGCTCCAGCCAGCTCAGACTAGCTCCCCAGAACTGATTTTTAAATTTTCATTGTGAATCTTTATACCTCAGAAATCAGCAAAAGCTACAAATCAAGGCTTGACTTCTTTTTGTGTCGATTGTCTTTTGTTGATTAAAATGATGGAGAAAATGGTAATAATTCAGATTAAACTTACAAATGTGTCATGAGGTTGTTGTTTTTTTTTTCAAACTTCTGGCCTTCGGAATCTCATTATTAGAAGGGGCCATCTACTATAAACTGGACCTGGGAGAGCTTTGATAAGGATCACAGCCAGAACAAACTGTCCTCATGGCTACTCACTTTTATTTTTTCTTCTTTTAAATAGTATTTTTTTTCCAATTACATGTAAAGACAATTTTCAAGTTTTTTTAAATAAAATTTTGAGTTTCAAATTTTCTCCCTCCCCCCAAGACATTAAGCAATTTGATATAAGTTATATATGTGCAATCATGTAAAACATTTCCATATTTGTTAGGTTGTGAAGGAAAAAACAGAACAAAAGGAAAAACATATTTCTTTTTTATTTTTACTTCTCTTTTCTTTAACTTTATTTTCACCAAATAAGCTGATGAATGATTTGGCTTCATGAGTAATCCTATCATCCCAGAAGATCGCCAGGGGTGGGGAACTTTAAAAAAAAAGGGGGTTCTCAAACTTTTTATGTCCCTGTAAACTCTTGAAAATGATCGAGGAACCCTCTAGCTTTTGTCTATTAATATTTACATATTAAAAATTAAAATGTCTTAGTATTATTATGAAAATATTTTTTCCCTCATGGAGTCCCTGAGACTACCCTTTTAGAACCACTTCCCTAAAAGGACAAACACCATACATACAGACTAGATTTTCTGAGATGGTCCTAATTTCAAATATTTTGGGTTTTTTTTTTCATAGACATAAGTACTTTAATACTTGGGATCCTAGAAAGTCCCCTCATTATGCAGATGAAGAACCAAAGATCAAAGCTTAAGTGACACACTCAGGATCACAGAGGGAGTAAATGACAAAGATCCTCCAACTCCTAGGTCCAGTGTTCTTTCCATCATATTATGCTAGTTCTCAATGGATCATTGATCTCATTGCTACAGGGTGTCCCAAAAGTCTTAGTGTAGTTTAAGGCTGTCCAAAAAGTCTTGCTGCAGCTTAAGCTGATTAAAACTCAAACTGTACTCTAACTTTTGGCACACTCTGTATTGATACATTGAGGCAGATCTATACACTCTCATCCTGGGCAACTTTTGTTAATGCCTTTCCATGAATCCTTCAGAGAAGGTACACCGAGCAGCTAGGAGCCATCCTATATAGAAATAAGTCAACAATCATTTATTAAGCACCTACTACATCCAGGTTCTGCTAAGAGCTGGAACACTGAAAAAAATTACAACTGGTTTTATACAAGGTAGCAGAGAGTATGATGATGTTTGATGATACACTGATCATGAGTCATCAGGGTAATGTTGGAGCCTAGAAAGAGCAATGTTAATGTCCCCAATAAAAGCATAAAACATGAAACCCTTAATCATGCAACAGCTAGGTGATGTTGTGGATAGAGCACTGGCCCTGGAAGACCCAAGTTTAAATCCAGACTTAAGTTACTTACTAGTTATATGGCCCCGGGCAAGTCACTTAACCCCAATTGCCTCCAAACAAAAACAGAAACCTTGGGCACAGACCATATCTCTACCATATATGAAAAATTGGATTTTAACTGGAAAACACTAACAATGTGGCCTTAAAAATTTACTTAATTCATTTCTGGTCTTAATAGGGGTTCTTAATCTTGTACTTTTCCACAATTCCCTCCATTTTCCCATCCCAAAGCCAAGTAGGAATCAATTCTGATATTTACAAATTGTGACCACAATCAGGAAATCAGGGCCTTTAATTGGTGGAACTATGATCCAGTAGCTATTACCCATAACTGACAAGAGCACCAGCCTCTATCTTCCTCCAAGGCAGTCTATAGCTAGCCTATCAAAAGCAAAGTCAATTTAAGCTCCTGCACTGGTGTTTCTAAACTGGCCTTCTTTCTTGCAGAAGTGATTATGTTGGAAAGAGAAACATACAGACAGACATACAGAAAGATAGAGACACAGACAGAGACAGAGACACACAAAGAAATCTATAGATAGGAGGAAGAGACACAGAGAGATACAGACAGGAGGAGGAGGGAGAAAGTATAAAAAACTCAGAGACATTTGTCTCTATGGGGCAAAGCAATGCAGTTCTGAGGAGTCTGGTTACCTTGGTTTCTTTCCCAATGTGTCTGTGTTTGTGCTTCTGCAGAGATGGGGTGCTGAAATCTGTTGACACGCAAGACACAGCATATGCCAAAAGGCTGGGATAGTGATGCTACTATATCATGAGGTCAATGATTGTTGTCTCTTGAACTGTCTGAGCTCTTCCCTGTGCTTTCAAATTAACCTAAAACCAGAAGTCAGAACACCTGTGGACCTGATAATAAGATTTCAAAACCCAAATGAGATCTTTCTCTTAAAAAAAAAAAGCAACACTGAGCCAGAACCTATATTTGCTTTCTTCCCTAAAGTTTTATGAATATGCATGCAAAGTATTCCAGCTATTATGGTCCAGGAAAATGCCATAACATTCTGCTTATTTATAAATCTTTCCCCTCATTGTTTAGGGTGACAATGTTTCATTGAGTTAAAGTTGCCTTGTGCAAAGACATGTCGGTGAATAGGACTGTGTCCTCTTGGTCTTCCTTTTCTCATAAAGTCATATAAATGTAAATTTGATGATGTCCCTGCACTTCCTCTGCTTCAGATAAAAATGTATGCACATAAAGAGTGCATGATTTTCTCTCTTTGGATTATAGAAAACCAAAACCCTTGATCATTTTCTAGAGGCCCTGGTTCAAAGACTGAGTTGCTTGCAAAGAAGGTTGTGATTTGCTATTCAGACTCAGATTGTGGGGAAGCCAAAATCAGCTTTGAATAACATGCAGAGCTTCATCAAAAACCAAAACCCAAACTACTTTCAACCCCCAGTATCACAAAATCTCAGCGTTAGAAGGGATCTTAGAGAAGATACCCCATCCCACTCCTTTCCAGGAGAGTAAGGGGGGATACAGGTAATATACTGCTCAGTTTTGCTGAATTTTTTTTCTTCCTCTTTTTCTTAAAAATGTTATTTGTTATATGGGTTGATTCTCTGAGAGAAAGAAGAGAGAGGGATAATGCAAGAAATTCTGATAGTTTCAAGTAAACTAAAAACAATTACTATGAACCTGGGAAAGTGCTAAGCATGGGAGATAAAAAGAAAGGCAAAAACAAGAAACTTGCTTTCTAATGGGGGAGATAATATAGAAACAACTCTGCACAAATGTAATCTGGTTTTGTAGGCCCCCAAATTCCAAATGGCAACAAAGGCCAACTGAGCCAGAGCTCCAAGCAGATATCAATTTATTAGGGAGACCAGTGATCCCTAAGTACTTGGATCCATGACTCTTCTCTGGGACAAGGATCCCTCTACTTGGACTCCATTGCTTTTATGAACATTGACAGATCACTAAAAATAGAACGAAGCGGCACAATTTATGAATGGTCAGTTCCAGAAGTGGGTAGAATCTCATGAGGGACTAAAGGAGATGTTCATCCACCACCAGCATTTAGTCAATGTTTCATCACCATGATTCTGGGACTTTCCACAAGCAGTCATGAGTATTAGGCATAAAAGAACAAAGAGACATAAGGAAACAGGATTTTGGAGCATTGTTCTCAGAGGAGTAGTGGGTAGTACAGCCAATTTGTATGTCAAGCATAAGATACTATCAGTCTAACAAAGTATAAATTTATAACCAAGGAAGTATAAATTCACCCTATAAATCAGATAGAAATAATGTCGTAATATAATCATGAATACCTAGTGGGTTAATTAATTCTTGCACACATAGAACTCTTATTCTAACAGCTTAACTAAAACACAATTCTATCCTACTAATCATTGATACCAATTAAATCACAAAGAACTGAGTAAATACAAATTACATTGAGTACTTTGAGCTTGCTCAGTTTGCCCAGTATGGAGCCCATTAAGTCCTTGCCCATGTGGGTGGGATGGCCTCCTTTGGTTGGCTGCCTGTGTCTTTAAAACTGGTAGGACTGAGGTCATCACTCTCCTTTTCAATCCTCTTGGTCTACCTTTTCTCTTAAAGTCATGTAAATATAAATTGGATGATCTCCCTGCACTTGCTCTGTTTCAAATAAAAATGCATGCACATAAAGAGTGGGTGATTTCCTCTGGGGAACTCTGCTTCGCTGCTTACGTTGATTTTACCCCAGCTTGCAGAAATGGACTTGAGGGTGTTTGTTTCTGCTCTGTGTCCTTTGTCTTCAGTCTCAGGATCCAGAGGTGACCCCCATGGGACCAGGAGTTCGAGTCTTGTGACCTTGGAGCCAGCAGTTCCTGCAGGATGGTACAACAGGCAGCCATCTCAGAGTGTCAGCCCTGAAAAACCCAGGCTGCCTGGGGCTCAAGCCTTGAGGGGATTTGGACTTAGAACTGAGATCATGCTCTGTGGGAACCAAGATAAACTGGGAACCTAAGCCCCTCCCCTCCCCTGGAGACTGAGGTAGAACAGGGGGAGAGAAGGGTTGTACCTCCCATGTGTTGGGAGATGTTTGGATATTTGTGACTACCTTTGAAGTCAATATTCCTCCTCTTTGTAGTGAGGAATTACCTTGCAGGAAGACCTTGCAGAAGGTTGAGCTTTACATATAAGATTGCATGCCTTCTTAGGGAGGGAGAGGGAGAAAATTTTAAACTAATGGAAGTGATTGTTGAGAATTGAAAACAAACAAATAAATAAATAAATTTGGAGGGGAAAAAATTAAAAAAAAAAAAAGGTTGGGTTTTAGCTGAGACTTGAAGAGAGCCAGGAAAGGCAGAAAGTGAAAATGCCTAGATTAGAGGATGGAGTATATAGCTGCAATGAACACCAGGGAGGTGTGTGTCACTAGACTGCAGAGTATGGAGGGAAGAGTAAGGTGTAAGAAAAGACCGGAAAGGTAGAAAGGGGTCAGGTTATGAAGGGTTTTAGAAACCAGACAGAGGATTTTATATTTAATCCCAGAGGTAACAGGTAACAACTGAAGTTTACTGAGTTGGGGAGAGGAGGAAATTGGGTGTTAGGCATGCTTGGACCTGTGCTTTAGAAAGCTGGTTTCACAATTTATTGGAAGATGGACCCAACTGGGAATGTACTGGTGACAACGAGACCAACCAGAAAGCTATCATAACAGTCAAGTCATGAACTAAGGCAGTGACCAAGTCAGAGGAAAGAAGAGGGCCTATTCTAGGAATGTTCTAGAAAGTGGAAATGACTAGATTTGGCAACTAATTGGATTTTGGGGGAGGGGGAAGTGAGAGTAAACTAACACCTTGATTGTGAGTCCAGTTGACTGGGAGGATAGTGGTGCCCTTGACAGTAATAGTGAAGTTAGGAAGATGAGAGAGTTTGAGGGAAAAGATAAATGAGTTTTAGTCATGATAAGTATGCTGTGAAAAAAAAAAAAAACAAGATATCAAATAATTTTTTTAAAAATAAGGGACCTCAGAGAACAACTGACCTAAACTATACTTGAACAAGAATGTCTCATCCCCAGGTCATTCAGCTTTTTGTTCAAAGACTTTATCGGTCTAAGGGAGAACTCACAACCTCCTGAGACAGCACCTTCCACTTTTTGATAGCCTAATGACTAGGAAGCTTTGCCTTACATCAAAGTCTAGATCTGTTTTTCTTACTCTTCTAGGTAAGCATCATTATCTCATCTTCCCCATAACCTTCATCTTTCTGATTTATTCCAATTTATTCTTCCCAGTTTCTGCCCAGGTCAATGTAGAAGAAAAAACAGTGGTCATGAATGAATAACAAACACATTTATCAAGCACCTGCTGTCTGTCTGCTGGATGCCAGAGCCAAAGGACCTGGGTTTGTGTCCCCACTCTGAGACTTAACCTGTCATACTGTGATCCACTTCATCTCTCTGTGATTTGGTCTTCTCATTGGGGAAATGGTGGTCATCATTCATATGATCTCTGCTCTACAGAGTGCTTGGAGGAGAGTGTTTTACAATCTTAAAGTGCTTTGAAAATGTCAACTCCCAGAGCAGCTAAGTGTTGTGATAGACAGAACACTGGCAATGGATAAGAAGGACCTAAGTTCAAATCCAGCCTTAGGCTCTTACTAGCTGTGTGACCCTGGGCAAGTCACTTAACCACATTGCCTTCAAAACAAAAAAGCCAATTACTAACAGTGTCCGATTTATCTTTAATCTCTCAGTTTCCTCAGCTCTAAAATGAGAGGGTTAGATTAGAGGACCTCCAATATAACTTCCATCTAAATATATGATCCTAAGGTCAAATCCAGCTTCAGACAATCCTTAGCTATGTGACCTTGGACAAGTCACTTAACCTCTATTTGACTCAGATTCCTCAGTTGTAAAATGGACACAATAACAGCACCCAACTCCCAGGCTTGTAGTCAGGATCAAATGGGATATGTAAAGAGCTTAGCACAGCAGGTGTTTAATAAATGTTCTTGTTCAGTTGTGCTTGACTCTTTGTGACCCCATTTGGGATTTGGGGGTTTTTTGGGCAGAGATAGTGGAGTGGTTTGCCACTTCCTTCTCCAGCTCATTCTACAGATGAGGAAACTGAGGCAAACAGGATTAAGTGCCTTGTTTGGAGTCACACAGCTAGTAAGTGTGTGAGGTCTGATTTGAACTCAGGAAAATGAGTCTTCTTGACTCTAGGCTTGGCAATCTATCCATTGCCCCTCTACAATGGCTGCCTACTTACTGCTCTCTTCTAGTCAGTTATCAGAGATCCTGACAACCTTTTGTTGCCCCTACAGGGAAAAAACCCCCATATAGCAAATGGAAGATCCCTCTACTACTTATTATACAATGTCATCCTCCTTAAAACCAATTCTGCAATTTTAAATCCCTGATAGAATTAATATGATAAAAATACAGATTGGTGATCCATGAGGTCATCCCTAGAGACTTATTTAAAGAACTTAATGCAATTATCTAACAGTTTTTCAACATAATTCAAGGAGCAGCTTCCTGTTCTAAAAATCTCATTGATTTTTTTCCCCTTAATAATAGTTCCTTGCAGACACACATTCTTTTATATAGATTTCTGCATTGACTCATATGCACCACCATTAAGCAGTGAAGGGGCAAACATCAAGTTGGCTTGGCATTTTTACAATGTCTTCAAAGTAGAACAAATATTTTTTATTATCTCAGATCTTTAGAAAGAATGCTTTGAGCTGTTCAGAAATGATCTTGGATCTAATATTAATTGCACTTTGAGACAGAGGGGCCAGGGTCAGTCAACATTTATTGATCTCCCATCATGTATGTAGGACTATGGTAAGTCCAGGGGGAAGAGAGCCAAGAAATAGAAGATTCAGTCTTTGCCACCAGGGCAACTTGATCTAATGAAAGAGATAGGACTAAAAGAAGATGGATATAGACATAAGAAATTCAGCTTTGTCTTTAATCTAGGACATTTTGTGTGCTGTTGCCCCTGCAAGAGAGATGACTCCAGATTGGTGGAGACAACACTGAGTGCTTAGTGACTGAGGGTCTAAGTAAGTAGAGTTGGTGGTAAAGTATATTTAGTATAAACATAGATAAAAAAAATACACATGCACACAGACACACAAGCACACATACACACGCACATGAGTGTGCGTGTGTATGTGTGTATAGAGTTAGACAGATATTTAAACATAGTTGTAAATCAAGGCAACTCCTATCAATTTTTAATTGTCAGTCAAATGCTGGATTCTGGAGTGGAAAACTGAAAGCTAGATAATTAGTTCAGCTACCTTGGAACCACTACTCTATTCCCCAAACAAGAAAACTGTCTCAGGGGAGTAAGGGTGCTGCCTCAAACAACTTAGGAGTAAAGCATGGCTCCTGAGGCATCCTAGTGATCCTCAAGACTGGTAAGAACAGCCTGGACAATCTAGGGTGACTATGGACAAAATAAATGGTCCTGATGCTAGAGCAGTGACTGGAACTCAGTGGAGGGGCAGGGGGGTGGTTAGAAACAATTTCATAGAAAAATCTCAAGCAGAGTTTGGGAGGAGAGTTCACCTAAGTAAGAGAAGAGGGTACACATGAAGGCCCAGCAGTGGACAGAACCCCATGCACACAAAGAAACTGAGTAAGCACGTTAATTGGCAGTGGTCAAAAAATGATCCAGAGACAGAATTAAGAGATGGCTGTAATGTGGTAGAAAGCATGCTAGATGTAATGACCAGAAGACCAATGATGAAACCTGCTACCACCCTCCTGAAGGTAAAGAACCCAGAGTGCTAGACTCAGATATATATGGATATGTATGTTTATGAGTCTGTGTGTGTATGCATGTATGTGTATGATTGTTTAGTCATTTTTCAGTCATGACTGACTCTTTATGACCTCATTTGGTGTTTTCTTGGGAAAGATACTGGAGTGATTTGCCATATTCTTGCCCAGCTCATTTTGCAGATGAGAAAACTAAGACAAATAGCGTGAAGTGACTTGTCCAAGTTCACATAGCTAGCAAGCATCTGAGTCTGGATTTGAACTCAGAAAAATGAGTCTTCCTAACTCTAGGACAAGCACTCTACCTACTGTGCCACCTAGCATATATACATGACATTACCAATTCAGAAGTCTGTTTTACTTAACTATACATGGTTGTAACAAAGGTTTAGTTTTTCTTTCATTCTGGCAGGGGTGGGAGTATAGAGAGAGAAAATGGGTTTTTGCTGATTAAAAAAAATTTTTTTTAAAAGAGAGCATTCTAGAACTGAAATAAAGAAACAGTGTTTAAATCTCTGTCCCATAACACACCTATTGTGTGACCATGAGAAGATCACTTTTAAGTCTCAGGTATATTTTATAGAGATGAAAAGTTGAAGAAAAGGTGCCAATTTGCATTGGCAGAGGGAGTCTCTTTACCTGATGTTTCCTATACTAAAATCACAAGTCTGGTCTCATCCACTTAAAGGAGTATGATAGGATGTAATGGTAATTTAAATGGGAAGATCTTTCCTATTCATTAATAGGCCCATGTGACCTGTTTAAGTCACATGGAAGCCTAAGTCACATGTAGTGGGAGGAACTTGCTGAATAGATAGAATAGGAAGGGTGGAACAGACACCTAGGCTCATGAGTGTGTGTTTGTTTATTTGTGGGAAGGACCCAGTGGGGGAGAGATTTGGGAATGCCTTTGATCCCAGCAGTGCTAATGTGTATTGACTACACTGGCATATCCATAGGTCCTTGGTGCTGTGAATATTGCCTGGGTGATACATTTGGCATTACAAAGAAGACTGTAGAGTATAAAATGTCTTTTTGGAGGCAGAAAGAATTTAGAAGAAGAAATGAATATCCCAGGATGGGAAGATTTACCATATTCCTCCCTAGCAAAGGAAAAGCCTAAAAGTACTGGACCTTGTGAAAACTGGGAAGCTAGAGATTTGGAAAGGTGTTTGTAAGGAATACCAATAAGACCAGGGAAAGACTGGCAGACTTTGATAGATTTTTTTGATATATTTTGATACATTTTATTAACAGAAGGATAACACCATAACTGTTGTTAATTCAGGAGAAGATGATTACCAAATTATACCCTTAACTCATCTATCTACCATGAATGAGGCTATAATAGTGGGTTCATGGACTCCAGAAGAATAGTTGACCCTATATCCTCCCTGTTTCTGGTTACTGTCCTCTTGTTTTTTTGGTTTTTTGTCTGTTTAACTTGTTTGCTAGATTTGTTTTCTGCAGATTTAGTACCCTCCACCTGTAGATGCCTGATTGCCTAAGCCAGATATCACCCCTTGTCCACAACTGTAATGTGCCACCTCTGGACCTGGCATTAACCAAGCTCCAGATGCCAGCTAAAGAACTGACCTCTCAAATGGGACCTCTTGAGGCAAGGACAGTTCTACAGCCAATTTCAGCAAGAAGTAGCTACAGAAAAAGAGACATTTGCCCTTTTCCCCAAGATTTTAGGCCCCATTTGTTTGAGGGAGATGAAGGGTTGCTTGTGCTCAAGCCCTACCCTAAGGTATTGTTTTATGTGCTTATATTGTGTGATTCCTGTTATATTGTTCTAAAGTTCTGATGACCCCACTTGCCTAAGATATTGTTTTATATGCTAATTTTCTGTTATCCCTGTTACAATTCTGTTGATACCAGTTGTACTGCTACCACCTTATGTGATGAATATGAAAGATCTTGAGACCAAATGTAATCGTAATTTAAATGAGAAGATCTTTCCCATTCATTAATAGGCCCATGTGACTTGCTTAAATCACATGGAAGCCTAAGTCACATGTGTGGGAGGAGTTTGATGAATGGGTAGAACAGGAAGGGTGGAGCAGAACTGAGAGGAAGTTTATTGAGAGCGTTCAGAATGAGGGAGAGAGAGGAGACAGATAGCTAGGCTCATGAGTGTTTGTTTGTTTGTGGGAAGGCCCCAGCAGGAGAGGAGGCTTGGAAATGCCTTTGTCCTGTGCAGTGCTAATGTGTATTGACGTCTTGGTCACTGACTGATTTGACTTTCTGGTTTGAGAATTTGACTTTCTGGTGTCTAAATAAATACTTTTTTCTGCCTTCTATATGGAGAGTCTGTTATAATTTACAATTCTGAACTATGCTGGCATAGTCATAGTTGCCCTCAGTGCTATGAATATTGCCTGGGCGACACATAGGAGTAGTATCTCCCAGGGTTTGTGACCTTCTTTCCCCACACCCCACCCAACATTTCTTAAGAAAAGATGACAAAGACAGGACTTTATTGGGTCCTGACAAGGCTTTGGGGTGAAGCAAGGCTCAAACTTTACTTTCCTTGATAAAGCTTCCTAGAGATTTCTGGCTGTGTTGGCAGGCTTCCTGGCCCTCAGAGACATAAAAGACCCCACGTACATAGGGAACTTTCTGACTTTTGGTACATGCCCAGAAGACCATGAAGTCACCACACCCTCCCTCGCTATCAGATAGAGAAAAGGAGGGCTTCCCAACATCTCTAGAAGCTAACTGCTTCTGCTTCTTGCTACTAGAGCTAAGAAAACCTTTTGTTAACTCTTTAGTGACTTATAAGTGCCTTATTTTGCCCCAGCATCAAATCTAAACTAACAGAGTAGGCTTCAGGTCTATCCCTAATAAGGATGTTAAACCAGCTAATCTTTAAAGTTCTCACAGTTCTAATATTCCATATATCTGTATCATTATATATGGAATATAAAATGTATTTATATATAAATACAAAGTTTATATGTAAATAAATCTTATAAATATATAATTTTATTTTATTATAAATGTTCATATAGTAAATAAAATATATACATATGTTCTATGTATATATATGTACACACACATATGAAATCTATCTTTGAATTAATTATACAAAAATCACACAGCATCCTGGAAATTCAGAAAACTGATAATACTATCCCTCTGGGAAATGTGTGACTTATCCTATCATATGTAATGATCTAATTATAGATAAATGGAAATATGTTCAATGATTCAGATTTGCTATATGCCTTATTCCCTCTTTGATCATAAGCAGCTTCATTTAAATAGCCAGAAAGAGACTTTTAAAAAATTTAATTCTTAGAACAAGTCCCTGCTTCACACAAGTACCTTCTGAATTCTATGGGAAAATACATCTTCAATTCAAAAATAAAATGTGACATTAAAAAAAAAATCATTGTGCTAATTCCCAGGGCTAATAATGAAACAATGTAGCCAGGGTGTTTTCCTATAGAAACAAAACATTGGAAAATGGGTCAAATAAACCACCAGAAAATCTTAAATGTCCAAGAGGACAGCAGAGTCTAATATAAGTGGTGATTTAAAGTAATGTACACACATCAGAGACAACTGGAAGATTTTTAAAAATCATTTTTATTCTTGCAGAAAATGGAAAAACAAATTATTTTAGACATCCACTGTGGCCCACATAATATTAAACTGAATTGTTGGGCAAAAAGAAAGACATGTGGAATGGAAAGAGCACTGTATTTGTAGCAGAGGTCGAGTTCAAATCCTCATTCTTCTCTCAGTATCATTGAACTTTGGACATGTTACTTTATCTCTCTCAGCCTCAGTTTCTTCATCTGTAATTAATAAAAAAAAATGAAGTTGAATTAGGATTACATGGCTTCCATAATCCCTTCCAGTTCTAGGTACTGTTATCCACATGATTGTAGGATCTAATCTCAGAAGGACATGGGGAAATATGACTAGGAGTAAAGGAATGTAGCTTTCATTATCTTTACAGAGAAAGGGAAGACATGTTGGAAAGAAAAGAGTACACAAATAAATAAGATAAACACATTCAAAACAAGTTCAATAGAAAGATTCAGAGTTACGGATTCAGAAAATTGAATTCTCTGTGTACTTTACTAGCTGTGCAAGCTGCTGTCCATGGTAGTCTCCTCTCTATGGGATTCTGTTCCCAAAACTTCAGAGATGAACCTGTTACATTGGGCAGCCTGAACAATTTACAAGATATTCATCATAGCATCATATATGTGAACTGGAAGGAAGTTTAGTGACCATCAAGTCCAACTCCCTCATTTTACAGATGAGGAAATTGAGGCAGAGTAACAAATAACTTGCCCAAGTTCACAAAAGTAATGTGATAAATGTAGGATTTGAATTCAGGTCTTCCTTATTTCAAGTCCAATGTCTTGCCCACTACACCACATTACATGCTGCTGATAGAATGACTTGCCTTGCATTCTGAAAGTGTATGATAAACCATGTTATAATGAGGTGATGGGAGATGGTGTGGTGTATAGAAGTTGGTCTCAGAGTCAGGAAGACCCGGGTTTAAATCCTGCTTCTGAACTTACTGACCTTGTGCCCCTAAGCTACTCATTTTCCCTCTCAAACTATGAGTTCACCAACTCTAATCTCATATGCACACTTAGTTCAAATCTGACCTGTCCTAGATCATCCGTACTCTGTGATTTGAAACCAATTAGAAGGCTGGTTTTTTTTAATCATCACATAATACTAGCGCCTCATGTACTTATGGACGAAAGTGGCTCCCCAGAGTTTTATGTGGTGGATTGGAAGCAGAAAGGGAATAGCTGGGCTAGTTTGCTCTGTATAGTCCACCAGGAAGGGCAAATCTGAGCATGCTCTTGGGCGTGGACCTTCATTGGCCCATCCCCCTCACATGTGTATCCTTCACTTTCCTTAACCCTGACTGAGGCAATGAGGAGTAGTTTCTCCACACTCTCCAGTCTTGTCTGATTTTTAACAAATGCCCACTGAAGATAATGCTGTGTGTGTATGTGTATGTGTCTATGTGTGTGTGTATACACACACACATATATATTTATGTATGTATGTACGTGTGTGTATACATATATACATATATATATATTCTCTCTCTCCTTTCTCTTTATCTCTTTCTTTCTTTCTTTCTTTCTCTCCCTGTGAAGATAATGATATCTTCCATAATAATAAAATCTTTTAAAGAAGCCTAGGGGAAGAGAATCTTAGAAGAAGTGTATCCTGTAGGAATACTAATGCAAATATTAAGCAAAGAGTAGCACCACATGATAAAAGGCAGTAAGAAATCCATATACACATTTGTGCTTATAATTTTTGCTCAAGACCTCCAAATGACAATAAGGAAAATTTTAGTCAACTTCAGGAACATTTGAGCTGAAGGCTGTTTTTTCTTCCTTCTTGAGAGCTGAGAACAATTTTCCTTTTCCTCTCCAATGCCTTTGTTTCAAGACAATTCTAAAACTAGATATAATTGATGATGATGATGATGAGATCTTAATCTTCTATAACACTTTACGGTTTGCAAAATGCTTTACTTACCCTCTCTCACTCATCCCTCGTAACAACCCTGAGGTAAGTGTCATTACTATCCCATTTTATAGATTAGGAACTTTGTGATAATTAAATAATGTTTTAACAACTTCCTTTTAAGGGGTTATTTTCGCTTTTTTAATAATCTTCACTCAACATAAAAAATTATGATTTATGAAGAGAAAATTAGGACTGAACAAGAATCATTAAAATAATAAACCAATATTTACCTAATGTTTTAGCATTTAGAAAGCACTTTACATATATTATCTCATTTGAGCTTTGCAAGAACTCTGTGAACTAGGTGTTATAAATATTATTAATTCATTTTACTGATGAGGAAATTGAGTCTTTTGTGGTCTTTGCCTTGTCTGTGGTCACACAATTAAGAAGTGTCCAAGGCAAGATCAGAACTCAAATTTTCCTGATTCCAAGGTTAACAGGAAACTGTGAGAGAAGGTGAAAGTAGAACAGAAATAACAGTATTTGGGTTTCACATTTATTAGGCATCTGTTATATGCCAGATATTGGGGTAGCTAGGTGGTACAGTGGATAGAGTACAGAGTCAGGAAGACCTGAGTTCAAATCCAACCTCAGATACTTATTAGCTGTGTGACCCTGGGTAAGTCACTTCACCCTGTTTGCCTCCGTTTCCTCATCTGTAAAATGAGCTGGAGAAGGAAATAGCAAACCACTACAGTATCTTTGCCAAGAAAACCCCAAATAGGGTCATTAAGAGTCAGAAAGGACTGAAAGATGACTGAACCATAAATATGCCAGACACTGTAATAAGTGCTAAGAATACAAGGAAAGGCAAAAGACAGCATCTTCCTGTAAAGAGCTTCCAGTCCAAGGTAAGACACAGCATAGCTGTCTCCCAGCTTCAATCTGGTATTATCTTCAGAGTGGAAACAAAAGAAATGACACCATTGGTTAGAAGTAAGGTTTCTCTTTCCTTCAGTATTAGGAATAACAGCAACTATCACAGGTTTCCTTGTCTTCATTAGGACTAGTCCTCTAATAGGAAACAAAAATATTTCAGATATAACATTTTCAAGTTTGCACATGACATATTACCTTATTTGCGCCTCAGAACATCCCTGTGAAATAATATGCGTGATATTTTATTCCCATTTCACAGACGAGGAAAATGAGACACTTGCCTGAAGTTACTCAGCTAGGAATGATCAGAGGCAGGATATAAATCTATAAGTCAGTGTGCATTTATTCATCAATTACCACACTGTGCTAAGCTTGTTTAGGGAGCCCAAGAAAGACAGAGCCCCTGCTCTCAAGATGCTCACAATCTTCCTTGACTCAAGGTCCAGCACAAACGTAGGTGATTTGAAGTGGGAACATAGGAAGAATGGACATGTAACGGAAATGTGACACTTGCGTCCAAGAACTCTGGCTCTAAGCCAGGGAGCAATAGATAGAAGCAAAGAAACACAATGCCTACAGCTTCCACAAGATGGCCTTAGAGAACAAACTGTATAGAAATCTAAGTAAGGAGGAGATATTCTGAGCATGATTCTGGTTAATAGTCCTTATTGCAAGAATATTTAGCTCATTCACTTTATTAGAATTAGCCCTCTAATAGGAAGCAAAAATAATAAAGAGAAATCCTTAAGAACAAGAGCTATTATACTGCAGTGATTATTAAAGCTAGAGCTGTATCAGACTCAGTTCCACATTGTGTCACACTCATCTTCAATTAAGCTGAGAAGAAAAAGTCTCCTATAACTCATTTGTCTTTGCCATATTTATTCATTCTAAAATTTTAAAACATGAGCATAATTGCCATTAATTAATGAGACTACGTTACAAGTCTGGAGTTTCCCGGGCTTTTCCGAAGTCATTCTGTTCATGTAGTGAGGGTTTACTTGTACAAGGCACAGCATGAAGCTCTTTTGGGGGGGTTGAGGTAAAAGAGCCTAGAGATGAAGCAAACACTGCTCTAGTCCAATCAGCATTTACCAGAGTTGACATACAGAGGATATCTACCCTTTACATTCATGATTTTATTTGAACTTCATTGCGACTCTGCAGGGGTCACAGCACAGCTGACTTTAGTGCTTCAACATTTTAAAGATCTGTGATTTTTGTCCCATTAGTTTCCTTTCACCAATGCAGATTACAGCCTCTTGAGACTTGGCACACCATCTTTGAGAGTTGCTATGGCTACAAAACTCATCACCCAGTGCCTAGCCTGATAGTAAGCCTCTCTGAACCTAGGACATCTCTCAAATGTAGGTGATGGTCAGTCTCCAAGTCCATGCTCAAAGACTTTCCAGTTTGGCATTTCCTTCTAGAGTTTATGCTTTCTTGGAATTATCCTTTAAGAACTCATACAAATGAAGTGGGCATAAACCTCGAAATATATCGTGAAAACAGTAGCCATTATTAAAAAAAAAGGGAAAAGAATTCCCTTTTGGACAAGAAGTACTAGAAAAGCTAGAAAGCAGTTTGGCAGAAATTAATTTTAGATTACCATCTTATACCATAAACCACAAAAAAATTGAAATAGATATGCGACCTAGACGTATAAGGTCCTAATCATTTTTTCCTTTTTTAAAGTTTTATCTGTTTTCAGTTTTCACCATTCACTTCTGTAAGATTTTGAATTTTAAATTTTCTCCTCTCCTTTTGTTCTCCCTCCCCAACACAGTGTGCAATCTGATGTGGGCTATACATGTATAATCATATTAAATATATGTCCACATTAGTCATATGGTAAAGAAGAATTATAACCAAAGGAGAAAATCACAAGAAATAAAAAACAAAAAAAAAAAAGGGAGAGAGGAAACAGTATGCTTCAATCTGTATTCAGACTCCATAGTTCTTTCTCTGGATGTGCAGCATTATCCATCATCATTTTTTTGGAATTGCCTTAAATCTTTGTGTTGCTGAGAGGCGTTAAGTCTCTCCTAGCTGATCATTGTTACAATGTTGCTGTTACTGTGTACAATGTTCTCCTGAGGCTGCTCCCTTCACTCAGCATCAGTTCATGTCAATCTTTCCAGGTTTTTCTGAAGTCCACCTGCTCATCATTTCTTATGGAACAACATTATTCCATGACATTCATAATATCATCACTTGTTCAGCCATCCCCAGCTGATGGGCATCCTCACAATCTCCAGTTTGTGACTATCACAAAAAGAACAGTTATAAATATTTTTGTTCGTGTGGGTCCTTTTCCCATTTTTGTGATTTCTTTGGGATACAGCCCTAGATGTGGTATTGCTGGATCAAAGGGTATGCAGTTTATAGTCCTTTGAGTATAGTTCCAAATTGCTCTCCAGAATGGTTAGATCAGTTCACAACTCTACTAACAATGCATTAGTGTTCCAGTTTTCTCAAATCTTCTCCAATCTTTATCATTT
>CM053769.1:695659101-695765742 GCA_028658325.1 Potorous gilbertii | reverse complement strand
ACAGGTAATGGGGAATAGAAAGTTATCTGGCCCTACAGGACAAAAGAGAAGATGGGGATAAGGGAAGGGAGGGATGATAGAAGAGAGGGCAGATTGGTGATAGGGGAAATTAAAATGCTCGGTGTATTGGGGTGGGGGGAGGGGACAAATGGGGAGAAATTTTGGAACCCAAAATTTTGTGAAAATGGAAGTAAAAAGTTAAATAAATGAATTTATATTAAGAAAAAATAATACAAAAAATAAAAATAAAAAATAAATGTGCCACAGGCAGGACCTGAATGAAGCCAGGTCTCCTGCTCTCTAAGGCTAACCTACACTACCCTTGGCCTGCTGCATGGCTTCTGTGCCATAATGGCGCTCCAGGCAAAGGGAAACAAAGATGAGAAAGAGTCAATGGGAGGGTCAAAAGACTTGGAAGAACAAAACTGATACTGACTGGCAATTCCCAGACTGAAAAGCGGGATTGTCCTGATGAAGGCAGTTGGATAGTGAGGAAAGGGGGAAGAAGGTAATGATTAAGGAAACAGAAGAAGAGTGAACCGGGCACCAGGGAAAGTATAACAAAAAAAGAAAAGAGAGAAAGAGAGAGAAATAGAAATAGAAAGAATAGAATAGAATAGAAAGAGAAAGAGAATAGAAAGAGAGAGAGAGAGACAGAGAGGCTGCTTATTTTTCTTTTCTTTTAAATTTTTATTTATATTATTATTTTATTTTATTTATATTATTATATTCTTTTCCTCCCTCTAGCCCCTCTCCCTCTCTCTGTTGAATAGGCAAGAAATATGAAACCCATTATACAAGTGATGTCATACAAAGCATATTTCCACATTAGCCATGTTACAGGGGGTAGGGAGAAGAAGCAAGAAAAAGAGAAAAAAAATGAAAAAAGATGATGCTTCAATCTGTACGCAGAGTTCATCACTTCTCTCTGTGGAGGTGGATAGCATTTTCATCATGAATCCTTAGGAATTCTCAATTATTTTGATCAGATTACTTAAATCTTTCACAGTTGATCAATTACTATATTATAACAATATTATATATTGTACTGTGTACAATATTCTCAGCATTCTGCTCACTTTACCTTGTTTCAGTTCATATAAATCTTTCCAAGTTTTTCTGAAACCATTTCCCTCTTTCTTTCTTATTGCACCATAGTGTTCCATCACACAATTGCTTCAGGCATTTCTCAGTGGAGGCAGGCTGCCTGTTTTCCACAGTGAGGTATTATTAACATTTGCGGTCATGCTGGCAATGTTCTATGACTCAAAATGTCTGAATCAAAGTGCCAAATTAATCTTAATTTTTGCTGTGATAAGCCAGTTCAATTTAGTGAGAATTCAAGGGCCTACTATGTGCCAGGCACTCAGTGAGACTGTGATAGAAAAAGACACAAATGAAAGAGACCCCGCTCTCCAGAGCTAACATTCTACTAAAGGAGAACATATTCACAGATTAGTCATTTTTGCCCAGGGTCACATAGCTAGTAAATGTCTGAGGTTGGATTTGAACTCAGGTTCTCTTGTAATAAGTAAAATTTTAAGATATATAGAAAGGTATAACGGGCAAGTCACTGAGATCCAGAAGAAAACGTATCATATATATATATGTGTGTGTGTGTGTGTGTGTGTATTATTTATATATATATATATATATATGGGTATCTATGTGTGTCTATGTGTGCATCATTTCAAACCTGAAATTAATTTTTGACATGAAAGCTTCCCTTTAATTTAAAATTCAATTTTTCTCTTCTTCCTACACTGATAACACCTTCCTATCCCACAAATCCTCTACCTAGTGTTAATTCCTTTGTATATATATATTTTTAGTGGCCAGTAAGTAATCCTGATAGGCAGCATCTGGATCAGTGCTGGAGGATTGGCTTGGGGGTCAGAGAGTGTGGCCTCAAAGCCCTGTCTCACTGCTTATACCATGTTGGGCAAGCACAGTGGCCTAGAATGTTCTGCGACCTCTGTGATTTCAGTCATAAAATGAAGGCTTGTTGCTAGAGTACTTTCCAGCTTCTAGATTTATGAATCTCTAATAATAAAGAGGCAGCTAGGGTTGCTCAAAGGTTACAGTGCTGGATGCAGCGTTAGGAAGACATGAATTCTACTAGCTGTGTGGGCCTGGGCAAATAACTTGATCATCTATGCCATGACAATAGTAGTAACACCCGCATCTCAGGGCTGCTGGAAGAATAACACAAGACGGTATTTGTAAAGTACTTTGTTGTCTGGTTGATGGTTGCTGTCCTTTGTCTCAAAATGGCATCCGTATGCTGGAGTCACATTTCAATATGTCTAACTGTGACTGATCAGACCCAGACAAGCTCCGAATGCTCAACCACAGGTTGGGCACAAATATTCCGTGTGATCATTAACAAAGCTTGAAGCAGTATCTAAATACTGACTGTTATTATAAATACACTTCCCCAAAATAAAGCCTTGGAAGTTAGGTGTCTCAGTGGGTAGAGCACTGGGCCTCGTAAAAAATGAATATTTCTCTCTTGTATTTAATAGCTAGTTATTAAATCAGGACCAGATTTTTTCCTCTTTTCTACTTCATCCAGAAACCCACCAGTATGTGGAATTTCTCTTAAAGATTTACCCAGGTCAAGATCTAATCAAAATGTACAACAAATTCTAACTTTAGGCTAATACTGCATTTCTGCTCAGACAGGTCTGGGCAAAGGTTGCTCTCTCTTTTGTCAGGCAGGTGATATGGAAGCCACTCTTCCAAGACCCTCATCTTAATATAGCCCACCTCCCATTGTGTTAACCAACCAGAGCTGACCGGTACTCCTCAGGAATACCTACTCCAAATGGCATATGAACTGTGAGCCCAATGTCATTAGAGGTCTTTGGTCTAGGAGAGATGGCCTAATGATCACTCCTTTGTTAGTGAACGTGTTGGCCTTATTAATAAAATGATTAAAGTACCCAGAAATTCTCTCAGAATTTTTAAATCGTTATAGCCTGGAGTCAGGAAAACAAGCTCAAATCTAGCCTCAGACCCTTCCTACCTGAGACCCCTGAGCAAGTCACTTCACCCAGTTTGACTCAGTTTCCTCACCTGTAAAATGAACTGGAGAAGGAAATGACAAACCACTCCAGTGTCTCTGCCAAGAAAACCTCAAATGGGGTCAAGAAGAGTTGTACACAATTGAGTTACTGAACAAAAAATGGAAGAATATTAAAGATGGCCTTGACTCAAGTCTCCTTGAAGAACATCTGCTCACATTAGGCTAATTGCCTTGCTTCTCTTTCCCACTTGCTACAGCTCACCACGCCCTGATATGTTTTCTGTTAAAACTATTAAAATGATCCTCAAACACTACTGGGTCCAAACAGGGGAGTGATTTCTTTTAGACATAGAAGTTATTGCTGACCTAATATACTATGATAAAGCGTAAGGTGACCTTTAATTACCCTAGAATTTGTCTTTTCCAAGATTTGAAACTGGCACATATGTCTCTTAGCTTTATCCTGCTAACTTCCCATAAAGATAAGCACTCATTACCCTGAGCAGTTTGCAACTGCTGCGGGCAGCTGCGGTCCAGCCCAGTTAACTTGCCAGCCTCAGTGGCAGAGAATAAAAACAATCGTTCTGACTCTCAGTCCAACATTCTGAAAAGTCCACAGGGCTTTTCACTTTCTGCTATTGCTTTCCTTTGTGTATGTAAGATGAGAATACAGACTTTTCTGAGTCCAAGGATTATAATGGCTCACATTTTCATAGTTTTCCAATAAAAACTCTTGGTTAGGTAAGCATAAATTTTTTCCTTTCCTCTTTTATAGATGGGGAAACTGAGGTTCCAAGAAATGGCATGACGCTGACTACCATAGCTAGCAAGTGGGGTCCCTGGGATTGATTCTCAAGACTCCTGACACAGAGCCCCGGTCTCAATACCCAACAATGCATGGCCAGTTCTGTTCTGGTACCCAAAATCTGTATTGAACTGCCTGCCACTCAGTGCTGGTTTCATCTGAGTTGCTGGGTTGAGTGTAAGGGATTGAATGAATCATTTGTCTTAAGTGCCCATTCCAGCTGTGCTGGGAACTTCCAAGGTAATCTAAATTTAGCTCACAACAAGCTAACAGACTAGACATGAATTTTAAAATAAAACACTTAATTAGAAGTAAAAGAAATAGGAAACTTTTCTCAGCACCTACAGTCCAAGAATTATAATTAGAAAAATAGCCAGCATTTATATAGGATATGAAAAAGACAGGGTATAAATAGGTATAAAACATGGTATAAACAGGAATTCATTATGTAAGAACAAGCACTGGCTTTTTCTACTGCCTTGAGAAGGAAGGCACAGGGATGGGAGACAAGTTTTTAAAAGTAGCTAGAAGAGAAGTATATGAATTTGAAGAATATTTGTTAAGTGTGGAAGGAAGTGCGTGAAACCTCTGCCTTGATTGTCAGGTAAGTCCAATTACCGGACATCTGCCCCAGTGTCCCTCTCACTCCATACCAGTTACCAGTCCAGAATCAGAAGGTTGCTCCTGCCTCCACCTCCCCACTTTCCAATTCCTTCCCAATCTGTATTAATTCATTCAACACTGGAGTCCTGGGGCAAAGCTGACCTGACTGAGAATGAGTAATTCAAATATGCCCAGCCTTGCCTCAGGACTCCACCAACTCTTGCTTTGACCATCAGGCAAGAACAACAACTGGCATCTCCATTCAGGGGGCAATAATCAACATTATCTCCTGTGAAGGGGGTGACCATCTACTTTCCCAAGGCTCCCTCTAGTTCTGGCATGGACAGCCAAGGTTCTTAACCACCACTCCTGGCTCCCTCCTACACATTCATGTTAGCCGCATTCCTCCTCTTCCATTGTGCCTTCCAGAACCTCTATTCTATTGTTAAAAAACTGCCCTTTATATTAGATCTGCACCGTCCCTCCCTGGGAATTTCTTTATACACATTTTATATTTACTTATTGTTAGTAAGTTAATTAGTTACCAGATAACTGGTATTGTTAGTTACCAGAACAAAACCTAAAATTTAAAACAGTTTTAGAAAGAAATTTATTTGATCACTTGGCAAAAGAGAGAGCTAGAAGATGTGGTTCCTCTATCAAGTTCCTTTGAGGTTTACATTATATAGAGTTCAGACAAGGGCATAAATATGTTTTCCTCATTGGCCTTACATAGGCAGTAGGTAGTGTCCAGAGAAGGTCAATTTGAGATGTATATTAGCAGGTAACTCAATCTAATTTGGGGAACCTGAAACACAAGCTCACACCAAAATAAGATGTGAGCAGACCCTGGACCCAAAACAAGCTCCACGTGGGATCTAACCATTCCTTACAGCCATCCAGCTTCTCCGGAGCCTCTCGGAGGTCAGCCTGACCTCTACAATCAGCTTTTGGTTAGACCATTTCTGGCTACATAAAGCTAGATTCAAGTAATCTTAATTAATGAGAAATGATATAGTATTTGTTTTCACAATATGGTCTAACTTTTCTGCTGGGCTCCTCGTTGAACCTCTAGCTGCCTTGTTCCATCAGACTGCTTCTTCTCAGCTCCTGGTACCCATTATTGTCTTGGGATTCCAATAGGGTGTTGATGATAAGGCTCCTCTGGCCCAGGCAAGGTAGGAGGTGAGGGGACCAAGACTGAGAGCCAATCCAAGGCTCTGTTAGTCTGTCAATAAACATTTATTAAGCACCTCCTATGTGCCAGTACTGTGCTACAAATATGAATCCAAATATGATCTAAATATAAAAATATGAGGATACAAATATGAAAACATGGAGATACAAATGTGAAAAAAGACAGCTCTCACCCTTAAGGAACTCTTACATTCTAATGGGAGAAGATAAATAAAAGGAAACTGAAATGAGGGAGGCTCTTTGATGGGGGGGGGGCCACCCCAGGAGGGCATAGTGGAAAAATGTCTGGAGTTCAGCCTACAAGAGGATAAGGCATTGCTGGCCCCCTCAGTGGAAGCTCTGGGAGGAGCCATCCACTCAGATGGAGAGGTCACAGAGGCAGAAGATACTTCCATGTGTGAATTCCAGGGTTATAGTGAGTCTGTAGCACAAGAGGTCTCTGGGGCACAGCGGGAGAATCTGAAGTGCAGCCAGGAGAGGAATGAGGAAAATTATTAAAATGTTTGTGTTCCTGCAGCATAAATGTCTTTTTGAAAATCATAATCACTGGGCATAGGCATTACAAGCCATCTTGAAACTATCTGAGACCATCACAAACAAACATTCTACAGAAATGAACCTTAGATTGACTTATTGCCATATGAAAGCTATTTTCTGATTTAGACTTATCTTCCACTTACTTGACTCTTTTATTGGGCAAATTTTCAAATGTTTGGCAACCTTGGTCAGAAGAGCTTCTGTGAGACCATAGCTAGTGTGCCAATGGTAGAAGAAAAGACAGTCAAATCTCTGAAGTCCTTTCTTAAGAAGGCAAATTTATATATAAACATTGTTAAACTCAATGCACCATATGCACCTGAACTTTAAGTACATTTACCATTTAATACAGCACTTGTCATTAGCCAGTAGAGAAGAGACCTTGTAAAATATCTTACCATTTCTACTGCATATTTGTGAGTTTTCCCTTTATTCTTATTTAAAATCAAAATATTATAATAAACTTGATGTGGAGCCAGATTTACATTAAGACAAATATTGCAAACCTTTGTTCAAATAAAAAGTCCAATATCAAAATAGTTTGACATGACTATTATATTATTTTAATCATCTTCCAAATGGTAACTTTTGTATTAAAATGATATTTATGTTCAACAAACTTTGTAAAGCAGTTTAATAGGAAGTCTTGCAGATAACAGTAAGCATATGAAATCTTGTTGGATTACTTCTTTTAATTCTTATAGAATGTCCCACACAAAATATTCATGTAATTTTATATTTAGAGTTTTCATAACCATAGGTAGAATAAATATTTATTTTATAATTATATAACATAAATTTTAAACTTTGGGAGGGGGGTAAAATTTATCATTGTAGTTATTGTAAGCCCTTGATGAAAAAATGAGTATTATAGATTATCCTAGGAAGTTCACAGCACATTTTTAATGTTGTCGAAAAGGGTTCATGGAATGAAAATTTGGGAAACCGCTGTCATGCACCATACAAGTTCATCCCCTCATTCCCAGAGGACCGAAGTATAGAGAGGTTTATCCCCATTTCTTACTCCAAGGAAGCCATTTTCTTACGTCTAGAATTAGCTTAAACTTCTATCCTTTTAAAGAACCATGTTTATGTGTTCAACTATTGTATCCATGTCTGTACGCAGCATAGAGAAAGCAATCAGAGAGGGAACCCCTGGAAAGAAAAGAGATTACACTGGGTTTGTTTGGGTTTTTTGCCAGATATCTGCCAGCAGGGGACTCAAAATTTAAACAGAGAAAAGAGGAAAGTTTATTCTAATATCTGAGAACAGATATGGGAGAGATCATTCACTGATGTGCCCTGGAATAATGAATTTATTTGTACTGAGTTGTGTATTGGGGTGAACTAGTAGCCGTTATCTATTACACGCACACACACACACACATATGCGTACACACACGTGAAGGAGAGAATCTCAAGGAAATTTCAGCTACCAAAAGAAGGCAAAGATTGAATAGAGACACAGCCCAGTTCTGTTCATCATAGCTGGTTGATTGGCAGGACCTCTTCTTGATGAAACCTGCTGACCCTTTGTGACGTCTTCCTTCTTAGATGTTCGGGAACTATTTTTTAAATTATCTATTCCAGAATTTTACCAATGGCTATAGGCATTGTTGGTCTTTGGTTTGTGGAATCTATTCTGCCATAGAAAACAACAATAATTCTGTCTTCTGTGTTTTATGCACAAGTGTACCAGAAATAATTTTTTTATTAATTTAACATTATCATTTGAATTATTTATGCATTAGTCATTATTTATTAATTCAACATTACCTAAGCATTCTTGCTCAGAAAGGAATGTCCAAAACTGGCATGTCTTTCTCTTGAGCATGTCTCTAACCCAAGATGATATGAGGTAAAATTTATAGGAATCTTGAACAAGGAAAAGATTATATAATATATTAAAAATATGGGTTGGGATTAATATTTCAAAACAATAATCAATATTCTCTCTGCCACTATTCTCAAGAGGGCCCTCTTCCCTCTGATCAAAGTCAATCCTTTCTGAATAAAGAGGCTACTGGACCTATGTAGGTCTTAGTTTAGATCAGTCTCCTGAGGGGGAAAGGAGAGAGTGTGTGACAAAAAATTCTTAACTCAACTAGAAGTGACATTTATTAAAAAGTTTGGTCTCATGACTCATATGGAAATATGTTGCACATGATTGCACATGTATAACATATCAAGTTGATTACGGACTCAGGGAAAGGAGAGGGGAGGGTGGGAATTTGGAACTCAAAATTTTTTAAGATGAATATTAAAAATTAATTGTTTTTACACGTAATTGGGAATAAAAAACAAAACATTATTCCTAAAAAAAAAAGTTTGATTTCATCCTCAATTTGTTTCCCTAAGAAAACCCACCTAAGGAGACAAAAGAACTTTTAGACCAGAGACCTAAAAATTTTTTAAATGTTTCTTAAAATTTCATTAAAGAACATTAAAAATGTTTCTTGAAATTTCTAGAGAAATTGAAATAGAAGTTTTTAAAAATGTCATCACATTTCTTAAAAATCAAGTCAATATTTGCTCTTTTCCAATCTTGTGGTACTTCTGTTCTCTGCAGTCTTTTCATATATCAAAGTGACTCAACCATCACATCCACCAGTTCTTTCACTAGCTGATGATGTAATTCTTCTGTCCCAAGGCATCTGAAGCTTAAAGCTCTTTTAGAATCTTTTAACCTTTCTTGGTTATCAATTCCCTACTAGCTACTTTTGTTCTGACCTTTCCTAATCAAAGGTCAGTCTCATTGGCAGAGAAAACAAGCAAAAGAAGATTGAGCCCATCGGCCTTCTCTCTAGTTAGCATAATCCCATCTACTCTAAGGATTGATCCCATACCTGCTTGGATCCTCTTAGTTCCCCAGTTTAGCTTTAAGGTCAGTTCTTATCTTGTCCTTAGCAGACTCGGCTCATTCTGATCTGTATCATCCCTGACACAATCTTTACATTAGTTTGTCAGTTTCCCGTATTCATCTTCTGGTGTCTGTTCTTGCTTCCATTTTTGTACTTGTCCTTTTAAAAAAATTATTTTGATATTTTTATGAAGTTTTTTGCATCGTTTCTAGACCTCCTAACTCTACCCAGATTAGATCTTCTCTTATTACAAAGAAAACAGTGAAGTCAAAATGTCATATATAGTAGCTGCCCTTGAAAATGTACAGTTTGCTAGGTCATGATTAATATCAAGTTTAAATTTACAGATTGTCAATGATAAGCTGCACATATAATTCCAGATACAATGTGATTAATGCAACAAGTGTGAGCTTGTCAAAGGTTTTAACTCTGGCTGTCATCAGTCTTCACTTGTCTATTATAACACGTGGAGGTGATGTGCTGTTTGGTAGCATATTACCAACAATTGTTGATAATGGTTGGTTCTTTTTAAGTGTCCTTACAAAATGGACAAGAAAAAGAATACTTCACTTGGAAACACTACCAGTGCAGAGAAGACGAGAACAGAAATTTGATGTAGCTGAACTGTATGAATGTGGTCATAGTTACTTTAAAATAGAATGAAATATCAATATGCCAGATTCTATGTTGCTCAGTCATCTCTGACTCTTCATGAGTCAGACTCTTCATGACCCCATTTAAGGTTTCCTTGGCAAAGATACAGGAATGATTTGCCACTTCATTCTCCAGCTCATTTTACAGAGGAAGAAACTGAGACAAACAGAGTGAAGTCACTTACCCATGGTCACACAGCTAGTAAGCGTCTGAGGCCAGATCTGAACTCAGGTCTTCTTGATGCCAGGCCTTGGGGGCTCTGATCACTGTGCCACTTAGCTACCCAGAATCTACAGTATAGACTATTGTAAAACACAGGCAACATAAAAGTCAAAGTTGCATCAGCTTTTTGTGGTTTGCAAACAACAAGGAACAGAATTGTTATAATGATAGAAAATGGGGCATCTTTTAGCGGAATTAATTGAAAAACGCGACCAAAAACACATTTCTCTTAGTAGAACAGTCATTTAGGTAGAATTGATGGGGAGTTTGGGTGCATGTGCTTGAGCCACAATTCTAAAATCACATTTCTCTCTAGCCTCAAAACACTATCCAAGGCAGTTTCTCCCCAGCCCAAGGACACAGCCTGCCCCAGCAACAACTTTATCTCCCTTTTTGCTGTAGTAACCAGCTGCACCTATAGAGCTCATTAGTTTGAATCAACTGAGTACTGGCTGAGGAGGCTGTGCACTGGGTCATAACAACATTTACTACTTACTGACCAATCATATATGTCCTTGACTGAGACATACCTATACTCCCTTACATTTATCTCATCTAACAAGACAGTGATGAGAGCAACCTGGTATTTCTGAGTCAGCCCTGAATGCTAGTTGACTTAGTGAGGTTTCAAGCCTAAAACCACACCTCCAGCCTTGGACTATTTCCCAATGAATTTTGGGTAAAATAGCAGTATAATAGATACCAAAAGTGCATGTTTCTTTAAGAATTGACCAGGCCTTAACAACTGCCTAATCCCACCCCAAAACACCTAGTTAGCCTATTTAGCACATTTCCTATAGAATATCCTATTCCTCAAAACTGCTTCTAGCCTGGACCCATGTGAACTGACTGACTTTTGAAGTGTTCCACTGGCTCTTAAGAGCTGCCAAGGGCATGGCCAGACATTGCTGGCTAATAGTGCTGCCACTTTCAGTTCAATCAAGGAAAATTTGTTTATACTACATAAATGAATTATTATGTAGAATCACATCTTTAATGCTAATTTGGTACTTTGTTATTGCCCCCTAACTTTTTGCGGTCAGTTCTTGGGCTCGTCAACAATAGCTTTCCTGTAGTGAACTTGGTTGGAAATACTGCATAATTTTTCTTTAGCAACATTCAATTGGTTTGGTCTTGGTCTGACTCATATTGGTCTCCTGGAAGTTCAGAATTAATATCAGAATGAAATGAGGTACTTCTAGGTCATTCAGTAGTTAGCAAAAGGTTATTTACTGTGCTGTATCAGAGCAAGAATATGCATCAGGGACAATACTACTTGATTCAGATGAGGGTCTTCCAGCTAAGCATCTGAGTGGTGCTATGGCTCCTTATGGCTTTTTTTTACTCAGAGAACCAGAAAGGGATGTCAGTGACCAGAATCTTTGGTCCCTTTAGACAATTAAGTCCCCTGGTCGTTTCTTGTAAAGAAAAATTAGCCTCAGTTGCAGGAATGCAACTACAGGGTAGGATATTGCTCCTACAATATTCTACTATTTTGGTGGTGAGATCCTTAAGGTCTTTTAGAGGACCTTTCTTCACTTTTATGACTAGGAATATTACTAGTCAACCCTCACCTTGGGTATACAAGAAGCCTGACATAGACATCACTGAAGGAGAAGGAGAAAAACTAAAACAGAAAGACAGCAAAAATAAAACAAACATTGTAGCTATCCCCTAAAGAAATCATCAAATATAGGACAACAAAAACCAGAAATATTAGACTTCGCTCTCTCCCTCAGATCCGGAATTACTTAGTTCAAAATCCAAACAACTTAAACACTTAAAAATATTTTTGTTTGTATATGTTTTTATAGATTTGCTTACATGTTGTCTCCCCCTCTAAACTGTTAGCTTCTTAAGGATGGGAACTGTCTTTCACCTCTTTCTGTATCCCCAGTGCTTAGGCCAGTGCCTGGCATGTCGTAGGCACTTATTAAGTGTTATTGATTGATGCTGAGATGGACATGAGCAGAAGTAGCATCCAGAATATTAGAACTATACGAAGAGTGATGCCTCTTCCTGTACAATCATTGATCATTGTAGGCCAGGTAAAATTATCCTGGACCACCTTTCACTTTGTCTTCCTTGGTCCATTAGCCAAGAACTCCTCCTGTTGGGGACCCCAAGGGAGCAAGGAATGACAAACCTTTGCTTCAGTACAGGTCTCTGAGGGGCTGCCTCCCTTCATGTTTGGGGACCACTTCCCCTTGGTGTCCAAAAGGCAAGCTTTTTCCCAACAATGCCACCCCATCATCCCCTAAGCCCTTCCTAGTGAGTTCTATAGTATCACTAGGCGCTGTATCAGTAACAATGAAGAAGGGTGAATCAGTTCTAGATCACAGAAAGCAGATGGCCACAGTAGGTCTTCTTTTGCTACTTCATATGCCAGTGCTCACCCTGTGGGGACCCATGTCTCTGCTCACTCTACCATCTATTCTGCCGGGGTTACATTTTATCCCCTATTCAGGAGCAAGATAATTGCTAGCACCTATGCCTCCCTCTGCCCCTCTCTGCTATGGAAAAGCATTGTAGAAGGTCTGTCCCCCACTGCCCTGCTTTACTGGACTAGGAGTGCTCTGGCTGCTGCTCCCACTGGCACCTGACTCCATTCCCCAGCCCTGGTGCATGACTCTGTCACTCTATGCTCAGGCCTGATTCTACTCCCCTATTCTTAGCCGGGTGCTGCAGACCAGAGTCACTGTCCTTGGTGGTCCACCATTGTTGATAAAGCCAAGAACCATCACATAGGATGCTCCAGGCAATTCCAGATGACTCTGGACACTCATGGCAGGATGTGGGTTTTTCTTCTTCTTAGTGGTCATGCTCTCCAATGCAGAAAATTCCTCATGCTGCTAGTCAACCCCTAGTGAGGAACACAGGAAATCCTGATATATTGAAATTTCAAGGCTGCCATCTACTCAAGATCTAGGCCTAGAAAAGAGATACAAAGCAAAGTCAAAAAGGCACAAAACCAGAGACTCCTCTAGACATAAGCTTTACTTGCCTTATCTAAGCAGAATCCATTTTTTTCCAGAATGGTGATGATGTCTAGGGACTTAAGCTATGCAGGGACCTCTCAGAGATTGAAAGAGAGAAAGAGAGTTCATAATTTGAGACTGGAAGCTGTCTCTCTTTTAAAAACTTTTTAAACTGATGCTAATGATCAGGTAGGATTTATACCAGGAATGTAGGGCTGGTTCCATATTAGGAAAACTATCAGTATTATTGAGTGTATCAACAACAAAACTAACAGAAACCATACGATTATCTCAATAGATGCAGAAAAAGCTTTTGACAAAATACAACTCCCATGCCTACTGAAAACTCTGGAGAGCACAGGAATAAATGGAACCTTCCTTAAAATAATAGGTACTATCTACTTAAACCTACCAGTAAGCATTATATGTAATGGGGACAAGCTGGATGCATTTCCAATAAGATCAGGGGTGAAACAAGGATGTACATTATCATCACCGTTATTTAATATGGTACTAGAAATGTTAGAAATAAGAGAAGAAAAAGAAACAGAAGGAATTAGAACAGGCAAAGAAGAAACTAAGCTATCTCTCTTTGCAGACTATATGATAATATACTGAGAGCGTTCTAGAGTATTAAGTAAAAAACTATTTGAAATAATAACCAACTTTGGCAAAGTTTCAGGTTTCAAAATAAACCTATATAAATCATCTGCATTTCTTTATATTACTAACAAAGCCCAACAACAAGAGATAGGGAGAGAAATCTCATTTAAAGTTACGGTAGACACTATAAAATATCTGGGAGTCTACCTGCCAAAACAAAGTCAGGAACTATATGAACACAATTACAAAACACTTTTTGTACAATTAAAGGCAGATCTAAGTAACTGGAAAAACATCAGTTTCTCATGGATAGGCCTAGCTAATATAATAAAAATGATAATTCTATCTAAATTAATTTACTTACTCAGTGCCATGCCAATCACACTACCAGAAAAAAATATTTTCAAGAGCTAGAAAAAATAATATCAAAATTCATCTGGAAGAACAAAAGTCTAGAATGTCAAGGGAATTAATGAAAAGAAATGTTAGGGAAGGTGGCCTAGGCACATCAAATCCCAAATTGTATTATAGAGTAACAATCATCAAAACCACTTGGTATGGGCTAAGAAATAGAGGGGTAGAGCAGTAGAATAGGTTAGGTATTCAAGACATAGTAGTCAATGAATATAGCAACCTACTGTTTGATAAACCCAAAGACCCCAGCTTCTGGGATAAGAACTCACTGTTTGACAAAAATTGCTGGGAAAACTGGATAATAGCGTGATGGAAACTGGGCCTAAACCAAAGCTTGATGCTGTACACAAGAATAAAGTCCAAATGGGTACATGATCTAGATATTAAAGTCTGATACTATAATCAAATTAGAGGAGCAAGCGATAGTGTATTTGTCGTATTTATCTGGAGAAAAACAATTTACTATATGCTTAGAGCATAGACCCACAATATTAAAATATAGTGAAAAAACAGAGAAACTATACTGTATCACTAATATTATTCACTATTGTTTTAGACCATTAAAATAACTTGACAGTATAAAATACCCAAGAGTATACCTGCCAAAACAGATATAGAAACTATATGAACATAAACACAAAACAATTATTCTACAAATAAATTCATATTTAAATAACTAGAGTAACATTTATTGTTCATGGGTAGGTAAAGCCAATATACTAAAAAAAAAAAAAACTACAGTTCTACCTAACTAATCTATTTATTCAATGTCATCCCAATTAAATTACTAAAAAATAAAATCTTAGAAAAAATAGTAAAGTTTATTTGGAAGAACAAAAGGTCAGGAATGTCAAAGAAATTGGGGGGGCAAAGATATAAAGGGAAGAAATTCAGCAGATTCAAACCTTAAACTGTATTATAAGGTGAGAGTATTGTTGAAATGTAAAATGGATAGTTTGGATTATTTTAAATTAAAAATTTCTTGTAGAAATAAAACCAATGTAGCCAAGAATAGAAGGAATACAGAAAATTGGGAAGAAACTTTCATAGACAATCTCCCAAATAGAGTATGATGGTGCTGGAATTCTGCTGTGGTGTAGGAAATGATGAGTTGGTTGATTCTGAAAAACATGGAAAGACTTAGACCATAAAGAAAGATGCTATCCATCTCTAGAGAAAGAGATGACAAGCAGAAATATTTATAGTACAGTTTCACACATAAGAATGTGAGTATATATGCATATGTTTTTATCTATGTGTGTATATATATATATATATTAAACATGTATGTGTATGTGTATATATATACACACACACACACATACATGTTTAATTGTAACCTTCTTTGGGGGAAGGAAGAGGTAAGTGGAGGTGGTGGGAAAATGAAGCAAAAAGTACACAGCGAAGAACCAAAGAACCTAAAAAGAAGCAAAGTGTTTGTAATGTAGTAGTATTTATTATGTAGGCTTTCTTGAAATGGAAATTTATTGTTTTATATTGAATCCTCTCCTTTGTTCTATTGTGTCCATGGAAATATTCTTTTTTTCTTTTCTTGTTTTGTAGTTCAATTTAAAATGAATAAAATTTTACAAAACAGAAGAGAAAATTAGAGGGCCCTGAGGAGCAAGAAGTCAAGCTATATTATGTAGGTTATGGTTACACAAGCAGGAGGGATGCAATAGAATTTTATAGAGGGTAGAAGGCAAAGGCTTATACATCAAAAAGATTTTACATTAAAGGACACATAGCAGAAGAGGGAGGTGTATAGCAGGTAAAATAACAAACTGGTTTGTAAACAGTGAGGATTTAGCTGGAATTTGAAGACAGCACCTGAACTACAGCTAGTTATGTGAGATGCTCATCTTAAGTAATTAGAAATAATAAAAGCTAAGCCAGAAATTCTCTTAGCACTAACCAGTTAATCACCTGATCCAAATTTTGATGTCTTAGCTAAATTCTGCAGGCTCTAGCTAGTTATGTCACCTGTCAGAAATTCTCTTATCACACTTTGAATAACCTCCCTTAATGCCTTATACTAAAGAATCACAACTAAGTCCACGTGGCACAATTCCCTGTGGCATGTTCATTATAATATTAATATGTGTATATATGTGTGCATATATATATCTATAGTTCTATAGAGCTATAGGTATGTCTGTATGTAAACATACATGTAGGCAATATATATGTATATATGTATATATAGATACATATATGTGTATATACCTATATATATTTATATATCTTTAAAGCATAGTAGTTAGACAATCCTAAAATTCCAGGGATCCACCTTGGTTTACTTTGATTGGAGTCCCTTATACAACTTCTCTATTGTCTGACTCTGTTCATATACGGTTACGAGACTAAGGACTGCTTGCTCACATGCATCACCATTTCAAAAAAGACATTCAAAAGCAAGCAATTTTTTCTCCATTTATAGCCATAATTCACAGTAAGGAGTAAAGAACAGAAATCACTGGCTTTAAACTACCAAAATAGTCTGATGCCAAATACACATTTTAGGTAACTCTCTTAAAGCTTGGGAGGACATTCCTTTGGTAGCCTTCCTTGGAGGCAATGAAGTAATCTCTATGAGCAATACAAAGGCATTAGGTCAGCTAGGTGGAGAAGTGGATAGGGCTGGTCCCTGAAGACTCAAATTCCTCAGTTCAAACCTGACCTCAGACACTTACTATCTGTGTGACCCTGGAAAAGTCACTTAACGCTTTGCCTCAGCTCCTCTTCTGTAAAATTAGCTGCAGAAGGAAACAGCAAACCGTTCCAGTCTCTTTACCAGGAAGGGGATATATTTGAACAACAACAGAAGGTCCCAAGAAGCTCACCTTTCATCGTCCTGCTGGGAAAAACACTACTTTAAATCCGCCCAATTGGATTCCTCTATGCTGCTTTCAAGGTAAACTGAGTTCTGAGGAAATTCTCTAGCTGAGCCTTGAAAGGCTTAAATTGTCAGACTAGAAGGCCCATAGCCAACATGACTGATGTCCCTGGAAGACAGTCTACCACAATTATCTTCAAGACACCATTCTAAATCATGCAGAACATATCCACATCATGTGGATAGAAACAATGTCCTAAAAGTTAAAAATAATATCGATTGACTTTGTGAAGACTTTGGTGCCCTAAAGTCTCTCCCCTTACCACAACTTCCCCTTATCCTGGACCATATAATCCCTGTCCCCACCCCTCATCCTGGGGAATGAGATTTCCTTATCTTGTGTGATTCATAGTCCTCACCTGTGCCTTTATCTTACAAGACTTACTCTAGATCTCCAGCCCCCACAAGGAAGCCCTAAAATCATCCTATATAAGTCTGGTCCTTTTCCTATATATTGCCTTTGTTTAGCTTCTTGCTAAATCTCAGGCCTGCTGCTCCCAATGTCTACAGAGAATTCTAAGTGAATTCATTCACATTTTGAACCAGATCTCCCTTTTCTCTTTCTCTTCAACAGTTATCTCTTTGCTGAACGGCCACAGATTGTTTCCTCTCCAGTCTCCCAGAAGGGAGCTCGTGGTAAGCAGTAACTCTGACCGAAGGCATACATAACCAGAAGCATTACCACAGCATCTCTTTTTGTGGGGGCAAAGAACAGGAAATTGAGGGAATGCTTTATCAATTTGAGAAATACTGAACATGTGGTATATGATTATGATAGCCCTTCATTGTCTGATACTTCCCCTATTGCGATGCACAAGTCTTCAGCAGTAAAAGACCATTGCTCTTGCTGTTTCTCACTCCATTCCTCCCTAGGACTCCCTGCCAGGTCTGGTAGTCTGAGCCTACTCTAGCATTAAAGTCCCCCAGAAGTCATCTTTTGGCACATTGATGATAAGGGTATCTAGGTCTTTATAAAATTTTTCTTTGACTTCATCAGGGTTTGTCATGGTGGGAGCACAGGCACTGATGATGGTGGCATGGCATTTTCCTACGAGTGACAATTGCATTGTTATGAGCCTGTCATTCACTCCTGGCAGCCATACCAGCTTGCTGATTAGATTAGTTTTGATTGCAAAATCCACACCAACTTCACGGCCCTCCCCTTCACTGCACCCACTCTAGAAAAAGGTGTATCCAGCTCCAACTTCAGTAAGCTGGCCTTCATTGGCCAACCTTGTTTCACTTAGGGTTTGCCATTTGGATGTGATATCTGTTGAGTTCTCTTGCAACAAGAGCAGTTCTTCTTTCAGGTCTACTGGATTTTGTGCTGTCTATTAGGGTGTGCAAGTTACATGTGTCAATGGTGAGTGGAATTATCTTTACAGATGTTTTCATACATTTTTTTGTATTTCAACCACATAGTGGGATTCCATGCCTGCTGGGGTAATCAGGCCAGGGTTAGGTAAGCAGGCAACGTTTAGGATACCTTTTCTAGCCCCCTTGCTCACAGTGTGAACAGTGTGATCCTTAAAAGGCTGCTCAGATACCTGGGGGCTGCCAAGTCCCACTGCTGCTTCCAGTGAGAAATGGCCCTATGGCCTGGGCCACCTGTGTGCAAGAGTCATGACTACAGCAACCAGTGTATCCACACCTGTTCCATATGCCGATGTTTGATATCTCCTGATTGCCTCCAGCTGCTTCCAACTCTTGACTAGTCATCCCCTCCTTGGACTTTTCCTCAAGACCCTCCCTAAACCCCTCCTCCCATCACCCTAGACTACCAGACCAACCCCAGATCCCTTCTACAGTCTTATCTGTATTTAAGTTCCATCTCGCCTCCATGAAGGCTCTCAGGTTTAATGCAGCTTTGACTCTGTCAGATTCTATCTGCTCCACTTGTCAATATGAGTATTACAAACAGGTTCCTTAAGAGTCAATCCAAGGTGGTGAATCTTTAATAAACTTTGTTTTTCTTTTACTTTAAGAAGGCTTGAGTCAAATTCATTCAAGCAGGACCCAGTGTGTTGGTATTTTGGGGTCCCCAGCACCCCTAAACCTCATCAAAACTACTCTGAGTATTGTTCAAAGAGACACACTTTTTATAGGTTTCTATGTGAATGTTACCACATCAATAAGGAAAATACATACTCTGCATAGAACAGTTTGTAGATTTTATCTTATCGTAGAACAGAAAAGAAACAGTTTCCAGAATATTTTATTTCATAATTTCTCTAGCTGATATTGCTAGCAAGTTCATTTTGCTTACATAGCTCTTTAGTTCAACGAAAAGTCAGTCTTGCTCTCCTTTCTGAGAGTCAACATTGTAATGAAATGAGATACTTGTAGGTCACTCAGTAGTTGACAAAAGGAGATTTACATAGCTGTAACAGGGAAGGATGTTCAACAAGGATAAGCAGGAGAGGTCAGATAAATTTGATTCAGAAGAATAAAACTCCCCTGTTTCTGAGTTGCCCCTGGTGGTCTTCCAAACAACTTTCAGAGCTCACCTAGAGCTCCTTGTGTCTATTTGTACTCAAATGACCAGAAAGTAATGACAAGACTTGAGTCAATTTAGTCTCCAGGATGGATGGATTCAATACTTTTTAAGGAAAAGCTAGTCTAATTTGTATAGGAGTGGGTCAAGATATTGAATGCACAACTTAGGTGGATAAGAGCAGAGAAGGCAAGATGGGGAAGGTGACCCAAGATTGAGATTTGGCAAGGTGTAACTAGAGCTAAGACAAGTTGAATAGCCTCCTGATTTCCATCTGTCCCTTTTTTTTATTTTTCTCTCCAGACAATTGTCTAATTAAGACAATAATTGTACATATTTCTCTGATTCAAATATTTTTGGCGGCTCAAAGATTACCCTATGGATAACCCTCCCTCTGGAATTTACAGCCTTGGCCAATATGGCTCCCCCACCAATTTTCTAATGCTCTTTCATATTACTCCCTCCATGCACTGACCATTTCAGAAAAACTGGCTTGTTGGCTTTTCCCTATACATATCACTTTTCTTCTGCTAGTCTCGCTCTAAGCTACCTTTCCTTTCCAGCTGGACATTTCACATTTATCCCCTTCAAGCACTCCACATTCCACCAAACTTGACTCAACATTCCATCTTCCCTGGTTTTGGGGACCCTTGTCTCCTTCACCACCACCTTGCAGAATTCATGGCTCCCTTCAAAGCACAGGCTACATGAAATCTTTCTTGGTCCTCACCTCTCCTTCTAAGCACTCTCTCAATCTTGATTACTTTAAATGATTTTGCATACACCTTGTATTTACTTTTCTGTGTACATATTGAATTCTTCAATCAGAATCTAAGTTCCTTGAGAGCAAGGATAGTATTATTTTTGCTTTTTGCAAAAGTGCTTTGCATGTTGACTGTTGAAATGACTTGAAGTGAATGTGTTCCTTTCTCCTGGAAGAAAACACCATATGCACCAATAAGTAAATAGAAAATTATTTGAGAAGGGAGAGAATAGCAGCTATGGGAATCAGGGAAGGGTGCCCATTCCATTTGGCCCCTGACTCAAGTCTTGAAGAAAGCTATGGATTCTGAGAGGACAAATGGAGGAGAAAGTATTCTCCTGAAATTGAAGATAGCTTGTAAGTAATGGAACGCTGAATTTAGGAACTGATTTGGCAAGACTATATAGAATGTGTGAAGAGGAATTACAAAATAAGTCTGGAAAGGTAGACAGGAGTCACTAGCAAGGGCTTTAAATGCCAGTTGTAGAAGACCCTTTTTTAAGTCTTAGAAGCAGTAGGGAGTCATTGAGCAGTAAAGGGACAAGGTCAGACCTGAATTTTAAAATTATTTTGGGAGCTATGTGAAGGATGATTATAAAGGAGACTTCCCCCATTCCCCTTAATTCCACTGCCTTCCTCTGTTGATTATCTCCCATTTATCCTGTGTATAACTTGCTTTGTACATATTTGTTTGCATGTCGTCTCCTCTTCTAAGGGCAAGGATTGTCTTTTGCTTCTTTTTTTGTATTCCCAGAACTTACCACAGTACTTGGCACATAATGGGTGCTTAATAAATGTTTATTGATTGATTATTGATTGAGATAGACTTGTATAATGTTAATGGGATAATAAGATCTTCCCCACCCATTAATAGGCTTCATGTGAATCCCACTGGGGAGAGGAACTTGCCTAAAGAGAAGCTTGCTTAGGAGGAGGCTTGTTTGTGGAAAACTTCCACATCTTTTGGTACTAAGTTGATTAGGCACTGAGTCAGGAGGGTTGTGATGCCTTCTGGCTCTGAGAAGTGTGTGTATATATATATGTGTGTGTGTGTGTGTGTGTGTGTGTGTGTGTGTGTGTGTGTGTGTGTATATTCTAAAGTGGTATTTTGCTTTGGGGACTCACTTATGAGAAGGACTTGGGGATTCCCTGATCAAGACTCCAAGTAGCCAAATTCTACTGCTCAGATGTAAAGGCTCTTTCAGTCCAGTGGTACATGTAAAGTGCCTAGCCATGTTGCTTTGATTCAGGCACTTAGAGCCCCATTGATTTTTATGCTAATTTCTCTGCTTGTATTTTCTCTGATGTTCAGGGGGCTGACTTTTCCCCTGAACTAGTGAATGCAATTAAAGAAGATTGTTGATCCCTTAAAAGTCGCTTTCTTTAAGAGAAGCAGATTCGAGAGCCTGTGCTAGCCATCCTGGGTGTGCCAGGGCGCTCGCTATTACAGCTGGACAGAGGGAGTCTGGTTAGGAAGCAAATGCAATAATACTGATGAAAGCTGACAAGGGTCCAAACCCACTGTCATATGAATGGAAAGAGAGAGTAGAATGGAGAAAGTGTTGTGAAGGGAGCAATACAATATTTGTACTGCATAGGATATAGGCATGAGGTGAAGTTTAGGGAGGAATCAAAGAAGGTTCTGATGTTGCTGATTGGTGGCTTTCTGCCCTTGGGAAGGGAATGCTCAGAGAGAATAGCAAATTGCTTTGAAGTAATAGGGAAGGCGACATCCTAACAAATATGTACAAAGCATGCTACATATAGGATAAATCTTATATATAGGAGAAAATTAACAGAGGGAAGTTAAAAGAAGTATAATACACCTTTTGCACTATACAGAATTATATGTTATAGATGGAGAGGACATGATTGATTAAGTTATCAGAGATATTAGACTAGTAAAAAAAAAATGTATCCAGCCTACAAACACACACAATGAGGAAAGACAACTTCCAGGAATATTCTCTTCATTTTTAAAAATTTCTTTTTTTTTTGTTTTAAAGTTTGCAACATTCCCTTTTATACAATTTTGAGTTTCAAGTCTTTCACCCTCCTTCCCTTCTCTTCCCCCTCACCAAGATGGCAGGCAAACTGATATAGGCTATATATGTACAATCATATTAAACGTATTTCTACATTAGTCATGTTGTAAAAGAAGAAACAGAACAAAAAAGAAAATCACATGAAATAAAAAAACAAAAGAGAGAAAATAGTATGCTTCAATCTGCATTCAGACTCCACAGTTCTTTCTCTGGATGTGGATAGCATTTTCCATCATAAGTCTTTTGGAATTGTCCTTATATCATTGTATTGCTGAAGAACTAAGCTGATCATCTCACACTATGGCTGTTACTGTGTACAGTGTTCTCCTGGCTCTGCTCACTTCATTCAGCATCAGTTCCTGTACATCTTTCCAGGTTTTTCTGAAATCTCCCTGCTCAACATTTCATATAGCACAATAATTTTCCATTACATTCATTTACCACAACTTGTTCAACCATTCCCCAACTGATGGGTATCCCCTCAATTTCAAATTCTTGACCACCACAAAAAGAGCTGCTATAAATGTTTTTGTACATGTGGGTCCTTTTCCATTTTTTACAATCTTTTTGGGGATACAGACCTAGTAGTGATATGAGCAAAGAGAAGTGTAACCTTGAGGTTCTAAAAGGACCCTGACAAAGTGCTTAGGGAGCAGTAGGGAGAGAAGAATCTCAGAGAAATTTTATGAAGACTATAGTAAGAGAGAAAAGGACAGCCATCCAACCAGGAATGTGCTTATGTGTGCTCTCCAGGTTTGAGTTCACTCTCTCTAGGGATCATGTAGGTGCAAGGGAGAAATATGCCACCAGTTTGGGAGAATGTTTTTCTTAGCCATGTCCTTACTGTACTACCCTAGTAAATGTCAATTTCTAAAAGCCAATTAATTCTGGTTGGCTATTTGAAAGTCATTAGGAGGAGTACCATGGATGGTGACTTATGAACAACAGTGCTAGAAAAGATCCCCTTTTCTCCTTTTCTGGAATCAGAGGGACTGACTTCAATGAACTTCAAGTGCTTAATCCCTTTTTGAGGGAACTTTCTTTTAAGTTGGGCCTGTTTGTCCTAACTTCAGTGAAGAAGAGACATTGTGTAGTTCAGGGGTATCAAATAGAAAGGGGGAGGAAAAGGCAATACATAACAGATATATAAGAATCCCTGCAGGCTACATATTGACTTAATTTTAAAATGTAATGTTATCTATGCTTTCTTGTATTTTTATTTATTTTGTTAAATATTTCCCAACTATATTTTAATCTGGTTCTTCCTGCAGGGAAGAGTGTTGTTCCTCTGTAGTAGTAAATAAAGTGCTGAATTTGGACTGGGAAAGAGCCAAATTCAAATCCTATTTTAGGTACTTACTGTCTCTTCATCTGTAAAATGAAGGGGTCTGATTTTTTGGTTTCCAATATCTCTTCCACCTCTAATTGATTTGGTATGCTATATGTGCTTCAAAGACACCTGGAAAGATGTCCAAATTTCCATTTGGATTGTCATATGTAAAGCAGGAGGGAGGGAAGGAAATGTAAATTTCCTGTGTAAATGGAGGAGAAACAACAGGCTTCCCTTTGCGGAGTAGGCAAGTAGGAGGGTATTTTCACCCAGGACAGTTTCATTTCTCACCTGAAAATGAAGGAATTAGTGAAAGTCGCACTGACTTAGTGATCTCATTTTTCTCAGTATTGCTAGTCTGGGGCAAGAAGCAAAAATGAATATTGACCATAGAAAGTGACTATGGTGACAAGGAAAGTTAAAGCACAAATTCAAAAGAGGATAACATTGTCAATATACCTACCGCTGAAGCCTCAAAGGGGAATATGAACTGATCTAAAGCCCCAAAAACCTTCTTGAAGAGCTCAAGAAGGATTTTAAAAGTCAATAAGAGAGGTAGAAGAAAAATTGGGAAAAGAAATGAGAGGTATGCAAGAGAGAATCAACAGTTTGGAAAAGGAAGGATAAAAACTGACTGAAGAAAACAATTCTTTAAAAAATACAATTGGCCAAACTGGGGGAAAAAATGCTGAAGAAAACAGCTCCTTAGAAAGTAGAATTGAACAAATGGAAAAGGTGGTATAAAAGCTAAATGAAGAAAATAATTCCTTAAAAATTAGAAGTGGGCAAGTGGAAGTTAATGACTCTATAAGACATCAAGAATTAGGCAAAAAAAAAAATCAAAAAATGAAAAAAATAGAAGAAAATGTAAACTACTTCATTGGAAAAACAACCAACCTGCAAAATAGATCCAGGTGAGATCATTTAAGAATTATTGGACTACCTGAAAGCCATGATACAAAAAAAAGAGCCAGGACAGCATCTTTCAAAAAATTATCATGGAAAACTGCCCTGACATCCTAGAACCAGAGGGCAAATATTCAATGAAAAAATCTACTGATCACCTCCTTAAAGAGATCCCAAAATGAAAACTCTAAGGAATATTGTAGCCAAATTCCAGAATTATCAGATCAAGAAGAAAATGCTACAAGCAGGCAAAAAGAAACAATTTAAATATTATGGAACCATGGTCAAGATTACACAGAATTTATCAGTGTCTACATTAATGTATCAATGGGCTTGGAATATGATATTACAGAAGGCAAAGGAATTTGGATTGCAGTAACAAATCAACTACTCAGCAAAACTGAGCATAATATTTCAGGGGAAAAGATGGACATACAATGAAATAGGGGACTTTCTATCATTCCTGATGGAAAAAACCAGAGTTGAACAGGAACTTTGACCTTCAAATACAAGACTCAAGAGAAGCATTAAAAGGTAAACAGGAAAGGGAAAAATATATTATTCAATAAGGTTAAACTGTTTAGATCACTATCACACTTGTAACTCTTGAGAATTATATCTTTATTAAGGCAGTTAGGAGGGGGTATACACAGACAGAAGATGTAAGTTGATTTTGATATGATGATAAAAAATAATTAAGGGGTGAAAAAAGTATTGTATTGCGAGAAGAGGTAACAGGAAGGCAGAATAGAGTAATTTACATCACATGAAGAGGTGCAAAGACCTATTACAAGTAGAGAGAAAAAAAAGAGTGGGGAGAGCATTGTTTGAACCTTACTTTCATCAGATTTGTCTCAGAGAGGAAATAATATACCCATTCAGTTAGTTATAGAAATCTATCTTAGTCTACAAGGAATAAGGAGAAGAAAGGGGAAAGGAAAGGGAGGGGTACATAGAAGGGAGGAGTGTTGCTAGAAGGAAGGAAGAAGTAGTAGGGGAAAGGAAAAAATGGGAAGGGGGCTGATAAAAGAGATGGCAGATTGAGGGAGGTGGCGGTCTGAAGGAAAACACTGCTGAGGAGGGAAAGGGTGAATGGAGACAGAAAAGTATAAATGGGGAGGGAAATAGGATGGAGAGAAAGAGACAGCTAGTAATCATAACTATGAATGTGAATGGAATGAACTATCCTATAAAAGGGAAGTGGATAGCAGAGCAGATTAAAAATCATAATCCTACAATATGTTGTTTACAAGAAACACATTTGAAGCAGAGGGATGCACACAGAGTAAAGGTAAAAGGCTAAAGTAAAATATATTATGCTTCAGCTGAAGTGAAAAAAAAAGCAGGGGTAGCAATCTTGATCTCAGTCAGAGCAAAAGCAAAAAAAAAAAAAAGAACTAATAAAAGAGGTAAAGAAGGAAACTATATCTGGCTAAAACGTACCATAGACAATGAAGCAATAACAATACTAAACATATATGAATCAAGTGGTATAGCATCCAAATTGTTAGAGGAGAAGTTAAGTGAGTTATAGGAAGAAACAGCAAAACAATACTAGTGGGGGACTTCAACTTCCCCTCTCAAAACTAGATAAATCTAATGACAAAATAAACAAGAAAGAAGTTAAGGAGGTCAGTAGAATGTTAGAAAAGTTAGATATGAAAGACCTCTAGAGAAAACTGAAGCAGACAGAAAGGAATATATCTTTTTCTTAGTGGCACCTACACAAAAACCAACTATGTAGTAGGGCATAAAAACATCACAATCCAATGCAGAAAAGCAGACATATTAAATATATCTTTTTCAGAACATGATGCAATAAAGAGCATATGTAATAAAAGGCCATAGAAAGATAGACTAAAACTTAATTGGAAACTGAATAATCTAATCCTAAAGAGTGAGTGGGTCAAACAACAAATCATAGAAACAATCAGTAACTTCACTCAAGAGAATGATAATATACCAAAACTTATGAGACAGAGTCAAAACAATTTTTAGGGGATAAATTCTTAGGAATAAAATACAGAAAGAGGAAATCAAGGGCATGGAACTACAAAAGTCAGAAAAAGAAAAAATATAAAAATCACCAATTAAATACCACATTAGAAGTTCTGAAAATCAAAGGAGATTAATAAAATTGAAAGTAAGAAAATTATTAAATTAATAAATAAAACTACGAGGTGGTTTTATGACAAAACAATAAAAATAGATAAACCTTTGGATAATTTGATTTTTAAAAAGAAAGAAGAAAACTAAATTGCTAGCATTGAAGATGAAAAGGGTGAATTTAGCACCAAAGAAGAAGAAATTAAAACAATAATTAGGAGGTATTTTGCCCACTTGTATGCCAATAAATCTGACAATCTAAGTGAAATGGATGGATATTTACAAAAATATAAGTTGCCCAGAATTACAGAAGAGGAAATAAAATACTTAAATAGCCCCATTTCAGAAAAAGAATTTGAACAAGCCATCAATGAACTCTCTAAGGAAAAATCATGCAGGGTCAGATGGATTTATGTGAATTCTGTCAAACATTTATAGAACAATCAATTCCAATACTATGTAAACTATTTGGGAAAATAGGCAAAGAAGGAGTCCTACCAAATTCTTTTTATGATATAAATATGGGGCTGATACCTAAACCAGGAAGAGCCAAAACAGAGAAAGAAAATTATAGACCAATTTCCATAATGAATGTTGATGCAAACATTTTAAATAAAATGTTAGCAAAGAGATTATAGTAACTTTCACAAGTTTAAGACACTATGAATAGGTGGGATTTGTACAAGGAATGAAGGACTGGTTCGAAATTAGGAAAACTGTCAACATAATTGACCATATCAAGAACAAAATTAACAGAAATCATATGATTATCTCAATAGATGCAGAAAAAGTTTTTGACAAAATATAGTACCCATTCCTATTAAAAAGTTGGAGTTTTCCTTAAGATGATATAAGTTGCATTTATCCAAAATCATCAGGAAGCATTATATGTAAAGGGGTCAAGCTAGAAGCATTCCCCATAAGATTGGGGGGAAACAAAGTCCAATATCACCACTGTTATTCAATATTGTACTAGAAATGTTAGCTTTAACAATGAAAAGAAGAAGAAATTGAAGGCCACATTGAATCACCACTGTTATTCAATATTGTACTAGAAATGTTAGCTTTAACAATAAAAAGAAGAAATTGAAGGCATTAGAATAGGCAAGGAGGAAACAAAGCTGTCACTCTTTGCAGATGATATGATGATATATTTAGAGAATCCTAGAGAATCAACTAAAAACTACATGAAATAATTAACAAGTTTAGCAAAGTTGCAGGATATAAAATAAACCCGCAGAAATCATCAGCTTTCAATATATTACTAACAAAGTCCAGCAGCAAAAGACAGAAAGAAAAATTTCATTTAAAATAACTTTAGACAATATCAATATTTGGGAGTCCACCTGCCAAGACAGATCCAAGAACTATATGAACACAATTACAAAACACTTTTCACATAAATAAAGCCAGATCTAAATAACTGGAAAATATCAATTACTCCTGGGTAGGCTGAGCTAATAAAATAAAAATGACAATTCCACCTAAATTTAATTGACTGATTCAGTGCCATAACAATGAAACTACCAAAAATTATTTTATAGAGCTAGAAAAAATAATAACGAAATGCATTTACAAGAACAAAATTGTCAAGAATATCAAAGGAATTAATGAAAAGAAATGCAAGGGAAGGTGGCCTAGCCATACTAGATCTACTGTACTATATATATAGACCCTACTATAAAGCAGCAAGCATGAAAACTATTTAGTATTGGCTAAGAAACAGAGTGGTGAGCTAGTGGAATAGGTTAGGTACACAAGACACAATAGTCAATGATTATAGTAAACTACTGTTTGATAAACTGAAAGATTCCAGTTTCTGGAATAAGAACTCACCATTTGACAAAAACTCCTAGGAAAACTGGAAAATAGTGTGGCAAAAACTAGGCATAGACCAACATCTCATACCCTATACCAAGATAAGGTCAAAATGGATACATGTTAGACATAAAAGGTGATACCATAAGCGAATTAGGAGAGCAAGGAATACTTTACCTGTCAGATCTATGAGGAAAGGAAGACTTTATGGCCAAACAAGAGATAGAGAACATTATGAAATGCAAAATTTGATTACATTATATTAAAAAATTTGATTACATGGTATTATATTACATTTGCACAAACAAAGCCAATGTAATCAAGATTAGAAGGAAATCAGAAAGCTGGGAAACAATTTTTCCACTCGGTGTCTTTGATAAAGGCCTCATTTCTAAAATATATAGAGAACTGAGTTAAATTTGTAAAAATAGAAATCATTCCCCAATTGATAAATGGTCAAATGATATGAACAGGCAGTTTTCAGATGAAGATATTAAAGCTATCTGTAGTCATATGAAAAAAATGCTCTAAATCACTATTGATTAGAAAAATGCGAATTAAAACTATTATCAGATTGGTTATTCTGACAAAACAGGAAAATGATAAAAGTTGGAGAAGATGTGGGAGAATTGGAACAATAATGCATTGTTGGAGATGTTGAGAACTAATCCAACCACGCAGGAGAGAAATTTGGAATCATGCCTCAAAGAGCTATAAAACTGGGTGTGCCCTTTCATCCAGCAATACAACTTCTAGTCTGTATCCCAAAGAGATCATAAAAATGGGAAAGGGTCCCACATGGACAAAAATATTGATAGCAGCTCATTTTGTGGTGCCCAAGAACTGGAAATTGAGAGGATGCCCATCAACTGGGAAATGGCTGAACAAGTTGTGGTATATGAATGCAATGGAATATTATTGTGCTATAAGAAATGGTAAGCAGATAGATTTCAGAAAAACCTGGACATATATGAACTGATATATGAAGTGAGCAGAACCAGGAGAACATTGTACACAGTAACAGCAACATCGTGTGATAAACAGCCCTTCTCAGCAATACACTGATGCAAGACAATTTCAAAAGACTGACAATGGAAAGTGCTGTCTACATCCAGAGAAAGAACTATGGCATCTGCATGCAAATCAAAGCATACTAGTTTGTCTCTCTCTCTTTTCTTTCTCATAATTTTTTTCCTTTTGTTCTGATTCTTCTCTCACAACATGACTAATATGGAAATATATTTAATATGATTGTACTTGTACAGCTTATATCAGATCGCTTGCTTCCTTGGGAAGGTGGGAAGGAAAGGAGGAAGGGAGAAAAAAATTGGAACTCAAAATCTTATAAAAGTTAACGTTTAAAATTATCTTTACATGTAATAGGAAAATATAAAATACTATTAAGTGGGGAAAAAATGTAAAAACATTCTTAACTTGTGTGTTTGTCCTTTGTTGCCAAAGAAGCCCACGCCATCAGAGAAATAATGACATGACTTGCACTTGACTTTGTTTTGAGTGAGGGAGGGCTGTGCAGGTCACCAGCCTCACTTCTCCTCTAGAGCCATCTGAATCCAGTGACCAGAGATTCATCAGGATGACTGGAGATGACCCAGGATGAGGCAGTTGGGGTTAAGTGACTCACCCAACGTCATACAGTTTGTGAGTGTCAAGTGTCTGAGGTGAGATTTGAACTCAGGTCCTTCTGGCTTCTGCACTGGTGCTCTACCCACTGCACGACCGAGCTGCCCAATGGAGAGTGTAGGTATATGAGGGCATAATTGTAAGGGATGAATATTTTATCTTAACTTGCAGCCATACAAAAACCTGTAGCCTGTGGATTTAGCCCATGTTAGAAGTGAGCCCAGCTCACAAGCCCCCAGCAGTAAGAAACATGCTCACCTTAAACAAAGAGCAATCAGGAAATGTTATGAAATCAGGAAAGCTTTTATTAATCTTTACGCCCATTCCCCCTGAATGAACAGGTAGCCTCCCTACTAAGGTTACAGGAAGACTACAACACGGTAAGAGAGATAGGGCTTCTTCTACTGTTTTCCTAACTTTGGATCTCCTGCGATACTATAATTTAGCACGTTTTCTCATTGTATCATGTAGGTTAGGAACGTCTCTCCGAGGAAGTTGTAAATTCACTAAGGGCATAGACCGTGTATAAATACTTCTTTGAATCCCTCATAGGACATACAGGACACTGTCTCAATAGAGTCAGTGTTCAATAAAAACAGCAGCACCTCTATTCATAAAGAGGATGCAATTCAAATTCACCTTTTGTTATCAGAACCTTCATTGCTAGAGGTAGAAATAGCATTGGTTGTATATGGAAACATTCCAGGAAGTATTCCCTCTCTTCTTTCTCCCTGTGGTGCCATAGCAGGGTCTCTCTCACTCTCTCTTTACTCAAGTTTCCTTCATTGAAAGGGTCTTTGTTTCCAGTCCTGGACAGACACCTTATTATATTTGCTGATTTATCAAGGTTACTGTTAACAGGATTGTACTGAGCAAGTCTCTGATAGGAGAATGATGAAACAACAGGCCAGAGACAAAGTGCCAGTAATCGGGTAACCGTTTAATTAATTAGTTTCATTGTGAGAAACAGATTTGCTAATTGGGAATTCTCCTGATCAGAATTGGTTGCTGAAGTGAAGACAAGATTATATACATAAATCACAAATGGGAAGGGAAGGGAGAAGGTGGATTACAAAGGATCATTCTTAGAGTGGTTTCCCACAACAAACCTACAAATGGAAGATAATACAATTCTGGAGTCCTATGGGAACAGTATTGTTGAGTCCTTGTGAGTCCTTATTTAGTGGGTCACAGGACCAGAGTTCTGTGACAGGAACAGGTTCTCTAGTCTTCGATTTGCTTTACTTCAGGTATGTAGGCAGAAGGATGCCAGTGACTGTGAGCCTTGTCAAAATTTGGTTGATCAGTTCAAGCTGCATTGTGAGTTCTCTCACAAAAGAGACAGTTCTGAAAAGTCTAATCTGTAAGTATGTTCATTACACATATGTCTATTATTATAAAAATCAGAATTCCCTCTACATTACAAAGGCTCTGGGTTACTTCAGCCACTAACCTCTTTTCTCACCAAGTTCATCTAAAAAAGACATTGTTTTTCAATCTTATTTTGATTCATATTTTTTCAACTTTACTTTTATTTCTGAGTATATATGCCTCCCTACCTCTCCTACCCAAAAAGTCATCCCTATATATCAAGCATTTTTAAAAGAGAGAAAAAAAACTACTTCAAAACCAATTAATATGTTTGACAGAATAAGCAATATTTCTTATCTATGGTCCCCAATTCTGCAAAGAGAGAAGGGAGGTGCATTTTCTCAACTGTCCTCTGGGACTGATGCGGTTTAATGGGTTGAGAGACTCCTCAAGGACTGAAGTGTAGGAGAGGGTTGTCTGGAATGAGTTAACAAACTCAAGCATTCTTTAAGTCAAGTTGGCAAAGGTTTATTGTAGCAACAATATGGCTCCTTAAGAGTTCCTTAAGAAACTTGCAAGTTAATAGGAGTGATGCTAAAGAGTTTAAAGGAAAAGTAGTGGATTATCTGGCAGATATGCTAATTAGATGATAACTTACAATTTTGGTCACAGGCATCATTCACTCCTGGAAACCAAGGGAAGGTGTTTCTCAGGGGTGTATTTTTGGTCTGTTATATCTGTAGAAAGATAACTTTGAGAGTTGATGTCTATAGCCTGACCTCTGGATTGAATAGGATAACTTTGGAAATCAACACATGATAATTCTGTGGTTACAAGATAGTCCTGTTTTTACAAGAGAATTTCTTCAGAGGTCAGTGTGTCCTTGTGATGGGGAAAGTTAGTTTGTTCTACTGGGGCCCACTCATGAGTAATTGTGGGGAATGGTAGCTTGTCTTACTGGGGCCCACTCATAAGTAATTGCCAGGCATAGTGTTCTTGGGCTGGGGAAAACTGTCAGGGATAGTGTGATCTTGAAACTGGGGTCCAAGCACAAGCACCCAAGTATGCCATCAGGACCAACCTTGGTCATTAAGATTACATAGCATAGAGTGTAATTATCTCATTCCTTCTGTTTACATTGTTATAGCGTTCATGTGAGTAAAAAAAAAAATCCAGGTTCTGGCCAAAATGACTGTCCAAACAAGTGGGATGGTATGCTACAGCCAGCTCAAACTGGCTTACAAGGATGGATTGTTGAGCCTTTAGTTACACTTCAGAAATCCACAAATGCTACAAAATGGCTCGATTTTTTTCGTTTTATTGGTTATCTAGACTTAAGAAAATTTTAATAATGCAAATTAAACTTAAAAAATATGTCTTCTGTACCTTTTTTTGGAGACTTTTATTAAGTACCTGTGAGGACCTGTGATTTCATTGGTGCAAGGAACTTCCAGATGAAGAAACTTCCTTTGATCATTTGTGAAGGCAGCTTTTTCTCAGTTTATAATCTCAGAAAGTTGATTGAGAGGTTAAGGATTTGCTCTGAGTTACATAGTAAGTATCGGAGGCAGGATTTAAACCCAGATCTTGGGTTTAAGGGCTAGCTAGATGGTACAATGGATAGAGCACCAGGTGTGGAGTCAGGAAGATCTGAATTCAACGATGGCCTCAGACACTCCCTAGCTATGTGACCCTGGGCAAGTTACTTAACCCTCAATTTCCACATCTGTAAAATGAACTGAAGAAATTTTCTTTACCAAGAAAACCCCAAATGGGGTCATGAATAATCAGACACAACTGAAAATGACTGAACAACAAACTTGGGTTTGACCCTACTCTCTATTATTCTACCCAGAACTTGAGATACAAATCAAATCCTAGTTATTAAAGGAAAAATCCTGGTTTAGGCAATACCCTGATCAATTAAAGGCAAACTCAGGAAATAAGACAAAAAAGAGGTTTTTCGACACCCCAAAACATCGAGCAGTTGAAGTGGGGTCCTGCCACTAAAATTATCACTTCCTTAACTTTATTTTCCTTTTCTTTCTTAAGTTCCCACTCCTTCTATCCACTAAACACATTTGACACAATTTCCCCAAAGTTCACTAATAGTTTTCCTATTCCAGCCAGGGCAGGATTTATGAAAGTAATCACAAATGACTGCTGCCAAATGATTAACATAGGCTGAAAAGATAACTTTTAGATCACATTTTCTGGATCAAACTGCACAAATTTCTGGGTGGCAGCATACAAAGGAACAGAGAAAGCATCTGGATGTGCATCTGAATTCTGCACAGTGTCATGGAATTTTCTTCAATCTATTGGTTTTTGTACCTCTTGCTCTAGATTGGCATTGAAGGTGATTTTTGTATTACTGAATGTTCTCCAGTCCCTCTCACTGTTAAAATTCCAATGAGGACCATTCTGGGCTCTGTGATTCTTAGCCTTCTCATCCTTTGTGACAAAGGCATCTAATAACTCATCAATATCTTCCCAATTTGGAGTCAGAGGGGTGTAGACATTTAGTAGCCGTGTGACCCTGGGCAAGTCACTTAACCTTCTTTGCCTTGGTTTCCTCATCTTTAACATGAGCTGGGGAAGGAAATGGTAAACCACTCTGCAAGAAAACTGAAACATAAGTGGGATTATGGTTTCTATTATAATGGTCTGAATTTTCTTAATCATGTTGACTAGATCCCTCCTAAAGGGTAGAGTGGATTGTTACAATAATATAGTGTCTCCTGGTTTAAAGGAGACAGGTATGTTCTATTAATTATTTCCTGTAAAAGTGGTTCTTAAAGTTACCATTGTCTGCAGACTAATCCTGGTCCCTGAGGACTATCCCCATTGCCTGTAGTCTGGCTGTGCACAATACCCAAATGTGCAGCAAAGTTAAAATATGGAAATCACTCAGACTATATTTGGTGCAGTGGTCTGACTTTGCACATAGTCTTGACAAAGACATCCAACCACTCATCTTACTATAGCCAATGTACCAAAAGAATTTCTCATTTTAATCAATCATCAAGCATTTATTAAATGTCTAACAGGTGCTGGGGATGCAAAGACAAAAATAAAAAAAGAAACAGCTGTTGTCAAGCATTTCACATTGAATGGGGGTCTAAGTTTTATTGCCACTGGAATTTTTTATGTGTTTCCAACTTTCCCTTATTCTCCCCTACTCCCTTTCTTTATTAGTAAAACCAGTAGAAGAACCAATACCAGGTTTCAAATTGAATGAGTCAAGTCTACAGATCCCCCGGCAAAAAAGCCCGTGCCCCATGACCTTTTAAAGATTTTTACCCTAATTTCTTCTCCTTATACCTTTTCTCCATCTAAACACTGCTTTTAAAATTATTCACTTATCTACCCTCTTCTTCTTGCATATGTGGAGCTCAAAAGAAACAATTCTTCTTGACCCTCTCTTCTTTTTCTTTTTTTTTTTTTTTTTTGGTATTATCAAGTACACAAACATTATTTCAATCAACAAATATTTATTAATTGCCTACTATGTGCCAGGTACTGTGCTAAGCACTAGGAATAAAAAAAAGGGGGCAAAAGACAGTTCTTGTCTTAAAGAATCTTACAATCTAGTGGGGGAGACAATATGCAAACAAGCAATCTATATATAAGTTAAATTGGAGATAACTAATAGAGGGAAGGCACTGGAATTAAAAGAGGTTGGGGAAAGTTTCCTGCAGGAGGTAAGATTTTAGTTGTGACTTAAAGGAAGCCAGGGAGGTTAGTAGGCAAAATTCAGGATGGAAAACATCCCTGACATAGAAGAGAGCCAGACAAAAATGCAAGGTTCAAGGGCTAGGAGGTCAATGTCAGTGGATGGAAGGGTAGTTGTGGAGAGTAAGATGGGATTAAAAATAACTGAACAAGGAACAGAAGAGTTTGTATTTGATTCTGGAGGCAATAGGGAGCCACTGGAGTTTATTCAGAGAGAGTGACAAGATCCAATCTTTAATTGAGGAAAATCACAATACTAGATCAATGGAGGATAGATTTTATTGGGGAGAGATTTGAGGCAGGCAGACCCACCAACAGGCTCTTGCAATAATCTAGGGTTAGTGTGAGGTAATGATGGTCTGCACCAGACTGGTAGCAATGTCAGGAGAGAGAAGGGAAAGTATTTGAGAGATGTTGCAAAGATGGAATTGACAAGCATTGGCAACAGCTTGGATATGGCGGCTGAGAGATAAGTGGGTATCCAGGATGACATCTATGTTGTTAATCTGAGGGACTGAGAGGATGACGCTGCACTGTTGTTTGTCCTTTGGTTTTGAAGAGGACCAATGACATCACAGGATGTTGTCTTGACTCCTGCATGAATTGGACTTGAGTGAGGCAGAACTACACGAAGCTATCAGCCTCACTCTCTTCCAGGGTCATCCAAGTCCAGTGGCAGGATACAGTGGAAGACCTTTGCTTCTGACCAAGTTCTAAGTTCTCCACATTGCCTGCTTCAGCCACCTTCATGACCTTTGGAACAAATTGTTCTCATTCAGCCAGTGGAAATTAGAGGGGTGTCTACCCCAAGCACGTATACCCCTAGTACAACAGGGAAGGTAGGAAAGGGGCAGTTAGATGACAGTGCAATGGGCTTGAAATCAGGAAGACCTGAGCTCTAATCTGGTCCCAGACACTTACTACCTGTGTGACCCTGGGCAAGTCACTTAGCCTTGTTTACTTTAATCTCCTCATCTGTGAAATAAGCTGGAAAAGGAAATGACAAACCACTCCAGTATCTTTGTCAAGAAAAACTCAAATGGAGTCTTGAAGAGTCAGATAAGACTGAAATGACTGCAACAACAGGAGGGTGGAGGGTTTAGAGTAAAGAGAATGAGTTCTGTTTTGGACATACTCAGGTTAAGAAGTATACTAGACATTCAGTTCAGAATGAGATTGGAGATCTTAAGAAAAGTTGGAGCAGGATAGATTTGACAATCAATAGCATAGCAATGTAAATATTAAATAATGGTTTCTTTTTTTACCCAGGAACCCTGAGGATCTTCCCCTCCCAGTTTGATTTTCTTTTTTTTTATTAAAGGAGCTATCCCTTGAGTAACTACTTAAAGAAGCTTATTGATTGAAGGGGTGTATCTCACTCAAAGTGAGAATGTGATAAGACCTTAGCCTAAAATGGTCAGGGTCTCCCATTGCATCTTGAGCCATCTCCAGTCATCCTGATGAGTATCTGCCACTGGATCCAGATGGCTCTGGAGGAGAAAGTGAGACTGGTGACCTTGTGCAGCCCTCGATACCTCAAATCAAAGTCAAGTGCAAGTCATGTCATCATCTTGATGACACGGTCCTCTTTGAAAAGGACAAACACAACAAGCATAGAAATAGTAATTAAACATGTGGTTGCTGATAAGATCACCAAGTAAAGTAGGATAAAGGCACAATTTTGGGAGAGACCTAATTGATCTTGTTCCCACTCCTCTCAATCTTAATTAAGACCTTTAAGTATTACTCCAATTGAAATCATTTCTGATTTTTTAACTGAGTCAAAGACTTTGTTGCCTTAAATTCCAACACTTTGGTCATTCTGATAGAGCTTCCCACTCCTAAAATGAACCTTTTGGATCTCTCTGATCTGGTCTTTTTGCTAGACCGTAGATTCTTTCTCCAATTAGCTTCCCCAACACCCTTTTCCTAGGGATCACCACAGAACCTCTGTATTTTTGCTTGTGAAAATAACATTCATGATCAACTGCCCTCCTCATTTTTTTCTCTCCTTACTCTGAGATAATTTCAGGGAAAAGATACACCAGACAGCTAAATGTGTATTAACTATTTAACAATTCAAACCAAGAAGTACCTCCTAGGTGCCAGATCCTGCGCTAAAATGTGAGGATGCAAAGAAAAGCCAAAACTCATTCTCTGCTCTCAAGAAGCCCACAGTCTAATGGGACAAACATGGTGACCACTATGTACAAACAAGATACAGATGGGATATATCAGAGATGATCAGAGAGAAGGCACTACCAGTAAGGGAGACCCCAAAGGTTCTTTTCATTCACTTCTGCTTTTTAGTTCACTGTTCACAAGAACAGTCAAAATAAACATGCAATAAAAACAAATGCACTCATTATAAAGCTCTGAAGAGCCTCGAAGAATCTTACAAAATATTTCGATAGAAATTATGATTATTTTATAGCTGGAGATATGAGTGAACAGAGGCAGCGTCATTCAATCTGAGCTTCAAATATGTGGTCCATTATACTGTTTTTCCCTTCCTTTAAAAAAGGATAAATATAAACTTGTGAGATCACAAAATTGCTACTGACTAAAGTTTATTAGTGGGTAGTGTCTTGAAGAAGTAAAGTTTAAAATGACAGATTTGGGAGTTTTGTTTCCAAATTTAAAAGTTGTACAGTGTATGTATACAGAAATATGTTACAAAATACAAAATCAGAGTTGGATTAATATTAAACACTTAATAAATATTTTGAATGCTTAACATATTACTGGAGTCACTGAAAAATACTCAAAGAAAGTTAGGATTTTGACCTTTGAAATATAGAGTTCTAAATTCTTTCCAAAGAGTTTATTTCCAAACTGACTGAAAACAAGAGAGGCTCCTCGATGCCTGTGTCAACCTGAATTCAAGAGAAAACAGCCAATATAGCAAAATTGAGGTCTTTGATCAGAGTCTGTGAGCTGCAGCTTGGGTGGTCACATAGAAAGCTCTGGGGTACCAAAAGAGGGGCTGGGAACAGGGCTTCCATAGGGTTACTAAGGCAGGGGGAATGGCCGATTTACAGGTGGAAGAAGTTAGGCAGTAGGAAGGTGGCTGCAGAAGGTATCGGAGTGAACATTTTGTGGTTTCACATGGTAAGTTGTTCTGTATAACTACTTAAAGTCCAAGGAGAAAGCAGAGGAATCCTGGAGGAGAGAGTTTAGGAGATTTATAAAATACTCGAAGGCTGGGAGTGATAAACTCTGGTTAACCCCAGGCAATTCATGAGTCCTGGAATTGGGAATGAGGTCAGCTTCAGTCAACTGAGTTTGACACCAAGTTAAATTAATTTTCTGTAGCCATACTACACGTGAGTAAATTTTAAAAAATAAAATGTGTGGCACTGTACACATGTTGATTTTTTCAATAAAACTTATGTTACCTGAAAAAATCATGGTTACTCTCATGACGATTTACCTGAAGGGCATTTCTTAAAATTCCTTCTTTCAAGAGGACAATTTAGAAGACTAAGGGGCCTTTTCTGAGGAAAGATCAGTTTGAAAGTCACCTGAATTTGAAAGGCTGGAGAGACTTCTTTGAAGGCATTTTCAGCCTTCTTAAACACAGACGTAGCCCAAGATTTCTCTTCCTTTTAAGTATCTGTGATGAAAGTTGGATTTGCTCCTCCCATTCTGATGAAAGTTGTGGGTGTCTTCCAGTAGGCTTTGTGTCTTCCCTTAATCCCACTGGCGAAGACAGAAAGGACTTTTCCCATCTGGAGACTGAGGCTGGGCGAACGGAGGTAGAATTCCTGAGCAGACACTTCGCTGCCAGAGGAGTGGGTTAGGACCCAGCCGCTGGGATCTGGGAGATCTAGGAGATCTGGGAGGGAAGTGTGGGGCGAAGCCTCAGAAGCAGGATGGGCATCCTAGGCACGCTGAGCTTAGAGGAAGGATATACAAAGTAGCCATTGCAACATGTATCCATTTCTGCGCAGCAGGACGGAGAAGGGCGGACCTCCCAGACACGGGGACAGTACACGAAGACGTAATGAGCTTAGAGGAAGGATATACAAAGTAGCACTGTATCCATTGCAACATGTATCCATTTGTGCGCAGCAGGACGGAAAAGGGCGGACCTCCCAGACACGGGGACAGTACACGAAGACGTAACATCCAATGCAACCGGTCCCCGTCTATTTCTGCGCCGACGCTCGCTCCCCACCCGCAAGCTGCAGCCCAGAGCTGGGGGGGTCCAGGGGGTGGGGAGTGGGTGTTACAGGACGGTGGGATGGTGAAGTCTCTCCCTTCCTCCCGGGCGGTAGCTCCCACGGGCCGGTTCTCGCGTGGGGGCTGGGAGGGTCTCCGAGCCTGCCATCCCCTCGTGACTACGGCCGTGACCGCGATGGGGGCGGGGAATTAGGGGATTAAAGAGCCGGGTGGGGGCGGGGGTTGGACTTTAAAGGCTGGGGGCGGGGCCGAGCGTGCGTCAGCGGCGGGCGGAGGGGGCGAGCGGTGGGCACCCGCCGCTGACTGACCTCCGGACGGACGTCGGGACGGGCGGGCGGCCTGAGTGACAGACAGACCGACCGTGGAACGTCGCCAGCGGGGGCGTCGGGGGCGGGCGCGGCCCGGGGGGAGGGCGGGGGGCGGGCGCAGAGCGGCGGCGGGGGCTGGGGCCGGCCCGGCCGGGAGCCATCGCCCGCCGCTGCCGCAGCGCGGCCGCCTCCGGCTCCATTCATTCTCCGAGGCTCCGCCTCCTCCCCGGCTCCTCTCCGTGCCCCGGAGGGCGCGCCCAGCCGAGGTAAGCGAGCCTCGCCGGCCCCGGCCCCGCACCTGCTCCCGGCCCGGCCCTTAGCCTGCGCCTCCGGGCCCGGGAAGCGCTCCGGGCCGTCCAGGCCGGGCGGCGGGGCAGCCCCGGCGGGGCAGGTGAGGGGCGGCCGCGCGTCCGGCCCAGGTGCGCGCCACCATTTTGGGTGAGGGAATTTCCCCTTCCCCGTGCCCTGCCCCGGCCGGGTCTCCTCCCGGGCGTCCCTGCTCCCCCCGCCGCGCCTGGGCTCGGCGTCCCCTTGGAGGCTCGGCCGCCGGTCACCCGGAGGCTCTTCGGGCTTCGTGGTGTGTCAGCGTCTCGATGCCTCCGATGGGATCGGCTTCCTTTGTAATCCTCCGGGTGTGTGTTAGACTCGTTGAAAGCGCTCTGAGAAGGGCTCCGCCGCCCCGATGCCTCCGGTTGTGACTCCGGAGCCAGCTTCGTGTGGGTGCCCAGCCGCGAGCACGGTGCTTGGCACGTAGTAAACGTGCCCGAGTGCCTGCCGCTTCCCAGCATCATCCCTGCCCCCAGAACGCATCGAGCTCTCCGGATGGCATTGGGGGGGACTTGGGAGTTGGGGTCCTGCTTGTTTCTGCCAGTGGCAGAAAGGGTTGAGTAGCCCTGCCCGATCTGCTGAAGCGGCAGAGTCCAGGAAACGGATGGAAACTGTCTGTCTGCCCCCTTCTCCCCAATCCGCCTTCCCCCCAACTCTCCAGGCTTCTGGAAAGTAGGATTCACCGAATGGACGCCTGGCCTGGTGGGTTTTGGAGGTTCGCTTTTTACACTCCGGAGAGGGGAGAGAGGAGTTAGAATGAAAATTCGCTGGTCCAGATTTAGGGACCTTTCCAGAAAAGTTTGTGTGTGTCTTGGTACGTTAGCCCACCAAGGGCCATTTGCTTGTTCCAGAGAATTTGGCAGTTCATGTTTAAATGTAGTATTGTTTCTTTATATGCGCCTCCTAAATTCTTTGGGCTGCCAAGGAGTGATAAATTATCGTTTATCTGCTCCATGATTTGGATTAGATCTGGTCACGTAGAGTTGGAATTGTGCGCAGAATTTAAATTTTGGAATGTTGATGAGTGACTGTTGCATAATGCCTGCATCTTGTGTGGGTTTGTTTTATGAAAGATTCATCAAAATGAGTCTGTTCCAGCAATAGAAGGATTCGCGGTTGACCTTTGTAAGTGATGATATCTTGGTTTCATTCTGGAGTATTTATATGAGGAGGATTCTTTACGGATAGGGCAGAACCTGCTGAGATATATTTTGGTTTGGTTTTAGTGGTTAGGGGCAAATGAGAGGATTTAGGGAAAATTCCATTGTGATGACTTCCAAGTACAAAGTTACCATGCTACAATTTTCTGACAAAAATGTGTAGCTTTATTATTCGAAGCTGCCATCTTGTAAACAACCCAGGACATGAGTGGCCATATTGACCTTTCACGGGGACAATTCTAATAGCTTGACTCTTAAGAGATTTTTTTATTATCCAGGTTCTTACAGATGGTACCCTTTCCCAGATAAAAATTGAATAATTATATGAATTAGAAGTGGGAATATATAAATTTGTACTTAACATATCAAAAAAGAACTGCTTATTTTTCCCCCCAAACTGCCCCTCTTCCAAATTTTGCTATTTCCTCATGAGATCACCATCATCCCAGATCCTAACCACAGAGTCAGTAATCCTTGATTTCCTCTACTTCATCCTCCCCTTCCCCCTATTTCCAAGTTGCCGAGTCTTGTTGATTAATATTAGCTCCTAAACATCTCCTGTCCCAAACTCAAATACCAAATCAGTCCCTCATCTCTCTAGCATGGATTCTTGGAATAGTGCTTTTGTCACCTGCTTCCAATCTCTCATTTTTCTTATATGAAGATGTCAGATAATTTTCCAAGTTACAGGTCTGATCTCCCTGATCAAAAACTTTTTCCATGGCTCCCTGTCTAGTTAAAAAGCCCAGCCTCTTTAGCCTGGGCTTATGCCTGCCACAATCTAGTTTCAGCCTACCTTTCAATCCAGATTTCTCATTAGTCTTCATATCCAGTATGTTAAAAACATACCAGACTAATAGCTATCCATTTTCTTGCTCTGTGCATTTTGTCTATTGCCTGGAATGTACTTCTTCCTCCTCTCAGTTTCTTAGAATTGTTGTCTTGCTTTGAGATAATCTCTGTTACTGCCTCCTCTTTGAGTTCCTAAGTACTCTTTTACATAGTTTAAAAAAAAAAAGGATCCTTCTGGAAGGGAAGACCTTTCTGATTAACAACCCAAACCTAAACAATTGTTATTTACATTCTGCTTTCAGTCCCTGGAGCCCAAACTATAACCAAATGAGATTTGGGTTAGGACCTATTGTTGGCCAATCTGTGAGAGCCAGATTAATTTGGGTTTGAATTGCGTCATTTCTTACCTATCCTTAATCACTGAATGGGCATTGCCTCAGTCAAACTGAGACCTGGGAAAGACCTTAGCTTAAATAAGTTCAAGTCCCACATTGCATCCAGGGTCATCTCCAGTCTCCTTATCTGTATCTGATCATTGAACCCAGATGGCTTTGGAGGAGAAAGTGAGGCTGGTGACTCTGCAGAACCCACCTTCACTTAAATCCAGTTCACTTGCATGTCATGGCATCACCTCCCTGATGTCATGGTCCTTTTCAAGAAAGTAGAATAAACAGCTCATAGAGCAATTGTTAATATTTTCCTCAAATTAATCTTGTATTTTCCTCTTGTTATATACCTCTGTAGAATGTAAACTACTGGAAGGCAAAAAAATTTCTATCCTACTACCTTATGCTTTGTAGGTGTAAAGTAGATTAATACTTGCTGCTTGTTGAAAAGAGTGTACATTTATAAAATGCCTATTTTGGGGACATTATTCTAGGAATAAAGACCAAAAAAATGAAACAGCCCCTGTAATTTCTGAAAACAAATTTCCTGGGAGAAAATACAATTTGTACATAGATGCAATAAAGAAATGGGGAGGGGGGATGTCAGTAATATCTGGTGGATCAGGAATGGCTTCCTGTGGGAGAAGATACTTGAGCTGAGCCTTGAAGAAGCTGTAGAGAGCATTCCATGCCTCGTCAAGGACAGACTGTGCAGAGACAGGGGCAGTTTGGCTAGATCCCTTGAGTATGTGAGTGTGGGAGTAATGTGGATTCAGTCTGGAAAGATAAATTGGAGCTACATTGTGAGGGACTTTTCAAATGCCAGATGTGAACTGTATTCTTTTTGTAAAAGTAATAAGGAGATACTGGAGCTTCTTCAGCAAGGAAATAACATACATGGTCATAGCTGTGCTTTAAGAATATTAATTTGGCAGCTGTGTGGAAAATTGATTATAGGGAAAAGAGACTGAAAGCAAATCAGTTAGCAGACTATTGAAATAACTATAATCCAGAGAAGAGGTAATGAGAGATTCTTATGAGAAGAGAATGAATTCTAGAGCTGTTGTGGAAATAGAATCAGTACTTGGCAACTTGATTGGATATGGGAGCAAAGGAGAGGAAAGAGTTGAGGAAGCCTCCAAATCCTTCTCTGGTAGAGGAGCTGGAAGGATGTTGGTATTCTTGAAAGAAATAGGGAAGTTAGGAAGAGGGGTAGGTTTTAGGGAAGAATAACTTTTTTTTTTTTTTTTTGGAAAATGTTGGAATGTCAGTGGGACATCCAGTTGGAAACTTTCAGAAGTCAATTTATAATGGGGAACTGGAGTTTTGGGGAGATGAAAGATATGTAGATTTAGGAATCATTTGCTTAGAGATAGCCTTCTTGGAGGCACCTAGGTAGTTAAGTAAATAGAGCACTGTGCCCGGAGTCTGAAAGACTTGAGTTCAAATGTAGCCTCAGATACTACTACAGATATTACTCATATGCACTAGCTGTGTGATCTTGGGCAAGTCACTTAACCTCTGTTTGCCTCAGTTTTCTCTACTGTAAAATGGGGGCAATAATAGTACCTAGAGTTATTGTGACAATCAAAGGAGATAATATTTATAAAGTGCTTAGCGCAGTGCCTGGGACACAGTAGGCCCTATACAATCAGAATGAGTAGTGTCGCAAAAAAACTCAGGGAATATCCAGGAGGAAGGAGTGGTCAGCAGGGTCACATAAGTGCAGAGAGATCAAGAAGGGTGAGTACTAGGAAAAGATCATTGGTTTAGAGTAGAATGTTGACCTTCAGAGCCAGAATGATAGGGATAGAGAAGCGTGGACTGAGAGGAACTAATCAATGGAAACACGTTTTTTCCAACGGGGTATAGCTACAAAAGGGAGCAGAGGTAGGCAGAATACAGTGAGGCAATGGCAAGGTCAAATGAAGGATTTTTTGTTTTTTTACCAGGGGGGATATCTGGGCATGTTTGTAGATCTCAGAGAAAGAGTTAGTGGATTAAAAGAGATTGAAGATTAGAGAGGGGATGATGTAAGGGATAAACTCCTAGAGGAAACAGGAAGAAATGGAACCAAATGCAGGTTCAACAGCTTAGCTTTGGGCAAAGAGAAGGACTATCTTTTTGTCAGAAGCTGGAACAAAGGGGCAGGAGTTTGAGGATGTTATTGAGGAGATTTAAAATGTAAAATTGGGAAGAAGAGGGAAGTCACGGATGCCCTTAACTTTCTCTGTACACATGAGGTGATGCTTTGTGCTGAGAGGAAGAAGGGAGGTGGTGATGGATGGGTAGGTAGCTTGAGGAGAGCGTGCAACAGGAGTCATTCAGGAAAGAGTACAAAGAACTGTTGTATGACCATGGCGGTTCAGCTGAAATAAGATGATGTAATCAGCACAGTTGTGCACCTTCTTTTCAGAGGTGGCTGGCATCTCATGTAGGAGCAGCGAAGTCACCTGGTAGGAAGAGGGATGAGTAGTAGTGAATAGGACAAGGGGGCAAGAGGCCCAAGAGTAGAGGACAGCATAAGTTGAGCTGGTTACTTGTGACCCTAAGATTTCTTGAAATCATACCATCATAGCCATATCCCACAGAGTCAACCCACACCTGTATGCTCTGTCTTTGTTGCTTGGGTTGTTGTCCATCCTTTTCAAAGAGAACCCAAATGACATCACTATGTCACGGTCAAGGTGTCCAACTGTGACTGATCAGACCAATGCAAGCTGAGAAGACTCTACCACAGGTTGGGCACAAGTCATCCATACGAGTGGAGATGCCTCTAAATTTGCACATTTCACATTTTCTTTTGAGCTACTGCAATTCCACTTTCTTCATAGAGCACAGTACCTTCTTCAACGTGGCCATGCCATACTGGGAGGGTTCCTTTGTAAGTGTCTTCCATGTCTTAAAATTGTTTCAAAAAGTTCTTCAGAAAGACTTTGATAGTGCCCTTGTATCACTTCTGACTTCCGTGTGAGCACTTGCCACATGTGAGTTTCTGTAGATTAGTCTCTTAAGCAAACGTAGGTTTGGCATTTGAGCAATGTGGCTAGTCCATTGGAGTTGTATACTCTGTAGAACGTTAGAGTTTGAATGTTTGGCAGTTAGCTAGAGAAGGGACCAAAGGACCTCAGTGTCTGGCATCTTATCCTGCCAGCTGATCTTCAGAATCTTCTTAAGACAATTCAGATGGAAGTATTTCAGTTTCCTGGCATTGGTGCTCATAGACTCCAGATTTTACAGACATACAACAATGAGGTCAGCACAATGGCTTTGTAGACCTTCAGTATGGTAGGCAATCAAATAAATATCTCTTGTCTCCTATACTTTTCTGTCTATGTATACTCTAATTGCCCTAATAATGATACAGTTCTTAGAGTAACAAGAATCATCTTCCCATATAGAAATGTAAACAGTTTTAACTTAATTAAATCTCTTATGATTTCTTTTTCATGTTTACCTTTTTATGCCACTCTTGAATCTTCTATTTAAAGTCATGTTTTCAGTTTATCTTTGGTTTTTTCATCAGGAATACTTAAAAGCCTTTTATTTTATTAAATTTCCATTTTTTCCTCCAAAGTTCTGTACTCAGTTTTGCTGGGTAGGTGAGCCTAGCTCCTTTGTCCTCTGGAATATCGTATTCTAAGCCCTCTGATCCTTCAGTATGGCAAGTACTAAATACTATGTGATTCTGACTATTGCTTCACAATATTTGAATTATTTCTTCTTGGCTGCTTACAAAATTTTCTCTTTGATCTGGCTGCTCTGGAATTTGGCTTTAATATTCTTGGGAATTTTCATTTGGGGATCTCTTTAAGGAGGTGATCAGTGGAATCTTTCAATTTCTATTTTACCCTTTGGTTTTAGAATATCAGGACAGTTTTCCTTGATAATTTCTTGAAAGATGATATGTAGGCTCTTTTTTTTTTTGATCATGGTTTCCAGATAGTCCAGTAATTTTTCAATTATCTTTTCTTATCTGTTTTCCAGGTCAGTTGTTTTTCCAGTGAGATACTTTACATTTTCTCATTAAATCTTTTCAATGTTTCTTCATGTCTCATGGAGTCATTAAAGTTCTCCTAATTTTTAAGGAATTATTTTCCTCAGTGAGCTTTTGTACCTCTTTTTCCATTTATCCAATTCTACTTTTTAAGAGGTTCTTCAGTGGACTTTTGAGAGTGAGGGACCACAAGCACTGTTCTCTGCCCTAGAACTGCGACTAGGACCCCTGGTCCTTCATGGCCACACACCCTAATGCTCCTCATCATTTTGGGACTGCTACCTGGAAATACAGATGAGGAATGTAGTAGGATCTTGAACCCAGTGCCAGCAAAAGGTTCCCCTGTAATCTTTCTGACATGTTGCCCCACCCCCTGCTGAGAGCTTCTGATGCTGCTTCCACTGATACAACCATCTCTAGGGCTTGCTGGTATTGAGGAGGTAGTGTTATTACTGCCTGTGTTGTCCTTTACCTCAGCATGACAGGTTTCCTGCCAACCTCCTAAGTTGTCTTGGGCTGGAAAATTGTTTCACCCTGACCTTTTGTTGGTTCTGCAGCTCCAGAATTCAATTTGAGGAGTTATTGTAAAGTTGTTTGGAGGGGAACTTGGGAGAGTTCAGATGAGTTCCTACCTATTCCACCATCTTAGCACTCAGCCCAAAGATTTTGAAGAGAGGAAAGGGAGACTCCAGTAGGAGTGATGGGGAGGGGTAGAATGACCAGAGAGGTTTGGATGAGAACTAGGAATAATGAGGCATAGACTAGGAGAGGAAAGTGTCAGGTCATGGTCAAAAGCTTTTGGTGTTGGGACATTTGTGGTTGATACTATCAAGGGTGACCATCAGTGTGTGGCTGAGGTAGAAGGAAGGCAGAAGTCCTTGGGGTTGAGAAAGTTAATTGAACTGGGAAACCATAGTATGTGGAGGCATCAACATGTGTAGCGAATCCCCAAAAGTAAAGGCTGGTGACATAGTAAAGACGAAGACCAAGCCTGATGTTGATCTCCTGGACAAAGGAAGGAGAATGCTAGGGGTGGAGGGGGGGGTGGGGCCATGCTACCAGAATGTGAATGGGGTGAGATAAATATATATAAATATGTATTTGTGTATGTCTGTGTGTGTGTGTATGTGTGTGTGTGTATGTATATATATATATATATATATATACATACACACACACACATATACATATACATACATATATACATATATATACCATATACATACCAGAATGTGAATGGGGTGAGATAAATATATATAAATATGTATTTGTGTATGTCTGTGTGTGTGTGTGTATGTGTGTGTGTGTATATATATACACACACACACAATACATATACATACATATATACATATATATGTACCATATATGTATATATGTATGTATGTATACACATATGTATATGAAATCTGAATTGTTGTAAACCTTGGGAAACGAAAGGTTGGTGAATGAAGCAGCAGGGGTGTCATCTGGCAGTAGAAACCACAAGTTAGTAGGATACTCACTCCTTCTTGCCTATGGCTTTGGAGGCCTGAGAGAAGGTCCATCCAATACTGGAGAGTAATGCAGCGTTTTGGGAGTATAGGAATGAAAAAATAGGCCTGTTTGGTAGGACAGCGGTTCATATCTGTTATTCTCCCAGTAGAAAATAATAAATGATGGCAGCATTTATACATCACTTTAAGGTTTATAAAGTGCTTTGCCAATATTAGCACATTTTATTTTATCTTTACAACAACCCAGGGAGATAAGTGATATACTATCCTCACTTTATAGATTAGGAAATTGAAGCAGACAGTGGTAAAGGTCACCCAGAGTCCCACAGCTAGTGTGTCTGAGGCTGGATTTGGACTCAGGCATTAAGGACTCCAGATCTAAAATCTGCTCCACGTTTGAGGGATGAGAACCTCAAGGTTTTTGTCTTTCTGTCTCTAACTCTTAGCATAGAGTGAAAAAGGTAGTATTTGTTATGTTTAGAAAGGGGATTCATTTTTTAAATTTAAAAAATTTTAAATTTTTTTAATTTTAAATTTTTATTAATTTTTTTTGGTTTGTTTTAATATCACCTGCATTTCAGCCCCTCCTTGAGAGCCATCCCCTATAATGATGAATACTCAAAAAAGAAGAGAGACAATAGAAAAAAATAAGGTTGCAAAGGCCTAGCTTTAATCAGTAATAACTGATAGCGAACATTTATGTAATGCTTTAAGCATTGTACAGCATATGCACAGCCTTGTACATACGTTTTCTCATGTGATTTCTTAACCAGTAACAAGGACAGCTTAGAACTGCTCTGGCCTTCCAGGTATTGGCTCCCTGGATAAAGGCTGGCCCTGGGTAGGACCTTCTGCGTCTGTAAGCTTTTTGTTCCCACTAAATTCTGTGCTTTGTCAGCCGTATGTTTCATCGTATGCCATGTGATAGAATGACTAACATAATTAAATCTGTGCTGCTGCATTGTCTGTGGGATCTGGAAATGTTTTTCTTCAGCTCTCTTAGAGATTGAGCATCATTTGTAAATGACTGGGAAAATAGTAATAAGTTGCATATATCTAGTCTTTCCATTATAGAACTCTATGAGATAGATGAATTTAGGGCTGGGAGTTGGAGACCATCTGCCTGGTCAATTGACACGCATTTATTGAGCATCTGCTGTATCCCAAGCACTGTGTTTACAGTACAGAGAAAGGCAAAACTCATAAAACTGGTGAGTTTTAGTATCTAATTTTAGATGGGATTTTATTTTCCTAATCCCACTTAGAAAGTGTATGCTGTTAAATTTTAAACTATTGCCTTCCAAGTTTGGGGAGTAAGTAGGCTCTCCCTCAGTTATGGTCTGACTGGTACTGTGGATAGATTGTTGTATTAGGAGTCAGAAAATCTGGAGTTCAAAAGTTGTCTCAGGAACTCAATAAGTGTCTGCATGAGCCCTAATGTTCTATCTATAAAATGGGGCTAGCACCTTTCCTTATAGGATTGTTGTGGGAATCAAATAAAGCACTTTGTAAACCTTCAAAGGGAAATATAAAATGTGGGTAGTTATTGTTTTAGCTTAGGAAACTCAGAATTAGAGGTGAGTCTTCTGTGGCGTATATTCCTCAGCAAATGAAGAGCCATAGTCTCTCCTCAAGTATTTAATACATTAGTGGTACTCAGCTTTTGGTGTCAGGAGTCCTGTGCATCCTTAAACATTATTGAGAACCTCCTCAAAGAGTTCTCGTTGATATGGATTATATTTATTGATATTTACCACATTACAAATGAGAAATCTTAGTCACATGATATTTTTGACCTTGTGGATTCCCTGAAGGCTCCCTGGACCATACTGTAATGGTATATTTATATTTGTAAGTTTTTCATTAGCTTCTAGGATTGTTCCACAAGAATTAAACATCTGACATCTGGGGAAGCTTATATTTGGATATTTATTTATGAGTAGTTCTCCTATAGCAAAATTCCTCAAGAAAAAATCCCATAATGTTTTGTTGTACCAACGTCTTAGCTGGCAAGTTGATTTGGTCAGGTTTGTTTTGCTTTCCTTGAGTGTATTTGACACTAGAATAATGATGGCTTCTTAAAAGACAGTGAAAAATTTTATATTGACCTTAAAATATTCATTTCATTGCTTTTGGAAATAGGACTTTTGAATAACATTTCAAATTTTACATTAGACAAAAACATTGTATTTTCAAAATAATAAAATGCATAAATCAAAGCAATTGATTTTTCTCTTCCTGCTGAGAACTGAGATTTTTATTTGAAGTTACTATTTTCTTTAGATGGTGTCTTAAGAAGACATTGCTAAGTTGGAATGATGGTTTTTTTCTATGTGGGTAATGATCATGAATTTTAAAGAATTTAGACACTATCTTTAATAAAAAGAATCAGAACTATTTTATGAGATTGATAATCTAGACAATGAATACAACGGACACTTGGATTTAGAAATCATCTGAACCATTGCTGCCCGACTTCCATTTAAAGCTGTAAGTTTCCTACCCCTTTACCAACTCGTATGTGCTCAAGTAAGTAAAATTTATGTTAAAATTATTATTTTACCTGCAGTAATATGGTATCCAAACTTTAACAGATCACCTAGCAAACCTAATGGGCACGCCCTTTAAGAAATCCCCATGTACAAAAAGTAAACTCCCTTAAGAGCAAGGACCTTGTCTTTCTTCAGTTTTGTTTTCTCATGTATCACACAGCATGTTGTTCTGTACGTAGTAGACTTCTGATACATGTTTAACCTGAAAGTCTTTAGACTCTGGATCAGTCTGCAACACCCAACCACCTTTTCTTAGGGTGTTTGGAACTCTGAATGCCTTTGCCAATGAAACACTTTTCCTAATAGACTTCTGATTTTTTAAAAATCGTTAATAAACATCAGTGACATGCTTCAATATGTAAAGAAAATCATAGTGTAGTGAATGACTTGATGGACTTAAGAGCTAAGCAGACCTGAGTTTTAACCGTGCTTGAGATAATTACAAGCTGGGTGCCTTTGGGCCACATCACTTGGTGTGTCTTGGCTTCCGTTTTCACGTGTGTAAAATAATGGAATTGGGCTCACTGACCACTCGCTCACTGAAGGTACTTTTCAACCTTAAGTCTGTGGTTCTAGTTTACAACATTACTGAAATCAGGAACCTCCTGAGGTGTTGTCAAAAATGTTCCACTAAATGGAACATTTCACTTCTGGTACATAATGAGACCTCTGATTAGAAGGAGAGGAAAGGGACGGTGTGAAGGGGCTGGTCTTATCCAATCTCAGCTATTAATGTTCTCCAGAATTGAGTAAAAGAGAACCTAGCCCAGTGGGGAAGAGCTGTATTTATATTCTTTACTGGGCTGGAGAACACCTGCTTCACTCGGACGGAAGAAGTAGGGAGATCTGATTTGTTATATGGAAATTTTGTTTAGAACCAGTCTCTTTAGAACATAACCAGACTTTACATTGAGAATGTGTCTCCAGGTTGTTTCCTAGATGTGATCAGTTTTGTTCAGGTTCCTAATGATGGCCTTACCCAAAGAGGGTACTCTAAGGTAAATTGGAAAATAGAGAAACATTGCATCTGACTCAGGGTTATTCCGTGTAATATAATTTAGTGTTTGGAGTTTTTGTTATTATTTTGGTTGTTGCAGATTTTTTAATCATGTAGATGTAATTTGCCACAAAGTCATGAAAATTCATACTTAGACAAAATAGGGCTCTCTTTTCCTTATAAAATTTCTTTAAATAACAGCTAGGTGGCACAGTGGATAGAATGTTGGGTCTGAAGTCAAAACCAGCCTCAGACACTTCAATGCTGTGTGACCCTGGGCAAGTCACTTAACCTTGCCTCAGTTTTCTCATCTCTCAAATGAGCTGGAGAAGGAAATGGCAAAGTACTCCAAACTACTACCTTTGCCAAGAAAACTCCAAATGGGGTCATGGAGAGTTGGACATGATTGAAACAACTGTACCACAATTGTAAATGTCTGCATTTAATCTTAATTTAAGCACAAAGTTTTAGTTTTATTGTATGCATGTATCTACTACTATCTTCTTAATGTTTCTGCATCATATTTCCTCTGTACCCTGTTCAGTATTCAGGATTATGTTGTTTAGTAATGATGCAGCAAATACAGCTGTCTTTGCTTTTTTGTTTCTTTGGGCTCCATTTTGGAATGAGTAGATTGACAAGCATCCGGAGGGTCTCTGACTGATGACTTGTCAGTGGTGTTCTGTTGCCCTTTTGGATTTCCTCTTCCTTTGTACCAAAAAATAAGTTTTTCTATAAATTGGGAAAGGATTTCTTTTCTTGCTCACTACTTGGAAAAGGTTCTGAATAAGATGCAGGAGTCACGATTTTATAAAACTTACTGCTTGAATTTTCATGAGTCAAACATTGTCAGGTTATAGCTCACCCTGACAAACTAGGAAAAATCCATTTGACTTCAAATTCCTCCTTTTCCATTCTTTTCCCCCAAATATTTAAGAAGTGAAATAATCTTGGAAGTTTTCTCTTACTTGCCTCTTATTTGAGTGATCTTCATGAGAATTAGATTCATTTTTCAATTAAAATGAAAAGTCATCGACAGTTTTGATTAAGCACTAACCTATATGTATGTCCAGTACTGTACTAATCCAATCCAATAAACATTTATTAAATGCCTACTAGGGGCAGTCAGGTGATCAGCTCTCCAGAATCAGGAGGACCAGAGTTCAAATTCTGCCTCAGACACTTACTAGCGGGGTGACCCTGGGCAAGTCGCTTAACCCTGTTTGCCTCAGTTTCCTCATCTGTAAAGATCTGCCTGTTTAACAGGGTACAGAGGGAAATATGATGTAGAAACATTGAGATTAAGATAATAGTAGATTCATTTATACAAAACTAAAAATTTGTGTCTAAGCTGGAAAACGAAATGGCAAATCACTTCAGTATCTCTGCCAGGAAACACCAGATAGGGTCACAGAGAGTTGGACTGAAAGAATTCAGCAACAGCAACAGATTCAGGGCTGAGCTCTGAGGACACTTACTGGCAATAAAAAGATTGTCCCTGCCCTCAGCTTAACTGTCTGAAGGGGGAAGAGAACACACAAAGGGGCCGGAAAGGGGTTGGGGATAGATTACAGCTGCAAAGGACCTGGGAACCCATCTAGTTAACTCCTCCCTTTTACCGATGAGGAAACTGAAGTCCAGAGAAGTGATTTTTGCGGTGGTCATGTTAACAAAGCAGAGCGGCGATTGAAACTCAAGTCCTCTTTCTAACTCCATTTTACACATGAAAGCAGTTAGGAAGTAGTGAAGATGGTGTTAAGAACGTTGGCTCGAGTCAGAGTTCTGGGTTCCAATCCACCTCTGACCTTGCACTAATCACCAGTTGCTTGGGTCTCAGTTTCCTCTGTAACATGAGGGTGTTGGACGGAGTGGCTCCTGAAGTGGAATCTGTCCCTAGGTCTGTCCTTCTGAATTATGGAATCCAAGATAACATGATAATTGAGTGTTAAATCATGTGGTTCAGACTTCACAACCTGGTTCCAACCTGTCTTTTCTGATTAATTTCACCATATTCCCCCTAGCGTACTCTACAGCCTGGCCAAGTTGGCCTGCTTGGTATTTCCCATGCCTGACATTCCCGCTTCCCTCCACATTTTTTTTTATGCCTTAATCCAGCTCACTTTTTGTCTTTTAACATGTTTTAATACATTCGTGTATTTTTACATGCATTTATATCTGCCCATCCGATTGCCTACCCCCCACCCCCAAGAATGCAAAGGGTTTGCAGAGTGCTTTACATGTGTTAGCTCGTTCGATGCTGGAGTATTTTACTGTGTTCTTTCTGCACATTTTAGAGAGGATATTGGTCAGCCAGAGAGCTTCCAGAGGAGGGAGGCTATTATCAGTCGAAGAACTGAGAGAAGACCCGAGAGAGTACTTGAGATCTCTAAAGTATTGAGGGTCTATCTGTGTGGAAGAGGTTGAACTCCATCTGTTGACCCAGCAGGGCAGGACCCAGGAACAGTGGGCAGAAGTTACAAAGAGGCAAATTTAGACTTGAAGTCAGGAAAGCTTGTCCAGAATTGTAAGCCTGAAGCTTCTGCAGGTAGTGGGTTTTCCTTATTGGCAGCCTTCAAGCAAAGGCTGTATATATACACCTTATCTGGTCTGGAATAGTTGGGATTCTTTTTAGGGTATGAGTTGGACTGGATAGCTTCAGAAGTCCCCTCCAGCTCAAGTGTGTGATTCTGTGAAATGTCTAGTGTAAGTGGATCTTGGTTGTGGAGATCCTTAAATGCCAAGGCAAAGGATTTTATTTTATCCTCTAGCCAATGGGAACTGTTAAAGGTTCTTGAGAAGCAGAGTATGATCATAGGAGCCTAGATAGATTTTAATAAATATTTGGTAATATTTTGGTATAAATAAACACTTGGTAGTAAATATTTGGGAATATTTGATAGTTATACAATTTATTTCTGTAATATGTATATAGGGAAATATAATAACAGGGTAGGAAGTAGAAGGCCAGGAAGGAGAGACTGGCCAAAACCACCAGGAAAGTTAGAGAAGTGAGAGTACTATCAAATCTGAGAAGGTCTTACAGAGTAGGAGGAACTCAAACTGAGCATCTATTGTGTACCAGACAAGTGCTATAGGTGTGGGGGTTATAAAGACAAAATGAAATCATTCTTGTCCTTCAAGGAGGTTATATTCTATTGATGAGATAGGGAGACAAAATGTGGACTTCCAGGAAAGCAAATATGCCAGGTATGAACCATGAAAGCGACAGGAGAAAACTGGAATGGTTTTCAGAATGGCTTTTTAGTACCCAGCTAGCAGTCATATTTTATCTTAGAAGTAATAGGGAACCAATGAAGGTTGTGAAGCAGGTAGTGGCATAGTCTGGCATGTACCTAAGGGAAATTATTTGGCCATTGAGTGGAGACTAGATTGGTGAGTGGGGGAAGATGCAGGTAATATGGAGGTTATTTGAGAGTCCAGGTGATGAGGGTCTACATTATTGTACTCATGTGAGTAGAAAGGAGGTGATCACTATAGAGGTTCAAATCAGAATGAAACATACCTTTAAAAAATATTTAAAAATATCAATACCTTTTGTTTCTATGTCACGGTCATTTCTGGATTTCTGGGCATTTCCCCTGTCCCCTTCTCCATGGAATATTCTTTCTTAAAGAAAACTTTACAGAAAAGCAACCATACCCTGACTGCTTCTGGTGATATACATGTGCTTTGTTCTGCCCTCAAAGTCTGTTGTTTCCTTTCTGAGAAAGGGGAATATGTTTTATTATTGTATTTATGTTACATGGGTCATCAGACCCATTATTGATTTTTCAGTTCCTTGGAATTTGACTTCCTTTTATTCACTGATCTTTGGATTTTCGTAGTTGGCGTCATGCTGAATATTTTGTTCTGCTTATTTCACTCTGCATCTTTGATGTTTCTCAGAATTCATTTGTCATTTCTTTCTGCATAGTAATATCCCATTGCATTCATAGACTGTTTCATGCTCAGCCATTCTCTAATCGATGGGCACTTTGCTGCCATCCCTGCTGCCACAATAAGTGCTACTGTGAATGTTTTGGTATATTGGAACTTTTTGGCTTTGCCATCCTTGGGCTATATACTCATTAGTGAAATCATTAGGTCAGAGGTTATACTTTGCAGTCTTTTTGAGAGCAAAAAAATTGATCATTTTGATCGTTTATCTATTGGGGACTGAATATTAGACATATATTTATTAAGCTTTTATATATCTTGGATATTAAACCCTTATGAGAGAAATTTGAAGCAAAGATGTTTCCCCCATTTGACAACTTTTGTTTCTTATCCTAGAAGCATTAATGTTGTCTGTGTAGAAGCTTTTCAGTTCCCTCTTCTGCTGTAAACATAGTATTTTGTTCTTTTACTTACTTCATAAATAAATAAAGTAATAGGTGGTGCAGTGGATAGAGTGCCAGGCCTGAAGTCAGAGTCATCGACCTGAGTTCAAATCTGGACTCAGATATTCACTGGCTGTGTGACATTTGCCCCTGTTCCTTCCTCTGTAAGATGAACTAGAGAAGGAAATGTCAAACCACTCCAATGTCTTTGCTGGGGGGGAGCAGGGAACCCCAAATGGAGTCGCAGTGAGTCAGATGCACTGAGAAATGTTTTTGTAGGGCGCCTCTGTTCGCACTGTCTCTCCTCCCCTCACCGCACCCCCTCCTTGTATTGGATATTTCCCCTTCCTCGCGTTTCCTTCACCTAGTCTGTTCCTTCATTCTCCATCTTTGTCTGCTAGACCTTCACTCTCAGATTCATCACCCCTAAGGTGATCTGTCTTCTTCAGGGTGTTCATTATTCATTCTTGGCTCTCCTCCAGACACTTTCAATCACCGCTTTGTTGGAGTCCCCCAATCCTTCATGGATTCCCCGTTTCCACTGGGCCTCACTTGTGGAACAGTGCCCATTATTGTAGGTGTCATAATCGAGACTGCCCTATCATAGGCCCCCTCTCCCACCACATCCCTTGTTACTCAGTCCACTTAGGATTTATATCTGAGCTTGTAGACTTTTTTTTTTACATTTGTCTGGAGATCTCCTGGTGTGTGTCTTCCTCTAGTTGCCTGAGTCCCAGCCTTCTACTCCTCTTCCTCCCCAGACTAAGTAGACTTTTCAAGCACCAAATCTCCTAGACCTCATCCAGGTAAGGTTCTCACCTCTCTTCAGCTGTACGATCTTGGTCAGTGGAATCTTCTTTCACCTCCAAAGTTCTTCCTTCCCTCTCCCATTTTTCAAATCAGCCTTTCCCCCCAGGTTCTTCTCCTTCTGAGACCACAGAGGTCACCTTTTCCCCCTCATTGCTAGCCCTTGATTTGACCCTCGCCCCCACAAGTCACTCTTATCTCCTTACTCCCCTACCCTCCTTTATATACCTTTCCCATTTTGTAATGTAGTCCCACAAAAGAAACTTTCACTAGTAGACAAGATGTCACTACATTCTCTCCGTAATGCCACCATCTGCCTCTTTACTGTCACCCCTATAAGATTTCTACCTGTACCCCTGTCTTATGTAGAAAGAAGTTGGTCCCTCTGCTGTCATTGTCTACTGAATTTATTATTCACTGCTGCATTTCTGTTGTTTTGGGGTGTTTGAGAGACAAAGGATCTCTTCAGTTCTGGTTTTCTTTCTAAAAATGTTTCAGACTCTTCCTTGTCATTGTCCTGCGTGGTTAAGCTCCGATTTGCAGGAGAGGTCACCCTGAGTGACTACCATTGCTCTCTGGAACACTATCGGAATAGCCCTTCATTTTTCTAGTGGCTGCAGAATGGTTTTGCCTTATTTAGATGTCCTTTCCTTTGTATTTGAAGATCTTTCTCTTGATGGCTTGCTGAATTGAATTGTTAAGTTTAATTACTTTGACTTGGAATTTGTAGCCTGGTTTTTTTATTTTTCTGGGGGAGATCTGTGAATTCTCCTATTTAGAATTCCACTTTCTATGTTTGGAGGTTCTTAGTTCCTTTCTATTCCTTCATTCTGGTGCTAGGTTTTTCTTTTTCTTAACCTGTCCTCTTCTTTTAGGAGACCTATGATATGGTCTCTGTGCATCTTGTCTTTTGCTGCATTCAGGAGCCTCTTTTCTTTTAACCTTACTGTTTTTTGCTTCTCAGTTTGTCTCATGTATGTTTGCTTTCTCATATTCTCTAATTTGTTCCTTTGGTGAAGTTTGCCATGACAGATGTAAGTTTTCTGTTCTGTTCATTGTTTTTGCTGCATAAGACATAAATTCTGCTCTCATAATCCTGGTTTCTCTTTCAGACCACTCAGGAATAGCATGTTATGGTTCTCCATCCTCCTCAAATTCCATAGGGCCCTCCGTCTCATCAAGTGTTGGATCATTTTCCTTTATTTTGCATTATTTATTGATGGATGCCTGAACTTGTTTACTAGATCTGGAGGCCATGTTTCCTTCTTTTGTTACTGCTTTTCCCATTGATTTATTTGTTTACGTTCAAGGTCTTTTGAGTTTTCTTCTTTCTGAAATTTTTGGTACTTAGAGGCTTTTTCCCCCTTACTTCCTGATTCCTTCTTTCTGTCGTTTCCTTGGGGGCTGGATCTCAAAGCATCTCAGCTTCTTCCATCCTGGGCAGTTCACCAGCCTGTTTCTGTTCCACTTGACTCTGCTTGACCCCATCCGGGTGGTGCACTCTTTGTCTCAGCCTTGATGGAGTGCTGCATAGCTCCCCACACGCGTAGCATTCTGTCCTGTTGCCCTGTCCCATTCCGTCTCAGCCTTGCAGCACTGGTACATCTGGGCTGCAGCCCCCTATAGGCTTTTGATCCTGAAAGGCATGGCCAACCTGGCTTTTGAAGCCAATGTCTCCGTGGTATTGGAGAAGAGGAAGGGGGACTGGGTTGAAAGGGTAAGTTTTGAGCCTGTGTCTTATCCTTGGTTCTCCTAGTACAGCTTCACGGGCTCTCACTGAGGGGGTGAAGGGGTGCTGAGTGAGATCAGGGTCAGTTCACTGGCAGTTCCTGGGTTTTGGGTTTGTTTTTTAACCCTTTTGGATTATGAGTATCCTAGACCAGAGAGACAGCTGAAGTTGCTTTATCTTCTGGTTTTGAGAGGTTATAGAGATCCAGGGAAAATGTTTAGTCCTCTGTCTTGTAGCTTATATGACCTTGTAGCTCAAAGGTTGCAAATTTAGTCATTTTTCTTGTACAGATGCAAATTTGTCTAGAACTGTTGGACAAACTCATAGCCTTGCCAACTGTATTATAGTGCCTAGCTTCCCGTTATCTCTCCACTGAGTGTTTCCCCCTATCCTTTTTTGTCCTTCTTTGCTAATTTCTGGAGTATGAGGTGGAACCTCAGTTGTTTTAATGTACATTTTTCTTATTGGAATTGGAGCATTGAAACGTCCCTTTTGCAACTTGTGCTATCCCCTCTATTTGAAAAATGCTTTGCTACTACTTTGCACAAGAGTCTAAAAGTATGTCAAATGCTGTTTTTGCTTGACTTACTTGCTGATTTCTGCTGTATTGTGTTTTTGATACATTGAAAAAAAGCCTTATTTTCCACAAAAAAGCATATTTTCATTTTAGGCTGATGGAAAATTTTTTTGTGGTTTTCTAGGCAGGGATATTTTGTAGTGTTTAGATTTGTAGGTATGGAAATCCAATATTGAAAAAAATGTATTCCCCTGTGCTTCTTTATCATTTGATGTCCAGTTGAGGCAGATCTGTTTTCCTTCAAGGTTTTGTGAGTGTCACCCAAGGTGTTATTGGAGCATCATTGCCGGGGACTTACAGGTGGTGAGGCCTTGTTTTAGTGCTTATCAGGGATAAGACGTAAATTCTGCTCTGGTAATTCTCATTTCTCTTTTAAACACTCAGAAATAACATGCTACGGGTCTTCATCCTCTTCAGATTCCACAGGGTCCTCTGTCTCATCAAGTGTTGGATCTGAGGGGTCCAGGAGAAGTTTCTTCTTAACTGGGGCAGCATAGGCAAGTTCACATGATGGTGAAGACTAAGAATCACTATAAAAACTGGTAGGGAGGTGGAAGTAGGAGTTAGGCACCGCTGAAGTGGGAAGAAGGAAAAACAGATAACTGGTGCTGCAAAAGGCAACCTCAGACACTTATTAGCTGTATGACCCTGGGCAAGTCACTTCACCCTGTTTGCCTCAGTTATCCTCATCTGTAAAATGAGATGGAGAAGGACATGGCAAACCACTCTAGTATCACTGCCAAGAAAACCTCTAATGGGGTCATGAAGGGTCAAACACAGCCGAAACTACTGATGATGGACCAGAAGAAGGTAGCAGTGGGTAGGCAGACATCTGAGAAACTACTCTAGTCCTAGAATATAGGTATCTGTACTTACGTGAGTTGATACAGAAGACTCAGTACATTTTCAGCATTGAAATACCCCTTCTTTATCTTGTCTTGAGCTAGCTTTTTGCTGTCAAATAGTTAAGCATTTATTTTCTTTGCATTGCGGTGAAGAATTTGATTTTTCTGAAAACGAATCCCTGTGATCTTGGGTTGAAGATGTTTAGAAACAATGCCTTCACTGTTTAAATGCTTTAATGTTTAAAATGGCTCTAAAATTATCCAAGGCTGCTAAACATTCACATAACTCCTCCTGATTTTGAGTTGAAAGAGAGAGAGAAAACCTTGTAGAGTCGGATACACTGTATCTGTCTTGAAAGTCTGGGTATCCTTGGAGCTAAGAGAAAGAGATCATTTTAGATTAGTTATATAATGTTGAACAGAACAGGGTAAGGAGAAGGGATGAGATTGCATGGGGTCATGGGTTTAGGCGTTTGGATTTGGCTTTTCTGAGCTGTTGTAAGCGCTTTCCAAGGGATTACATAAATAATAGGCAGTAATCTAGGTCATGCAGTAGTTGCTGACGTCTTCATGATAAAGGATGTTATTTTCATTTCCGTAATATCACACATACAAGGGATAAATGCAGGGCTGTTCAGGTATAAAGTACATTTCTCTCTTACTAATATTATGCATATTCACCGTATCTATCTAGATATTCATTAATGCCCATGCCAGTGTGACAAAATAGTGTTACAGTGTTCAGTGTAAGCTAAGGGTGTGTCTAGCATCCGTGTCTGGGGATGGCAGTCGGTGCAGTTGTCATTATTAAACTGATCAATCAGGGAATCACATATTTTGGAATGAAATCTTTAGATAATCCAAACCAAATTCTGCTAGTATGTCTATTCACCTCCGTGGAATATATGTGCTAGGACTTGTTCTTTATTTTACCATTTTGGTGTACTCGGTGCCTTGTGCCCAGAAGCCACTCGTAGCACACTGTAGTGGACAGTGGGGTTCCACCTCTGAGAGTTATTAGCTGTGACAGCTTTTATCTCTCTGAGCCTGTTTTCTTGTCTACACATGGGGATCGTAGTATCTGTGGAACTTAGGCTTGCTTTGAGGACCAAACAAGATCTCATATTTTAAAGGCTTTGTAAATCTTAGCACACAATTGCATATACATATAAATGTCAGTTATCTTGGTAGCTCCGTAGCACAATGCATGTAGTGGCCTTGCGATCCTGTCCGACCTCAGGTGCTTACCGACTGTACGATCCTGGACAAATCCCTTAACCTCTGTCTGCTTCAGTTTCCTCTTCTGTAAAATGGGAGTAGAGTTCCCACCTCCTAGGAATGCTGTGGGGATCAGATGAGAGATAATGTTTCTTGGCACAGTGCCTGGTACATAGTAAGGACTATATAAAGCTTATTCACTTCTTTTTCTCCCTCCCCCCCCCCCACTTTTTACTTTAAAAATGATTAGTCCTATGATGGTTAAAATCTCTTAACTCTTTATGACTTACAACAGTAGAGAAACTAGGTGGAAGCGGGGGCTAGGTTTTTTTTTGTTTTGTTTCATCATGGACTTGAGTTTTTTTGGTGCCACTGTAACGTGTCTCAGTGCTGACTAGATATGAGCCCCAATATCTGGGGGTCTGCATATTTGATATTGGGGGCCGTGGAGCAAGGGTATCCTATTACCCAACAGACTTCACCTTCACAGGGCTTCTCAGGAAGCCCAACAGCATTCATTGACTGATTCTTAAATGGCCAAGAATGATAGAACTGCAATCCTGTGTTTCAGTCTTAGGCACCATTTAAGGAAAGACAAATTAGACTTTGTCCAAAAGATGGGAACTGGAATGGTGAAAGGGTTAGAGATTCTTCTGTGATGATTGATCAAAGGAAAGAGAGTAGGGGCCTTGGGGAGGCCACATATGAGGGGTTCAGTCTGGAAAAAAGAATTGGTATACACAGAGGACAGTTGTGCTGTGAAGGGCTGTCTAGTATCTTCTTGGGGCACCAGGGCCCTCTGTTATTCAGCTACTTCTCCCCTAATACAGGAGTTAGTGAAGCCAGTTAGAATCTTGACAGCTGATTGTGAGTATTTACACCTCAAAAATCTGTCTTTAGAAATTGGATCCCAATTTATTGTTTTACTGATTTTCTAGGCCAGGGATGGGGAACCTGCAGCCTTGAAGGCCATATGTGGCCCTCTAGGTCCTTAAATGCAGTCCTTTGATTGAATTCAAACTTCACAGAACAAAATCCCCTTAAGAAAAGGATTTGTTCTGTAAAACTTGGACTCAGTCAAAGAGCAGGCACCCAAGGACCTAGAAGGACACATGGCCTTGAGGCCAGCAATTTCCCTATCCCAGGTCTAGATTTAAGAAACTGATGGAGGAAAATGTTAATGATTCAGTTTTTTTAAGGTGGGTCATAGGTATATGTTTTTTCCTGGAGAGCCAGTTGTTAAACATTTACTAGCATTCCTCTGCTTTGCCAGTGATTCCCATGGTTAAGTGAAATACATTTGCAAAATGTCATTTACTACACATAATTTTTTTGCAAACGTTGGGTCTCTTGTAAAGCAAAGCTATATTGATTGCAAGTAATTAGAGATTTTGGTATTCTTTGTTGTAGTGCATTTGTCACTTTGCATTTTCTTTCATAGAAGAACCTAAAAGTGGGGAAGAACCTCAGAGGTTGGTCATTCTAGTTCACCCTGCACCAGAGTAAGATTGCCCTTTGTTACAGCCCCAACAAATGGCGTTTGTCTGCCTTGGTCTTCTGAAGACCTCCAGAGAAGGGGACCCCACTCCCGTTTTCCTCACCCCCCTCAGGTAGCCCCGCCCCCCCCTTTTTTAAACACAAGAAAAAATAGTGTGCTTCATTCTGCAGTCCAATTCCATAGTTCTTTCTCTGGATGTGGAAGGCAATTTGCCTCGAGTCCATTGGGAATTTTTTAGGTCCTTGCATTGCTGTGAAAGGCTAAGTCTGCCAGAAAAATTCTTGCACACTGTGTTTGTAACTGTGTACAAAGTTCTTTCACTCAGCATCAGTTCATACAAGTCCTTCCAGGCCTCTCTGAAGTCTTCCTGTTCATCATTTCTTATAACACAGTAGTAATCCATTACATTCATATACCACAACTTGTTCAGCCATTCCACAGTTGATGGGCATCCCCTTGATTTCCAGTTTGGCCACCACAAAGAGAGCTGCTATAATTATTTTTGTATATGTAGGACCCTTTCCCATTTCTATGATCCCTTGGGGATACGGTCCTAGAAGCAATATTGGTGGGTCAAAGGGTATCCACATTTTTGTGGCCCTTTGGGCATAGTTCGAAATTGCTCTCCAGAATGGTCAGATCAGCTCACAGCTCCATCAGCAAAGAATTAAGTGTTCCACCTCTCCCACATCCTCCCCAACACAACATTTATCATCTTCCTGTCCTGTCATGTTTGCCAATCTGATAGATGTGATGTGGTACCTCAGACTTGGTTTGATTTGCATCTCTCTAATCAAAAGTGATTTAGAGCATTTTTTCATGACTATATGACTTAATTTCTTCCTCCGAAAACTGCCTGTTCATATCCTTTGACCATTTATCAGTTGGGGCATGACTTGTTTTCTTGTATATTTGTCTCATTTCTCTGTATATTTTAGAAATGAGGCCTCTATCACAGACACTCATTGCACAAATTCTTTCCCAGTTTTCTGCTTCCCTCCTAATCTTGGTTGCATTGGGGAACCCTTTCCCTCTTGAATAGTTTCTACTTGTGAATTTTTCCTTGCAGCAAGCCTAAATCTGTGTCCCTGCACCACCCACCTCCCATTCCTAGTTCTGCCTGTAGACCAAGCAGAACAAGTCTTAACCTTTTTTTTAAATTTTATTTTAGACTCAAACGCCAGAACACAAATACAGAATAGAGAAAAGTAAAAACATACCATAAACTTAAATATTGGAATCTAAATACAAAATTAAAAAGAAAAAAGCATGTCATGTACATAGCAGAACATAAGAGAGGATTCAAGTTATGTAACAGTACATTTTCATTTCAAAAAAGCCTGTATGATAAATAATGCTTGTGCTGGAAAATGTCCATCTTTGCTTTACTTCCTTGTGAGGTCTTTGCTCTGTGCTGTGCACTATTTGACCTCTCCCCCCAGCTCCCCACAAGGCTGCAGTGAAGCTTAGATATGTTTCTCCATCGTTGTAGACACATCCATACACATACACATATGTGTACGTACATATGTAGACATCTACTTTCCCAGACCTGTTTTACACCTTGACTGCGGTTTTTAGGTTTGTGCATATCTCGTTTCCCATCCCTCCTGCCTCCTCTACTTTACTTCTGCCCTCTACTGGCCTTCCCCCTCCAAGGAGCCCTACCTTATCTTTCCATTCCCATGAACTAAACACCCTTTTATCTATTCCCTCAGCCTCTCCTCTCAATCCCTCCCTTGCCCTCTCCCCCCTCCCTATGCCCCTGCCTTTTCATTTCCTCTGAATTTAGAAGGTTTTTATATTCTTCTAAATATATATGTATTGTTACCTCTCAAATCCATTCCTGATGAAAGTAGGTTACCAGAACCACCAGCCCTCCTCCCCCACCGAATTCCTCTGTATCAGTCCTTCCTTTTGCCCCTCAGTTATAGAAAATACTCTTTTTAGCTATTCCTAAATGGTTTGACTTTTTAAATTAATATCGCAGTCAGATTTATCCCACTCTTTTTATGAGCTACCCAGTTATTAAGATTCTTAGACATATATTTTACATGTACAAGATAAACTGTCTTTTAGAAACCCATATCATCATATATATATTTCTCTTGGTTCTTGGATGTCAAATCTTCTATTAACTTCAGTATTTTTTTTAACGAAGTCTTGAAAGTCTGAGAGTTTATTTTCATTACAATCAATACTTAACTTTGGCCGGAGCCCCAGTTCTTTTGCTCTTTTCTATATTGTGTTCTAAGACTTTCATTGTCTCTGCTGCTAGGTCTTGTGTGATTTTTAATCTTGATGCTTTTAGGATTTTATCCTTGAGGGAGGGGGTTTTGAAGTCTGCCTGTGATATTCCTATGAGTTTTCCTCAGGATCTCTTTTAAGTCGTGATTGATGGATTCTTTCTGTTTGTTCTGATGCTTAGAACAATTTTAAAAATTGTTTCTTGTATTATTGTATCAAGATTCTTATTGTAACTTTCAGTGAGTCCAGTTATTTTTGTATTTTCTCTTGATCTGTTCTTCAAATCTGTTGTTTTTCTTATAAGTTGTTTCACTTTCTCTTCTATTTTTTCATTATTCATATTTTCTTTAATTGTTTCTTGATCTCTTATAATTTCCCTGGCTTCCCTTTGCCCAATTCTGATTTTCAAAGTGTCATTTTCTTCCTTAAGATTCTGGACTTTCCTTTCATAACCTTTTTTCTTGGATTATTCTTATTTTTTTTTAGTTTTTCCTCCATCTCTGTCATTTGATTTTTAAACTCTTTTCTAAGATCTTCTATCAGTTCTCTTTGGACAGGTGACATTTAACTCTTGAAGGGTTCTTTGCTCCAGTATCCTCCTCTGAAGATGAACCCTGGTCACCTCTCTCCCATGATAGCTTTCTGTGGCTGGATTCTTTCTCCTTTGCCTGGGCGGTTTTCTTTTTTGTGGTAATGGCTTGATTTTTGTAATCACTTCTAGCCCTGGGCGCCTCTTGCTCTTCAGGTCTCCCATCTAGCCTGGAACCAAAACCAAATCTCCAAGCTCCTGTAAATGCCCACAGCCAGAGGCATGAGGCCCCTCGGGCCACGCTGGTTCCTTCTCTGTTCCTTGAAGCACAGCTGGGTCTGGTGCGCCTTATCAGCAGAGGTTCCCTCCATCACCCTGGGCTCAAACACCCAACTCCCCCACCATCTGCTGGGCCAAGCAGCCTCCAGAACCAGGTAACCCCAGGGCGTGCTGCTTGTTAAAAACTAGCCTGGAGATGTTTCCTCTCCTGGATTTTTCTTCCCTTCTTCGGTTGTCCCAGGAGGGCCCCTGTTGTGCCCCTGTACACACTGTGTTCTACCCAAGGTCCTATTTTACCTCTTTTGTGGAGAAAAATCTTGAGCTTGGAATTTCCTGACCTACTCCGCCATCTTCCCAGAACCCTTCAAATCTTACCGTCTTGTTCCACAACTTTAGCTTCCTGAGAACATCCACCAGGCCCTCGCTAAGATCTTCTCTTTCCCAACCTGAACATCCTAGTTTTCCTTCATGGGATGTTCTAGTCTCTTCACCATTCTGATCATCCCTTTTTGGATGTTCTACCTCATCTTTCCAGAACATGATTCTTAGAACTAAAGGTCGTACTCCAGAAGAGAACTGAACCAGGCAGAATATTGTGGAGTTTCTGGTTGTGGTGCCTGTCCTAGTGCAGACCAGAATGAGCTCTTTGCCTGTCATAGCTCTTTGAATTTGCAGTTAACTGAAGCCCTGAGATCTTATTCATGGGAATTGTCTTGTTCAGTTGTGTCTGACCTTTCATGATCCTATGGACCATAGTACACCAACACTGCCCATGGAGTTTTCTTGGCAGAGATATTGGAGAGGTTTGCCATTTTCTTTTCCAGTGAATTAAGGCATACCAGGGTTAAATGACTTGCTTAGGATCACCTAACTAGTAAGTAATGCTAAATGAGAGTTAAAGAGCTTCCCAAGCTGTGACTGGGTCTGCCCATTAAGGGAAGCTTACCTTTTGTTAATTTCTAATGAGGTACTGGTTCTCAAGGGTTGTGATGCCCTCTGGCTCTGAAAAGTGTATAAATATTGAGTTTTACTCTGGGGCTTATGCATTGGAAGTGTTTGTTTGGCCAGATGAGACTGGGCAGCTGCTAACGAGCACCCCCCCCCCAACCTCCATAAAAACCCAGACGTTGGTGCTTCTGTCTTTGGTAACCATGTATGGTTGGACAGTTGGATCTGTCTGTTGACCTGTGATGTATGTATTGCTTATGGTCAGACAGTTGGAAGCCTGTCTGTTGGTTTTTATTTCTTTATATTTTCTCTGAAGTTCAGGGTGCTGACGTTTTCCCCCTCGAACTAAGTGAATGATAGAAGTGCTAGATATTAAAGTGATTGTTGACCCCTCAAAAGTTGCTTTCCTTCTAGAAAAGCACATCTAAGAGCCTCCTATGTATGTTGGGGTCTTTGCTGTTGCAGTGTCAGAGGTGAGATCTGAACTCAGGTCTTCCTGATTCTAGGCCTAGAACTCTTATTTTCTTTTCCCACTTAATAATAGTATTTTATTTTTTCCAATTACATGTAAAGGTAGTTTTCAACATTCACTCCATATGATTTTGAGTTCCAATTTTTTTCCTCCATTCCTCCCTCCTCTCCCCGTTCCTTAACACAGCAGGCAATCTAATATAGGCTATACGTGTACAATCATATTAAATGTTTTCACATTAGTCTTTTGTGAAAGAAAAATCTACCTCAATTTTCAAACATACAGAGATGAGGACGCTGAGGCAGACAAGGTTAAGTGACTGAGTGTCTGAGGTCTTCCTGACTCCAGGCTGAGCAGTCTATCCACTGAGCAACCTGGCTGCCTTGGGAATTGTCTAGCTATATCCTTTTCACTCTCTACTTGTGAAGTATTTCAAGCATCAGATTTGGCTATTAAGAAATCATTGGTAAATCTAAAGAAAATAGTTTTTATTCAGTAATGAGATTAAAAGCAGGACTGGAAGAGCACATTCAGCTCAGCGCTGTAGTCCATTTGGTGGAAAAATAGACACCACAGTCATGATGTTTTGATGTAGCATCACCCCCAAGCACTTGTGACCTGATATTAAATAAGATCCCTAATAACTTTGAAGGAGAAATAATGCAGGGCTAACCGTGCAGGGACACGGTAAAATCATTGGTGCCATCCACCACTGTAACCACTGTTGTAGCTCTTGGGTGAGGAACATCTGACCTCTTGTCTAAATAAATGGTTACCATAACCCTGCACTTTTGTATAAGTGGTTCTTTCATTATCATAAAACTATTTGGTCACCTACCCTTGTCTTCTGCCCATGAACAGGGAGTTTCTTCCCATTCTATTAACAAATCTTTGTAGGCTCATGGCAAATACTCCCCTGGAAAGCCCCATTTTTTCCCCTTGAATTGTTTCTTCTTTGCGCCCTCCTGTGAAAGGTGCTACTTATCCTTCCTAAGTTGCCACAGAATACTTCTGTATTGTATGTACTCTATGTACTCTAAGTGTGTCTGAAAAATTAGAAAAACCACATCTGTAGCCTGGGAAATCAGCAATCTTCCTTAGCATTTTAATACATTTCTTTGCTTTCAGTTTAGCCCCCTAACTTTGACCCACAAGCATTGGGCCTCTGCTGTAAGGTATTGCCTATTTGGGGTTTTCTTGGCAAAGATCCTGGAGTGGTTTGCCATTTCCTTCTCCAGTTTATTTTACAGGTGAGGAAACTGAGGCAAACAAAGTGAAGTGACTTGCCCAGGGTCACACAGCTAGGAAGTCTCAAGAAGTCAGATTTGAACTTTGGAAGCATCTTTCTAGAGCGCATTTAGGGTTCTATGCACCATGGCGCCACCTAGTGCCTATCTTTGACCCCCCCCCCATCACTGACCTGCTGACAGGTATGCCTCTCCCGTCCTCATACCTGCTACAGAAATTTGAAAAGGGTTAAGAGGTGGGAAAAGATGGTTTTTGTTTTAAGTATTATTTTCTAAATTAAGGAAAGAATGTATTTTCTTCTAGTTTAATATAACTATTAACTTCATCAGGAAAAGTAAGGTTGGTTTTTTAAAAATAAATTATGAATATGCTATATCCAAGACCAGATTTTTAGTAACACTAAATTTTGTGACAGTTTTAGACTGTCTCATAATTATTGTTAAGCATCAGGCATCCAAACATTTCCCAGGTGAGTATCGTAGTATTATACAGGGAGTCTCAAAAGTCTTAATGCAGTTTTAAGCTTATTAACTTTAAGACTTTTGGGATACCCTATATCTGACTTAACTAAATGCCGTGTAATTAGGCCTGTAGTAGCACTTTTCATAACAAATCTATCAGCTCTCTATCAGGTCATATATGGTGCTTTCTCTTCAGGCTGCCTTCTGTCTGTTTCTTTTGACTATGTAAATTAAATGATTAAGGAATGACTTGCTTTTAGGGCCTGTGAATTGAGAAATGAATTATTAAACAGTAGATGTCTGTAAATTTTCAGATACCGCTTTTTTTTGGAGACAGTTGGGGTTACACAGTTAGTAAGTGTGTCAAGTATCTGAACCTCAGGGCCTCCTGACTCCAGTGCTGGTGCACTGCACTGCCTGGGTGCCCCAATTTCCAGCTATTTCTAAAGGTATTTCAGAATATGGGAAAATTAGAATTGCTGTAAAAATATTAAACCTTGCAGCTTTTAAAATCACTCTGTGATTTGAACATCGCAAAGGACAGTCTCAGCAGAGGACCTTACCTCCATGCTTAAATAGAGGCCACTTGTCCAGAGCAAGAGGGGCAGCTAGGTGGTATAGTAGGTAGAGTGCTAGGCTGCACGAGTTCAAATGTGGCCTCAGATACTTAGCTGAGTGATCCTGGGCAGGTCTTTTTTTGCCTCATTTCCTCCATTTATAAAATGAACTGGAGAAGGAAATGGCAAACCAACTCCAGTATTTGTGTCAGGGAAGTCCCAAATGGGGTCATGAAGGTTTGGACACAACAGAAATGACCGAGGACAGGTACTTTTGGAGCATGCTTGACTACAAAATCACATGGACCAGAGCTGTGGCCCTTGACATAGCCAGAGATGAAAGGCTGAGAGAAAAGAAAAGGGTAATCTGTTAAAGAAAGCCCTGTAGGACTTCCCAAAAGCCCATTCCCCAATTTGTAGCCTGGTAAATTCACATGTACTTACCTTCCCTATTGGTAGAGTGTCTACAATCCATTTTCCTTAGCTTCTCTCCTCGCTCCGCCTTCATGAGGTTAGAGGTAACATTCTACTACTCACTGTCTCTTCAGGCTATAGGACAAATATGACAAGCATTTGGGGGCTCGTTTTAAAGGACTCAATTTTTTTGTTTGTTTAATTGATAGGGTCCTGCCCTTGTAGCAACAGAAAACCACTCTCCAAAGCCTGGTTCCCGGCTGGAGCTGAAGGGCTGTAGGGCTTCCCAAGGTGTTAGAAATGGCACCACTCATCAGTGAGGTCCATAGGGTGTCAGTCAATGATTACAGTATTAAGCACCTCTTGCCGTACCAGGTTTCCTGATTTCAGACCAAGTGTTAATTCTAAACCCTGCCACCTTTTCTTTTGCGGCTTAATTTCATAACTGACCACTAAATGTACAGTTCAGTAGAGAAACAGTACTGAAATACATGAAACTTGGGACAAGTTTTAAAAATTGATTTGTGAAACTAGTCTCCTTCCTAATGTGTGATTGACTTCTGGCAGCGAGTGACTCCTGCCATTTAATACCACAAATCTGAAAAATAAATACATTTTTTTCTTTTCTATCTTCATCTTCAAATGTGTCCCCACCTGCCTCTTCCACCTGAGCAATCATTTCTTTGCAGCAAATAACAAAGCAGGGGAAGCAGTTCTGCAAAACTAACTCATTAACACTTTTCTCCAACTATAGGAACCCCATCTCTCCAATGAAGGGAGGTGTATTCGTTTATTTCCAAGCCATCTTGTTCATTTATTTTCAGTCATATCCAACTTCTTTGTGAACCCACTTGGGTTTTTTTTAGCAGAGAATCTGAAGTGGTTTGCCATTTCCTTCTCCAGCTTGTTTTGTCAGATGAGGAAACTGAGGCAAGCAGGCTTAATAAGTGACTTGTCCAGGGTCACACAGCGCGGAAGTGTCTTGAGGCCAGATTTGAACTTGGGTCTTCCTGACTCCAGGCCTGGTGCTTTATGCACAGTGCCACCTCTTGCTCTCATGTCTGTCTGCTCCTGGACTCTACTGTTGGGATGCTGGACTTTGAAAGTGCATTTTTACCTTATTTTTCTTGGAGCTAGATCTCCACACCACTTTTCAAACATCCCTGTACCGTGTCTTCTCCTCAACTCCCTTTCTTAGCTGCTTCGTCTCCTTTCTCCTGTCTTCCCCTATTAGAATGCAGTCTTCTTTTGGACAAGGACTGTCTCACTTGCTTTTAAGCAAATATGTAATAAAGTCTGTCTGGCTAGGCTTATTATCACTTAGATTCTTGACCTTTTTTATTGGTTCTTTCCATTTATATTGTAGTAGTCACTGCCTGTATTACATATTGTTTTCCTACATCAGCTTAATTCACTCTGCATTGGGTAATGTCTTCTACCGGCTTCTCTGCATTTTCATTCATTGTTGTGCAGCAGACACTCTTAACGTTTGTTTCTCACTAGTGGCTTAGCCCTTCCCCAGTCTATGGAGCATCTATTTTGTTCCCAGTTTGCACTGCTAAAAAAATTTTGATGTATATGAAAACTTTCTGTCTTTGGCATCTCAAAGGGGTTTTCATTTCCATCTCCATGTACCTTCTGTGGTACAAAGACCCCCGAACAGAATTCTTTTCTTGCTGTGTTTTCAAGGGAAAATGGATGAAAGCAAAAGGCTGGTTTGTATGGGAAGATATGCCAAAGCTAGTAAGGATCTTAATGCTCTTATGTAAGAGGTTTTGCATTGAATTTTTACCAGATTCAGATTTGTTCTAATGAGTTTTCCACTTGTTTAAAAATTAATTTGGACATTCTTCCACACTTCACTGGCCATTCCACATCAATACTTTGGATGAGTTACTTTGCCTAAGGCTACAGTGAGCTTTTGTCTTTCAGGATGAATTTAGTTGGTTCAGTTGGTTTATCTCCTGAACAGTACAAAAAACAATACATGACAAGCATTTGACCTGACAGGTTTGCAGTCGTGCCACAGAGAAGCTTGACTATATACAAGAAAGCAGAATGAGCAGTGGGTCTGACTGTGGTAACATGTATTTGCACCACAGATACCTCTCTTCCCCTCTGTTTTTCCCCCATATGGAGGTAGGTGTTATGCTTCTGCTTGCTTCCCCATGTTATCTTTAACTGATACCTCATTACCTTCTAACTCTTGGGGTTGAGGCCATAGTAACAGTCCACCACCACCACCCCCCTTTCTGCCCAAACACAGGGCAGCGATGGATTGAGGGGGCTGCTTTCTTAACATGGCTGGATGATTTTGATTCAGAATTGATCTGTTTTTGGAAAGGGGGTAACTGTTTCACTGGTCTATACGTCTTAGCCTAGAGTGTAGACTCCTCCAAGGTGTGACCTGAGCACGGGGTATAGAGCTTCAAATTTTTTCTGTGAAGTTTATAATCAAAGGGCCGCCCTTGAGGACCTCAAGACCACAGGCTCCCAACCCCTGCTCTAGCCACAAGGAATTTACCGTTTATGGAAGGAATCAGTAGAAAATATTTACAAATGAAATACTACTGATCCTTTAACAATAACGATAGTAGCTAGCGCATTTGTGTATCACCGTAAGGTTTGCAAAACACAAACATATTATCTTTACCACACTGGGAAGCAGTGCTAACATCCTCGCCCCCATTTTACCGATTGGGGCTATTGAGGCTGACTTGCCTCTGGGGTTACACAACCAGTAAGAGCCGGTACTTGGTTTCCCCACTTGCCACCTTGAAGGATGCTGGGGATTTTGAAATGTAAAATAAGTGGAGAGCACATTCCTTAAGGGGAGAAGGCGAGTCAAATGGGGAACAATAAATAGCCAGTGGATGTGTTTGGATGGAATGTGGAATGTGGAATGCCTGCCTAAGGCGGGGTATTGTGAAATCAATCTGGAAAAATTGCTTTGAGAAATTCTGAAGGATTTTAAATGCTAATAGAAGAGTTGATCCTCTAGCCTAGAGGAAATTGGGAGTCACTGAAGTTCCTTCTTTTTCTCCCTGGGGGCCAGATTTCTCTTCATCTTTAGAGCCCTTGAAACTCATGCTTTTTCTGAAGTTCCAGCCCTGTCTTCTAAGGGAAGAGCTTCCCCTTTAATTATCTCACTCCTGAGGTTCTTTGCTTCCTGTCTGTCCTTTCTTCTCTGAGTCACCAGCTACCGTAGAAGTAGATCTTAGCACTCAGACTGGTACCTACTGTGTTTATGGATTGATTAAGCTGCATGACTTATTTTAAAAGGGTTCTCTGACTCAGTAGCTCAAGTTTTCAGAATAGACTTTGATTTTATTTATTTTCAGAATTGGATTTTATTTATACTTTCTGTTTTTACATTATTTTTCTGCCTGAATAGATAGCTCCCTCCTTCCCTAACCATTGAACCATCCCTTGCAACAAAGAAACTCCTCATTGATTTAAAAAAAAAAAAGTTACAGCAGAAACATGCTCCCCTTTTCTTCCTGCTTTTAAAAGAAATCCATGTTTTATATTTGATCATTTGGTGCTTTTACAAATTTTAATCCATGTTATTTTTCTTTTTAAGGGGATGGCATTTCCTGTGGACATGCTGAATAACTGTAGTCATGAAGAATTAGAAAGTTCTGCAGAAGATTACTTGTTAGATCTCAGGTGTGGGGACCCAGAGAACCCAGAACATTTTTCTTTTCTCAATAATATGGTAAGGTGTTCTCGTCCTGGTTTTTATTTGATAATGGATGAATTTAGAAGTGAAACCATGTTTCCAAGGAGTGTCCCCCAGAAGGTGTTGGATTGTTTAATTTACAGTTTTCAAATGCTGATTGTAAATCTCTGATACTTTAACCAGAAGTTTATTTAATGCTTTTTAGGTATTTGTGAGCCATAATATTGATAGTTTTAAAAAGAAAACAAACTCAACTTTTGAATTTTGGTTGTTTAAAAAATATATGTTCATAATTTTTTAAAAAAAGATCTTATGTCATCAGAAAAATAAAGCAGAGTGGTAATTCGTATGTGGCAATGTGTGATAAGGGCTTCAGTGGACCGGGTGCTGGGCCTGGAATTACCAAGACTCATGTTCCTGAGTTCATATCCAGCCTCAGACACTAACTGTGTGATACAAGGCAAGTTACTTACCCCAGTTTTCTCACCTGTAAAATGTTCTGGAGAAGGAAATGGCAAACCTTTCCAGTATCTCTGCAAGAAAATGCCAAATGGGGTCATGGAGAGTCAGACGCAATTGAAAAAAATGGTTGAACCTAATGTACTAGGCATAGCAATAATGCGTGATAAAGTGGAGGAGAAAAAGAACCAGAAATTGGTAGACCAGATCTCTGATGCCAAATAGGGACATGAAGAGTCAGACATGACTGAAAAAATAAAAGAACTGAATGTACCAGGCATCACCACAATGTGTGATAAAGTGGGGAAAAAAAAGAAGCAAAAATTGGTAGACTGGTCTTTGATGCCATCTGTATAGATATGAGCAGATCCTTTAATCTCTCTAACCTGGGCTCCAGATTGAGTTATATCTGACGTCCTTGCCAGCCAGGAGTATATTGGAAAATAAAAGATGTACCCATGACATACTTTTAAATTTAATGTGCTTTATTAATATTTTCTCCCGTCACTTAAATTTAGACAATCAACAGATAATAAATCAAGCCCTGGCTTATATAGTTTGCTGATTTCTGACAATCTGTTGGCTCCTGGGAGGCAGTTAGATGTGACTCCTAACACATACCTGCTTCTGTGAAAATAAGATATGGGGACAGGGCTAGTAGAAGTGCTTCTAGAGCAAAGCAGCCTCTTTGTAAACTAGACCAAACAAGGATAGGTTGAAGACTGGTGTAGTCTGGGCATAGATTTAATCTCTCTGTCCAAGGGTGACTTGGATGCCCCTCATGGTAGTATTCATTCTCTCATTAATTGTTAGCCACTCAAGGTTGATTCTCATTCTGGGGAACCCCTGCTATTCAAAGCACATATATAAACTGTGAATTGTCTCTCCTCCCCCATGACTATCTGGTCTAAGAGAGAAGGCCAAATGACCATCCTTATATTTATAAATATGCTAGCCTTATTCATAAAATGATTAAGTTGCCCCACAACTGTTTCTCCAAACCTTTTTCATCGCTGCGTAGTGATGAAGCACCTTGTATGCCATAGCTCATTTTATCCTTTTTAGGGTCTTTGAAAGTAGGCAGGAGTATTTTGAAACAATCTCAGTGAATTTAGGTGACTTGGCCTAGGTCACACTGGTGGCAGCAAAGATGGGACTTGCTCAGGCCATCTAACATCTAGGCTTGTGCTCCTCCGGTAAACAAAAAGTCGACTCAGTGGGCACATCAGTTCGATCAATCAAATTAAGCATCTCCTGTGTGTCAAGATGAGCACAGAGGGCTGGGGAAACAATAAATAACAACCAAGTCTCCCTTTCGATGATCTTAAAATCATGAGAAGCTGAAAAGGATGGGAGGAAGAAGTGTGTGTGGTGTGTGTTGGTGTGCGTGTTATGTGTGTGGTGTGTGTTGAGGAGAGGGAACAAAGTTCAGAAGTATTCCAGTGGGAAAAGAATAGGAAAACTTTTGTTGAGCCTTTACTTGTTCAATAGAGGACTTGGAGCCCAGGGACATGTTTATCCTCTTGAGCACTTACAGGATTGACTCACAGAGAAAGCTTGTTTTGCTTGACTTTATAGAGCAAAAAGGGGTCTATGCTTTTGACGACAGATTTTGGTTAAGGTTATGTTTTTGAAGACAGATTTTGGTCAAGGGGTGGTAAAACTTCCTGACAATATAGAATTGCCTGGTACATTGGCCACTTAGGAGATGGAGGTCATGGGATCCTAGCTGCTTGACCCCTAAGGCTGTGCTTCAGTGATTGAAATCCTCTGGTAATATTTTCTGCCTCTTGGGGAATTCCTCTTTGGATAACACAAAGAGATGCCAAGCCAATAAACAATGCTCATTATGCTGGAAAAAGAGCATTCATTTATTTAACTAAATTAGTGATTTTAAAAAAAATCCTTCCTTTCTGTCCCTAACTTGTTTCTTTTTGGGTTCGTGATTTCTGAAAAACTATGATTATTTTTAATAAACTTTTCTCCCTATTTTTGCACGTTGTCAAAGACCTGGTATAATTGGAATGAATATGAGGAAAAATGGTTAATTTTATTAAAATTGAGTAGATAGCCTCTTTGAAATAATAACATTTTATGTAGTTTTTTAAAAATTGACAAAGCACGTTCCCAGTGTTAAGTAATTTGATCCTACTTGTGAGGTAGATGCTATTATAATCCCTGTTTTACAGATGAGGAAACTGAGGCAGGTAGTGGTTAAGTGACTTGGCCACGGTTCTCCAGTTAGTGTCCAAGGCAGGGTTTGAACTCGGGCCTCCCAGTTTTCTTTGCTCTCTCTGCTGTGCCACCTACCCACCTGATCACAAACAAATGTTCACAGGTGTAGTAAATAATAGCTTACCATTTTGACCATGTGGTTTTGTTGCATTTTCCCCTTAGCTGCTCATAATAAACCATTCTTCTTTCCTCTAGGTTCCAATCAGCCTGTCAACTGTTGGCTTCATCCCTCTTTATGGTGGTGATCAGACCCACAAAATTCTTGCCCTTTTTGCACCAGAGGACTCGCTCACAGGTATATTTCTTGTTTGTTTTTTTATAAACTAATAGATTTTCCTCCAAACTTTACAGATATTTACAACTAGTTACATGTAATTTATAGCAGTATATTTCTAACCATAATTTAGAAAAACCCTCACTTACCTCCTGTTCCTTTTTTTGGTTACTTCTTTACCCCTTGCCCCAGTGTGTGAAATTAATTTCCTTAACTGCACAAAGCTGGCCAAGATGGCTTTGTTTTACCGAGTGTTTGAATAAGCCACCTTGGGGATGTTGGCTTAAATTCCAAAGAACATGTTTACAGAACGTGTAGTTAATGGTTTAATTTTGAGTTTCTCTAGTGGTCTTAGAGGTAAACATTTACTACCAAACAGCAAAAAGTAAGTACAATAAATAGCACTTTAGATTTAATCATTAATGAAGATTATTGATTAATTATCAATAGCAATAATTCCTTTTTGCTCTGTTTCCTCTGAAGCTGTCGCTCTGTACCTTGCTGAGCAGTGGTGGGCTGTGGATGACATTGTGAAAACATCAGTCCCTTCTCGAGAAGGACTTCAGCAGGTAACAAGACTTCAAAATTTTCTACTTCCTCCTTTATTAAGACCTTTTCTCCTAATACAGTGTTTTGATGTAGACTGATGATTGTCAGTGGCATTTATCTTCTCTCCCTGGTTCAATTTGAAGATTCTCTTCCCCTACAAATAGTTGAAGAGGTGGTCCTCTTGGAAACTTAAACCCATTGTGCCTAATTCTGCCCTCTGGGCCCAGGAGGGCATGGCCACCCCTCCACGGATCTGTCCCATGTCCCGTCTTCACTTGTCTCCTCACCGAGGGCATCATGATCCTGGGGCCCTTCACCTTCTTGGTTCTCTCCTTCTGGTTGTTCTGTACTTTATTAAACATCCATTCTATGTGACATTTTATCTCTCGCCTTCTTTCCTTTATTTTTTTAAAAATAAATTTATTTTCAGTTAACAGACTTTTACTTTCCTCCCCATACACCCCATTATGAGTCAAAGAAAAAGGAAAATAAATCTCATTATAAATGTGCCTGGTCAAGCTAGGTAGATTCCAACTCATTTGTTGTGTTAGTTGGTGCAGTGGATAGAGTAGTGGCCCTGGAGTTAGGAAGACTCACCTTCTGAATTCAAATCTGGCCTCAGACACTTACTAGCTCTGTGACCCTCGGCAAGTCACTTAACCCTGTTGGCTTCAGTTTCCTCATCTGTGAAATGAACTGGAGAAGGAACTGGCAAAACACCCTAGTGTCTCTGCCAAGACAACCCCAAATAGGGTCACAGAGAATCTGACACGACTGAAAATGACTGCACGATAAAAACTAATCAGAGCAGATTCCAGTCATAGCCATGACCAAACATGTATTACTCATTCTTTTTTTTTTTTTTTTTGAGGCGTTTGAGGTTAAATGACTTGCCCAGGGTCACACAGCTAGTAAAATGTCCCAAGGCCACATTGGCACTGCCAGGGTGGTGCTCTACCTGTGGCGTTAGCTAGCTGCCCCAATGTGCCTCTCATTCTCCATCTTTAATATATCACCTCTCTGTCAGGAAGTGGTCAGCAGCTTTGTCTTCTGCCCTCTGGAATTGTGGTGGGTATTACATAAGTCTTTCAGTCATTTTTGAATGATGGGTATTGTATACAATTTTCTGCTTCTGCTTACTTCACTCTGGTAAGTCTCAGTTTTGCTGCAACCCCCTTTGTCATTGCTTATTATGGTACAGTAATGTTCCATGACATTAATATCCCACGAGGTGTTTAGCTGTTACTCTGAACACGCCCTTATTCCCTCCACTTTTTGCCACTACAGAAAGACATTTTTGTTCGTATGAATCTATTTCTTTTTTGATCTCTTTGGAGTATAGATCTAATGGCTATGTTACTAAGTCAAAGGATATGTACAATTTAATGACTTTGGGGGCATGGTTTCAAGTTACCTTCTAAAAGGGCTAAATAAATTCATAGCTGTAGCAACAGTGCATTACTGTTTCTGGTTTTCCCTCAGAACCTCCAATTATTTCTCATTTTCCTTTTTTGTTAATCTGATGGGTGTGAAGCTGAACCTCAGGGGTTACTGGAATTTGCATTTTTCTAATTATTAATATTTTGGTGCATTTTTTCTATGGTTTTGATAGTTTTGAATTTCTCTATTAGAAAACTTCATACCTTTCCTATCATACCTTAGTATAAGTGGTTCTCTTTTAGCCAGATTTGTCAAAAGATATTATTTATTTATTTAGGGAAAAGGTCTGACTGGCAGGGTTCTTCTTAGTACATCAGAATGAAAAACATTCCTTCCCTCACCTCCACAACGGAGTTCCCAGATCACATTTTATAGCTGTTGAGAAACAAAAGGTGAAGCTTCACTGAAATTGTAAAGCAAAAGCACACTTTTCTTTAGTTTCAAGAGTGACTGTAGAGGGTTGCTATTTGCATATTCCTTTGGAGAAGATATCATGCCAAAACGGATTCGTTTAATCCATGTACGTGTTTATATATGTATCCTTTCCCCCCTGTACTGCCACCTCCAAATAAAATAAAAGCTTCTGGAGAGCCAGGATTGTTGTAGTTTTGTCTTTGTGTGCCCAGAACTTAGTAGCACAGTGGTGTGCTGCAGCATATCTGCTTAATAAACCGTAAATTAAATTTTACATCTTTGATAAGCATGCCATCTATGTTGTTGTTAATAAAAATGTTAAATAGCAAAGTAGGTGGCACAGTGGATAGGCCTGGAATCAAGAGGACCTTAGTTCAAATCCAGCTTCAGACATTTACTACCTATGTGACCCTGGGCAAGTCACTTAACCCTGTCTGCCTCAATTTCTTTGTAAAATGAGCTGGATAAGAAAATGGCAACCTAGTCTAGGATCTTTGCCAAGAAAACTACAAATGAGATCACAAAAAGTTGGACACAACTAATTGACTAAATAACAACAGGTACGCTATGTAGAGAGCATTTTCCTGATTTGTCAGTGTAGTGTTCCCATTAAAAAACAAAAATGAAATGAAGTCCTGCTAGGTAGCTCTTTATTATCCCTCGGTCCCTTTTCTAAATGTTCTTAAACCATCTCTAATGTGTTAGAGAATATTGCCCAGAAGTGAAATGAAGTTCTCTGGTCTCTAGTTTGAACCCTTTACTCTTGACAGTTTTTTGAAAAGGAGGACAGCATTTCCTCCTCAGTTCTGTGGCATCCCCTCTCCCATTCTCCAAGATCTTTTAAAAGTCACAGACTAGATCTTTTAGTGCTCTGAAAGTGCTCTGGCAAGGTAGTATGTTTGGGCCTGGTAATTAGATCTCAAGGGCAGTGAGATGAACTCTTAACTATATTCTTACTTGTCCTGGCTTTCAAAACAAGCCTGACCTAGCATTGAAACCTGTGTCCCTTAGACACCTGAGGCACTTCATAAGCATGGGACACTGACAGGAGGAATATTCTCTAAATGAAAGAGGGATTCCCTCTAAATTGTAAGGTTCTATAGATACTCCTTTTTGTATATAATATTGTGTTGACTCCATTGTCACCCAAGATCATTAAAAGTCTTTCTCAGTGAGATCCATGATTACTCGAGAATAGCCTAACAATCCAGAGAGTGAAAATTAAAAAGATGGTTTTTTTAAAAAAAATGCATCTCATATTCAGACTGCAATGCCATTGGATGGCTAGTTGGTTGGGTTAGTATATCAGCCTCAGTACCTGAGACAGTTCTTACAGATAGGCAGGGAGTTGGGCCCAGAATTAGACAGGGAGAAGAGATCAAAATGGTTTGTGTTTGAGAACTGGGACAAGCCGCTTCCCACACAATCATTGATGCCTGTAATACCAGTGTTCTCCCAACACTATCTGTGTTTATTCATCTTGTAACAAAGTCTGAGAAGGATCAAAGCTGTGGGATTCCTCAGAGGTCAGTGGTGGTCATGTGTAATTAGGCCCTTTCTACTGTTTAGATCCACATTCTTTTGGCTTTCTTCTCTTTATCAAGTCATGTTCTTCAAACCTCCAGCTTCCTTCTAGAGGCAGGATTCCCTTCTGCTATTTCAGATCCTTTTTCTTCCTTATTTTTACTTTTGAACTCTCTTTTTTCCATTGCTTTTAGGAAATTGTCATCCTCCCTTATAGCTTGGAGTCATAGTGATCCTTTAAGCTGCTTTTACCCTCTTTTCATTTTTAGTTTTTTCAAAACTATTATATCGAGTCATTTTACAGAGAGGCAGTATTTGTCACAAGGACACATCACCCCATATTGTATACCTTTCTGCTCTTGGACCTTTCCTCTAAGTATGTCCCATTTTTCTGCCTCTCACTTTCTTTTATTTCCATAAAAGGTGCCCAGTCCCCCCATTTTCTCTTTTAGCCTATACACATAGCCTCAGGAGGAAGTCACATTCTACCAATGACAGACTGATCTTGATGGGAAGGATTCAGAATGGTCCAATACAAAAGGGAGGAGGTTTAGGATGTCCTTGGACTGAAGCTATTTGTAGCTGTAGTAGCAGCAGCCCTTAGTTAGAAAGCTATGGACAGTTTGTAGTCATCTTTAACAGTGTAAGAGAAACAGCTCCTGGGTGTAGATGGATAACTCCAAGCGTGGTCCCAGGAATGGTAGGAGGAGTACAGGGTGGGATGGAGAGTTGTGTATAAGACAGGGAGAGTCCCTCTCTGAGTTGGGAAGTTTGAATCTTATTCAGTAAGTATTTGTTAAGCACCTGCTTTGTGCTGTGGATACAAGGACAGAGAATAAAGAATCTCTTCTGGCAAATATTTACACGGATGGGGGAGGGGCCTTGTAAGCATCATTTTATTTCAGGAGGTGGCATGATTTGCCTCTTTATTCATTTATCCTTTATACTTTACTCATTGGGACACAGCCATTTGTCATGTTTGTAGACAGTGCATTCAATCTTGAAGGGATTTGTTACATGGCATGTGTTGATCAGTAATACAAGGTCTGCTTGTTCAAAAAATGTGTGCTGCCATGCTGCCATCCATGGTGCCACCTTTATCTAAACTAAATTTCCTACTGTTAGAACCACGTCTTTGAATTGCATGTTAAGGTGGTAGTAGTAGCCTTTTAAGGCCACTGTGATGTAAATGTGGGGGGCAGGCAGCCTACCTGTTCACAGTAGCACTTATGCCAACATGAATTAATTTGTAATGGGTCCTTAGTTTGGTAAGAAAGCAGAAATTCATGCGTTCATGGGGAGGCACACAAACTGTTTGAATGTAGGGCTTGGACCATGGTGGGAAGGGTTGGAAAAGATTTGAGAGTATCAAGGACAGCTAACGTAGGGACCTCTGGATGGACAACCAAGGAGGCAGATGAAGACCTTGGTTACTAAAGAAGGAAGATGAATATAATTAAGAGAAACTTTTTTTCTTGAATCAGGTCTCTGAATGTGACTGGTGCCTATCAGTATGTTAAAATAGGTAGTACTTAGAATGGATGGATGGATAATGTATTTATTTGTAGTTTAGTGAAATATAATGAGTATTTTAAAAAAGTTGTTAATGCCTTTTTAAAAATAAATCATAATCGGGCTCAGAGCCAAGATGGCAGAGTGTAAGAGCATGGACTTTCTAGAGTCCTCCTCTCACTCACTCCTCGTGCTATGCAGGGGGCAGGGCTCAGTGCAGCATGGGCCCTGCCAGCACAGACAACACCTGAGCAAGCCTTGGGGAGACTGAAACGCTCGCACCTGTGGTGGTTTCCAAACTTAACCCCAAGGATAAATTGGAAGTTCAGTGGGAAAATCCGGTGGGACCAGTGCAGGAGAGTGGAGTGATCTGGCCACAGCCACAGGAGCCGCAGGGGTAGCTGCAGCCACTGTTTCTGGAGCTCTAGGCCTATAGATTGTGGGGAGGATCAAATAGCTGACAGCACACCCCCCACCCCCATGGGAAGTAGAGACCTACCTGGACAAAGAGCTCAAAAGTCAAGTAAATGGCTGGGGAAAAGAGAAAAACCAGAAAAAGAATCAGACTATAGAATCTTACTTTGGTGAAAGCTCCTATTCAAAACCTCCAAGAAAAATGTGAATTAGTCTTAGACTATGGAAGCAGAGCAAAAATTGGGAAGAAAAATGAGAGTGATGGCAAGAAAATCATGAACAACAAGTCAACAGCTTGCTAAAGGAGACCCCAAAAATACTGATGAAAATAACACTTTAAAAAACAGACTAACCCAAATGACAAAAGAGAAGCAAAAGGCCAATGAGGAGAATGCCCTAAAAAGCAGAATTGGCCAGATGGAAAAAGGAGGTCCGCTCACTGAAGAGAACAATTCCTTAAAGATTAGAATGGAGTAGATGGAAGCTAATGACTTTATGAAAAATCAAGAAATTATAAAATAAAATCAAAGAAATGAAAAAATAGCAGACAATATGAAATATCTCAGTGGAAAAACAACTGACCTGGAAAATAGATCCAGGAGAGATCATTTAAAAATTATGGGACTACCTGAAAACCATGATCAAAAAAAGAGCCTAGACATCATCTTTCATGAAATCATCAAGGAAAACTTCGTGGATATTCTAAAACCAGAGGGTAAAATAAATATTGACAGAATCCACTGATCACCTCCTGAAAGATCACAAAAGGAAAATTCCTAGGAACATTGTAGCCAAATTCCAGAGTTCCCAGGTCAAGGAAAAAATATTGCAAGCAACCAGAAAGAAACAATTCAAGTGTTGTGGAAATACAATCTGGATAACAAAGGATTTAGCAGCTTCTGCATTAAGGGATTGCAGGACTTGGAATATGATATTCCAGAAGTCAAAGGAGCTAGGATTAAAACCAAGAATCACCTATTCAGCAAAACTGAGTATAATACTAAAGGGGGAAAAATGGTCATTCAATGAAATCGAGGACTTTCAGGTATTCTTGATGAAAAGACCAGAGCTGAATAGAAAATTTGACTTTCAAATACAAGAATCAAGAGAAACATGAAAAGGTAAACAGGAAAGAGAAATCATAAGAGACTTACTAAAGTTGAACTGTTTACATTCCTACATGGAAAGATAGTATTTGTATTTCTTGAGAATTTTCTCAGTATTTGGGTAGTTGGAGGGATTATATATATATAGACAGGACACAGGGTAAGTTCAATAGGAAGGGATGATATCTAAAAAATATAAAATTAAGGGATGAGAGGAATATTGGGAGGGGAAAGGGAGAAATGGAATGGGACAAATTATCTTTTGAGGCAAGAGAAGGCTTTTTCATTGGAGGGGAAAAGCGGGGAGGTTAGAGGGAAAAGTGAAGCTAACTCCAATCTCATTTAGCTTAAGGAGGGAATAACATGCACACTCAATTTGGTATGAAAATCTATCTTACACTATAGGAAAGTAGGGGAGAAGGGGACAAGTGGGAGGGAGGGCACATGGGAGGAGGGAGCAATTAGATGTAAACATTCTTGGGAGGGACAAGGTCAAAAGAGAGAATAGAATAAATGAGGGCAGGATAGAATGGAGGGAAATATAGTTAGTCTTCCACAACATGACTATTATGGAAATCTTTTGCATCACTACCCAGATATGGCCTATATTGAATTGTTTGCCTTATCAGTGGGGATGGGTGGGGAGGGAGGAAGGGAGAGAAGTTGGAACTCAAAGATTTAAAAACTGTTTTTACATGCAACTGGGCAATAATAAATACAGGTAATAGGGTATAGAAATCTGTCTTGCCCTGCAAGAAATTAGAGGAGCTGGAGATAAGGGAACAGAGGGCAGATTGGGGGAAGGGGATAGAATGCATGGTGTCATGGGGGTGGGGGAGAGATGGGGAGAAAATTTCAAACTCAAAACCTTGTGGAAATGAATGTTGAAAACTATAAACCAAACAAATAAATAAATAATCATTTTTAGAAAGATCTTCCCGGCATCATCCCTTGGGAATTTAATCCTTCCTTATAACAAAGAAAGAGTTAACAGCTGACATGGTGACCACACCTGACAGTATGTGTAACGTTCATTGTGGGCCCTTATTTATTAGAACTTACGTGAATTGGAGCCAAGAGCAAGGTGAGTTCACACTCTTCATCTGACTGTTAGAATTGCTGTTCAACTCTTCCCTTTAGGTGAGCACCCTTGGGGAGAGAGTGGTGCTGTATGTTTTGAATCGAATTATTTATAGAAAACGAGAAATGGAAAGAAATGAGATCCCCTTCCTATGCCATAGCAGTACGGATTATGCTAAAATTTTGTGGAAGAAAGGTGAAGCTATTGGATTTTATTCCGTTAAACCTACAGGTGAGTGTTTTAAAGTATATTGTTTATGTCTACCCAAGTAGGTTGTCCTATTAATACAAATGTGTTATTAAATTATTCACTTGAATTCTAAGTGAAGTTATTTTATTTAGTATTTGCTAAGGGTATTTTAAAAAAATAATCCATAGAACTTTTTTATCAACAAGTTTTTTTTTAAAAGTATCATCTCCTTTTAAGCTCATTTAGTTTGTTCTCTTTACGAATTTCAATTAGGAACAATGATGTCAACAGCATTTAGTAGAATTCCATACCCTATTAACTGGAAACTTTTTCCTATACTACATTCCAGTTTTTAAAAATTGTAAGCCAAACCATATATACCAAGTATTTGTTTCATTTTGAAACAAATGAAAATGGAGGTGAGTGAGGGAATATACGAAAGATTATTTGTGGAATACAGTTTTGAAGGCTGGGATGGTAAATATTTTCTTTACTTGTTTTTGTTGTAACAGTTTTACACCATAGAAGATATTCTTTAAATAATTGAACATGTCTTTAAAAATGTCTCAGTTTTGGTGGTGAATTTAGACAAATGCTTTGTGTGGCATTGCTGTAGAGCAGTCCCCTGGGAATTGAAAGATTGGTTGTGTTATAAGGAGCTAACTTTTAATGAAGAAAATAAACCAAACTTAAAAAAGAATGAGTTCAAGGTTCTACCCCGGGTTCAAGTCTCTCCTCTTCCTGTCTATTCTCTTAGAATAAAAAAGTATTCCTTTCTAGTTAATCACGGGAATTATTTTCTTCTTACAGTTTCTTTTGTCATTGGCCCCAAGGATTACTAGAACTGCAGTTTCCACTTTTCCCTTGTCTCCGCCAGTTTCTGGGTCTTCCCGCCTCAGAAACCTTCTTCCATGAGCTTATCATTGCCACTAGTCCTGCCTTCTTCTGTTCCTAGCCCCTCTCATGACAACCCCTTGTTCCCTACCTATTACAAGTCTTGTTCTCTGAGGTTTGGGTATTGTCTCCTAATTCACTCTTGATAGAACTGGCTCTGATTGAGAGCTCCTTTGTAGCCATCCTCCCCTCCTGTAGGTAGACATTTCCTTAATTCTGGCAGGATGTGCCCTTTAGTAAAAAAAAAAAAAAAGTCCAATAAAATGATTACTATTTAGCGAAGGTGCCAGACCGCGTTTGAGCAGCCACTGATTGCTTTACTCATTTTACTGATTTTTGGGGGGTTAAATTAGAAACCCTTTTGTCTTCATTGTATTCAATAGATTTTTATTCTCTCCGTATGTATGTATGTATACATGTGTGTATGTATATGTACACATATATGTCTTAAACTGGTTTAAAAATAGTGATATATTGGTTTCCATTCTCATAATGGCAGGAAGCATGTGTACCTCCTATCTGACTCAAAGTTATCAGCTTCCAGTGCTTGACACAATGTTTGTAAGAAAGAAATATCGTGGGAAAGATTTGGGGCTACTGATGCTGGAAGACTTCGTTGATTCCTTTACAGAAGACAAACTTGGTTTACGCTTTCCACTATCTTCTTTTATGCATACAGGTAAATGGATTTTTTTACTCTGTGGAAGTTTTTATACACTAAAAGGATCTCTTAAGTCTCAGTTTTAACATTTAGAATTTAAAATTTCTCCCAAAAGATTTATGATGATATATACTAGGTTCTTTGGAAAGTCAGTTTATTTCCCTAGCATATTATTATGATTTTAAAACAGCCTTTTAAAACTGGCATTCTACAAAGGTAATTTATAAATCAAGGTCTATAAAACTAAGACATTTTCTTATTGACTCCCACTATAATGTCAGAAAAGCACTCTCACTGAAAACATTTTTATCCTGAGGCAGTCCATCTGCTTGCTATTAGAAAGGACTTGTGTTACTCCTGGCAGTGGAGGGATCAGATATGGAATGCCCATTCCAAATGCTATTGACCTTTGGGATGGCATCTGGAGCTCAGGTGAGTAACAGGTGCTCTAAACTACTTCCTGCCGTGATTAAATCTACCCTTCCCCAGTTTTGATTTTTTGAGAGGGAATTCTGTGCCACCCTCACTGTCCCCCACCCCTCAGCCTCTAAACATCCTAACCTTGATGCCTTTCTAGGAGAATAGTAAGTCATAAATTAAGGAATTGTAATAGGTAATGAATCAGAGGTTTAATAAAGTTGGTTTATAGGCTGCTGTCTTTTTATTTCTTTAATACTTTATTTTCTCCTAATTGCATGTAAAAACAATTTTAACATTCATTGTTTTTAAAATTTGAGTTCCAAAATCCCCTTCTTCTTCCCTGAGATGGTAAGCAGTTTGATATAGGTTATACATATGTAGTCATGCAAAACACATCTCCATATTAGTGGTCATGCTGTGAAAGAAAATACAGATAAAAAAACATGAAAAAATAAAAAAGATGAAAGATAACATGCTTCAATCTGCATTCAGATTCCATCAGCTCTTTCTCTTGAGGTGAGCATTTTTCATCATGAGTCCTTTGGAACTGTCTTGGATCACTGTATTGCTGAGAAGAGCTAAGTCATTCACAGCTGATCAACATGTAATAGTCCAGTTAGTCCTGGTTCTGATTACTTCACTCAGTCTTTCCGGATTTTTTTCCAAAACTGTCCTGTCTTAGACCACAGTAGTATTCCATCAGAATCATATATGACAACTTGTTCATCTGTTCCTCAGTTGAGGTACATCTCCTCAATTTCCAATTCTTGGCCATGACAAAAAGAGCTGCTTTAAATATTTTTTGTGCATGTAGTTCCTTTTTGCTTTTTTGGGTGCGTTGAATCAGTTCATAACTCCATCAACAATGCATCAATGTCTCAAATATTCTACCCCCTCCCAACATTTGTGCCTTTTCTTTTTTTAAACTTGCATTTCTCTAATCAGTAGTGTTTTAGGGCACTTTTTCATATGACTGTAGACAGCTTTGCTTTCTTCATCTGACAACTACCTATTCATAACCTTGACCATTTATCAGTTAGGGAATGACTTACATTCTTATAAATTTGACTTAATTCCGTATATATTTGAGAAACAAGGCCTTTATTAGATACTTGCTGTAAAGATTTTCCCCTAGGTTTACTGCTGTCCTAATCTTGGCTATATTGGTTTTGTTTGTGTAAAACCTTTCTAATTTCATAGTATCAAAATTATCCATTTTACATCTCATAATAATTTCTATTTCTTCTTTGGTCATAAATTTCTTCTCTTATTCCTAGATCTGATGGGTTAAAATAAACTACTCCATGGTCCCCTGATTTACCTGTGGCATCCTCCTTTGTGCCTGAATCATGCACTCCTTTTGACCTTTTGCCATATGGTGTGAGATATAAAATTAGAACCAAGAGTAGAACAGGGGAGGTGGGGAAATTCTACAGTTGACTGTCGGCTAGAGAACAGCATGACTGGTTACATAGCTGAGGTGTGGCGATCAGTGGGATTGGTTAGAAGCTGGGAGTGAGGAGCTCATCATAACTCATTCCTTCCTTCCTGTGACTAAGAAGTGTTCATTATCTGAGTTCTCCTACTGTAAAGATAGTGGACCAGACTTATTTAGAGAGCAAATAGGACATCCCTGAAGTATAATTTGATGTTATAAAGATATTAGCCAGACTCCCGGGCATCCCCCCAAATTCTCCCAAGGTAGCAGATTTCCTTGAGGCAAGATTAGGGCTGTTAGTAAGAGCCCTGGCTTGTTAAACTTCACTCATTACAGACCAGCTGAATTTCTGCTAAGTTCAGAGACAAAGAACTATGATTGTGGCGGTTCCAGGACCAAATCAGTTAACTGCAAATAGAATCAATAAAAAATGATACATAACCAATTTAATGTTCCCTGTACATATTAAATATAACCACTTGCCAGTACCAGTTCCATTGCTCTTTCTTCTGTGGCCTACTTTCACTTGGTTCAAGGTTTTTTCTTAGTATTTTTACTAGTACATAGTCTTCACAAGTTATAGTTTTAAATGTCTGGATTTAAAAAGAAAAAAAGAAAAGAAAAATGATTATCCGTGTGTTTTGTAGCTTGTAGACAATATTTTGAGAAGTACCCAGGGGATCACGATCTTCTTTGGGAGGTTGAAGGAACTGGACAGTGGCATCAGAGAATCCCCATCACCAGCGCACTGCAGAGACAAGCATTCAGACATGCAGGTAGGAATGTTTACAAGTAGTTTAGAAAGCCAGTGTCCATCAGGAACACAGCGTGTACAACAGTAGATACTACAAAGGTCTTCTAAAGTTTCACTGTTCTGGCACGTAAACCTTCAGGCTACTAAGCACCTGAGTGATGCCAGTGGCCCTGTTCCTCTTTTCAGCTAACTGCTCAATGTGCTAATTAGGAATTGGTGGAGAGAGGAGGCTGAAAATGTAACATTCATGTTTATCATCATCTGAGATGTAAGGGCACAGTCTCCAGGGAATTCACACCTTCATGAATTCTGGAATTCACAAAGTGCAAAATACCTCCTGAAGATTGGGTGTTGTTACAACTAAATTTTATATGTAACATTGTAACAGTTGTGATGACGATGTTATAACCAAATACGTTAAGTGGACTTGCTTTTTTTTGTCCTTAAATTCTTCTAAGCACAGAGGTTTCTCAAAGTGAAGTGAGAAAACTAACATTTGAAGACTGTGACACTGCACCTACTTCCAAAGATGAAATAGGATGTGGAGAAAGCCAGCCTAATGAAATGCAGGTAACTGTAGGATACATTTGTTTCTAAAAGTAAGATCTTCTTTGTGTGTGTGATGAAAATACTCAATCCAATTTATGGTTGTGAATGTTGTGTGTATTCAGCAAGTACTTCTTGTATCTTCTAATGAAAATGGTCATTTGGAGGAAAGTGTAACAAATGCAACAGATTTTCAGGTATCCCTGCTAAGTTACATCTTATTCTAAGAGATAATAGTGGAATTGAGAAATAGAAACATTCATTGTTTTAAGAAAAGTGAATATGGATAAACCTGAATTGACATACTTTACAAAATTAGAGAGATTAATTTTTTATTTGGAATGGATGCCCACGGGTAATAAATAGCCACCTCCTATTTGTTAAAGATCTTGAAAGCCACGACTTAAAAGAAAAGTTGTAGAGTGAATTTTTGTTTTAATATGGGTTGGACTTGATGGCCTTATGGTCCCTTCTATCTTCCGAGATTCTGTGAATTTATCCAAACTTCATGGTCAGCATGTATAGGGAACGATAATTCTTTTGTAGGTCACTTGTAAAGTCTTTTTGTATCAATCTGTGCTCTGCACTGTTCTGTAACCAAAATACAAGGTTACAGTTATTATTTTCTTTAATATTATATGAGCCCATTAGGAACATATGTACTATGACTTTTGCACTAAGTTATGTGGTCTTTGGCCATATATTTATAGAACTAGACTAAATATACCGCTTGAGTTTAGAAACACAGAAGCTCCTCTAGAAACATTCCTTCAATTTTATAGTAATTTTTTATTAGGATAGACTTAGCTTTCCTAGATATTTTGTGCTTAATTTGAAAGAAAGAAAATAGAGTTCCTTGTAGCTTTTTGAAATCCACTAACAATCCAACTCAGGAGTCTTGGAAGTAGGGATGTAGACATGCATATATGTGTATATTGTAGGGAGAAAAAGACTTTCATAGCATAGTGACTTGATAAAATATATATATTCAAAGTCGATATAATATTATAACCATTTAAATTATGTCTTAGAACAGATTCCCCATTCTTCTTAGAACAGCCCAGATTGACATGCAGTTATACTTAATTGTAAAGGTGCAGATAAAACAATTATATATAAAGCAGTTGCTGTTGGAGAAGCCTATATTCCTTAAAGAAGGAAATCTCACTTAAAAAAAGTTTGAAATCTAATCCATCACTCTATTTTAGGTTGATCCTGTAAGAGAAAAAGGTATCTCAGACACTAATGCAAGTACATCTGAAGGTGAGAAATATTACTGGTCAGTCAGTTGTCAAATGTTTGATACTTTCCTGTGTTCTTAGCATCTCTTCATTTCTCCTAGGACGTGGAGGTTCCTTCATTCTGTCTCTACCACTAAGCTAGCAAATGTGAATTTGGGTCATTCAATTAATAATTTAGAGCCTCTGCTTCCTCTTTTGTAAAGTAAATGCTTAAACCTGCCCTACTCGTTCCCTGACTTAGAGATACCAAATAGTGAAATGGCATTTAGAAGCATATTGGTTATCTACCAGTTGTGCTAATTTTTCTTTCTTTAAAAAATAAGTACTTCATGTCACATGGGATGGCTCTCTGGGAAGAGAAAGAGAAAAAGGATATTTGGGATAACTACATCAGTAAAATCTGATTTTTTAAAAATTGGAAATCATGAAGTGCTATCCTTGTAAGGTAGACCATGAATGTTTTTTATATAGTTGTCTTTGTTACTTTTGAACAACTCATTGGGCATAAATGAGAAATGTAGAGTCAATATATAAACAAAATCCAGTTCCTGTATTTCAGTGTGTGCTGGAAGTGTGTCATCCTAGATATCTACTTTAGGATAGCCTTTTTTGTCTTTTAGGACTTGATAATACACCCATTAAGACTCAAACTAGAAGCATTCATTTGAAGCGTCCAAAGATTGGAAAGAGGTTTCATGATTCAGAAATTGACCCTTTTCAAGATTTGGATGAAGACATTCCCCAGGCTTCATCTGTGACTCCAATAAGCAGGTAAAGGACCAACCACATACTTTTATTATATATTTATGGAGCAGAGTATATAGCTGTTCTCATGAAACCTGGATTCGAGTCCTACCTCTGACAGATACCAGCTAAGTAACACTGGTGCTGTCACTTCATCTGTCAAGTGCCCAGGCTTTCTAAGATGTTCAGCTTGCAGAGCGGATACTGATCAACTGTGAACTCCCTTAAATTAAAGAATGTACAGGTTTAAAAATATTTTGTTATCTGCTGCTGCTCAGTCAGTAAAGATTCATTAAGAGCCTTCTGTGGGCCAAACACTATGTGTATGCTAAGCACTAAGAAATACAAAAATAGGCAATACACAATCTCTGCCCCGAGGAAGCCCACAATCTAATGGGGAAATACTAGAAGAAATAGAGTATGTAAGACCCAAATCCACTTCCCAATAAGTCAAAGGATAGAAATGGTTCTCATGCACCAAATATACTACTAATAAGAGAAATGCAAATCAAAATTAATCTAAGTTGTACCCAGCAAATTGGTATAGATGGCAAAAAATGTCAAGAATGGTCAATTGCCCATATAGATACAGCAGTTGGCAAACTGTGAAATCCTAGGTAGATCTGTAAATTGGTTCAACCATCTTGGAAAGCAGTTCAGAAGGAGGTGAAGAATGTTTCTGAAATGTCCATCCAGCAATTCTACTTGGTTTGTGCCCAAGGAAGTCCATAAATGAAAAGAAAGACTCCATATAAATATATTTGATAAATATATCAAAATATTTATAGCAGCACTGGTGGTGGTAAAGAACCGATGACAAAGTAGGTGTCTGTTAGTGGACACAAATATAATGGGATGTCACTGTACTTGAAGTAATGATGAACATGTTGAATAAGAAGAAGGTTGATATGAACTGATATAAAGAGAAGTTGGTAGAACCAGGAAAAGTGAATCACTACAACAGTGTAAAAAATAATAACCAAAGCATTGCTATTGAATGCTTCAAAATTATAATGGCCAAGCGACAGATATGTGACATAGAGGATGCAGAACCAGTTCTGAAGTCAGAAGGACCAGAGTTCAAATCCAGCCTTAGTCATTTACTAGCTGTGTGACCCCGGGCAAGTCACTTAACCCTGATTGCCTCCAAAAAAAAAAAATTTATAATAGCCAACCTTAACCCCCAAAGAAGAGTGATGAGAACACACTTCTTCCATTTCCATCTATTTCCCTCCTCATTCTCCACCCAGGGGTTACCCATTGTAATAAAGACTTAAGAAGCCACAGAGAAACAGGAGTCCAGCAAAATTAACAGCATCACCCAAATCGGATAGTTTTTGCAGTCAGCTTTCCCCACCCATAGTCTGTCCCCTTCCCTTCCTCCCAACCTCGGCAAAGAAGACAGAATGAGATTTTCTCGTTTCTATTTTGGGAGTAATCTTGATCATGATAATTTCACAGAATTCATTTTGAGTTTGCTTTTGTTCTTTGAGTTTACACTGTTGTCATTATGTAAATTGGTTTTCTAGCTTTCTACCTCCCTTTGCATCAGTTCATATGGTGTTATTGTAAGCCCTTCATGCTGCTTCTTTTTCATGATTTCTTACTACACAGTAATATTCTATTATATTCACGGGCCACCGTTTTTTTTATCTCCTCCTTAATCCATGAACATGTTGTTCTCCTTTCTTTGTTACCACAAACATATTATTAGTAATGTATACTTGGATGGAAAAGAAAACTGGCTATTTTTTAAAATGTTGATTTCTGTTTTATCTTATGACTCTTGCTGATATTTTCCTACTTTGGTGAGTTGCTACTATAGGAGTCCTTTAGTTCTCAAGATCCTCTGGTGTACGCGTGATACCGTTCAGATTTTCAAAAAATTTTTGTACTTTATTATGAAAGCAGTCAATAATTTTATGTATAATTATTCTTAATAAGAATATTAAGAAATTTAAGCATACATGTACACACATAGCATAGATATACACATGTGCATGTGTATATACATATATCTAAATGTGTAAATGTGTATGTATTCTTAAGTGCTTAAATTTCCTTAACATTCATACATATGTATATGTGTGTGAGTGTGTGTATAAAAGTAGAAAGTACATAATTGAATTTTGCAATTCGGTGAGTCAGCAGTGTTGTATGCCAATCTAAGAAGCTAATGAAATCTTGGGTAGGGCTGTTGGAATGTGGCCAGAATGAGGAAGGGCACAGCTCCCGGGAGTCTGGAGTCTTGTGTTCAGTTTGGGGCATCATATTTTAGGAACAGTCATTTGCACAATAGAACAGGTCAGAAAGCCAAACTGTTGAGAGTACATATTCTCTCAAACAGGTAGGTTAATTGCATTTATCATGTCTTTTATGAAGAGCCTCAGATTTACTGATTAAGAGCACTGTATACCAATCCACATGTTGCTGTATAGAATGGGGAGATATGGTGATAGCCAGTGTTCCTCAGAATGAGTAGGTGGGCCAGCAGTGGTCAAAGCTATTAACAAATGACTCAACATTCTTGCATTTTATGGCAGCCCTTTCCTTTCCTTCCCTTCCCCTCATTCAGCTAAGTCCTCTTCCTTCCATCAAAATCAGCACACAATTGAGGACAGACAGTGCCTGCCAGGCAGTATGTTCCAAGAATTTTTTATTAAGTAGTCAAGCTTCCTGGACACTAACCAAGGGAAGGATGTTCTTGAATGAATTGTGCCTTGAAATCAAGCCATCTCAAAGATCAGTTGAGGGAACTTAGGGAGTTTTTACTGGAGGGAAGGGAGAGCACAGTTAAGACATAACTGTTATCCTCTAATATTTGAAGGATGATCGTGTGGATTATTGTGTCAAGAGCGGAAGGACTTGGGAGGAGGTGATTTATTGATGGCTTTTGTTTTCATAATAATTTCTTGATAGTGTACACACATCCCCATCTCCCACTGCATACAACTTCCCCATACCAATATTGAACCCTTGCTTTTAGCATGGAAAAGGTGTTTAAGCAAACTTTATCAGTGTAAACCAAGTCTGGCAGGGTGCACAACTCTGCAAAATTCACTCATTTATTTACTTTTTGTTTTCAGCACTCACTTTTATAAAGTTTCAAGTTCCAAATCCCTCCCCCCCGCCAAAGATGGCAAGCAATCTGATATAGGCTGTTACATGTACAATCATATTAAATATTTCCACATTAATCATGTGAAAGAAAAATCAGAACAAAAGGGAAAAAAATAATCTGCTTTGATCTGCATTCAGACTCTATACTTCTTTTTCTGGATGTAGTCAGCATTTTCTGCTTTTTCTCCCTTGCTTTTGACAGAATGAAGGAATTGTGTTTTGCCATCTTGAGGGGTCTAGATAGGTCATTCCAGTTACAGACAATACTCTGTATTGTTTCCATTTTCGTTGTTTTAGTCACAGTCCATATTCTACCTTTACTTCATTCAGCACCAATTCTAGTAGGGTATCCCTATGCTTCATTGTTAGTGTTTTTTATTCCCGTGTACCCATGTATTATTTGTCCAGTTATTTCCAAGCTGTAAATATCCACTTTGTTTTCCTTATCTTGCAACCTGTTGCTATGAGTAATTTGGCATGTAGAAGACTTTCTAAGAACTGACTGCTGCTTGGTTGCAGAGGGCCAGAGCTAGGATCATTGCATAGAAGTTATAGGGAGGGAGATTTTGTGTTAGAAAAGGAAAATTAATACACAGAAACTGAAAAACTGGAATGAGTCGGTTTGCTGTAGAGAGTGAGGCCCCTGTTACTAGAGGTTTATGAGAAGTTTCATAGGCGAGAATTCATCCATTTGAGGGGGGGGTAGGGGTGGAACAACTCGGCGTCTCAGGCCACATCCACTTCTTAAGATCTCACTGTTCTGTCGCCCTTTCTAAGCAAACGAAACAAAAATGACTTTCTTCCCCAGACTGGAATCCACTGCATACACATCTGAGAGCTCAGAAGAGCTAGTTGAAGATGAACCAGATGAGAGTGTGGTTGATTTTGAGCAGGAAAGAAAGGATAAAGAGCAACACATCCTAGAAACGCAAGGGTTGAGTAAATCGGTCTTGGAGAAGAAAGATGGCGAAGAGGTATGAGACCACGACCGAAAGTCAGAATTGCCTTGCTCCTCTTAATAAAATACAGCGAAGAAATAAGCTCAAGTTCCATTGTTTGAAATTATTTATTCATATACTAGAATTACATAGCCATATGATGTTATACTATAGATATCATTTTGTTCATCCTTATAATAAAATGAATATAACTTAATAAGGGGGCAGGAACAGAGGTTCTTTAATTAGGAGCAAAAAACCCCAAACAAACCCAAAACTAAAACCCACAACACTTTACCCATGAAAATTGAATGAAATCAAAAGATAAATTCGGGAGCGGGGGTAATTATACAACTTCTAATAAGATTTGCCATAGGATTTATTTGAACAATGAGATCCCCAAATGCATTTATAAACCAAAATTAAGGGCATTTCAGGACATTTTATATAAAATTTCGAATATATCAGAACAATGTACAAGTAATATGTATGTGCACATATTTATGTCAAATGACAGTGTATGTTGTTGGCAATACCAGAAGAAGGGGTTGACATGTTTTAGGCTCATAGCCAAATCTCTTTTCTAGGAACCTTAAATCAGGCCTGGAGAGAGGAAAAATAATTTTGAAATATGACTCAGAAGTAAATTTTCTTATTCTTATCATTGCCTAAGAGTTCTTTTGAACTCCAGTATCATGTGATCATAAAAATATTATTGTTTTGTGATTCATCAGTTATTGAAATATTAGTACCTCAGATATTTTAAATAAGTAGATAAGAGCCTGTTTCTAAGCAGCTTTTAAAAATATGCATTAAATTTTATTCAAACAACTTTTCTGTGGGATACAGATACTAGCCATCAGGCACTTTCAGCCCTCGTTGGTGTCCTTATTTTGTGGAAGGAATAGGACATAGTTAAACATGGGGAAATTGCTATGAAAAGCAAGAATCATTTACCAGTTCATCAGCATGACCTCCGTTCATTACCCTCCTTTTTGCTTGTCATCTTGTTCATCTTCTCATTGTTTCTTCCCTCTTACTTTACTTACCACGTTTGCCCTCACTTCCGGCAGGCTTAGAAGAAGGAGGTATCAGTCAGTCTTATCACTCACTCTTCCTCCTGTGTTCCCTGGACACTCGGTGTGATGGATTGTTGCACAGTCTTTCTTCTTTAACAGCTTTGTCTTCCTCTTCAGCACATGCTCAAAGCTTCATTTTCTTGGGGAAAGTTTTTCATTTGATTGTGTTGGCTTTTTTCTTTATCATCCTATTTATCCTTGCGTTCGTTACCAGACTGCTAGAAAAGTCATCTGTGGTATCTGTCTTTTCATTTTTCCCCTCCTTTTCCTCCTTGAAGTCCTGCTTCCATCCCCACCACTCTACTGAAATTACATTGGACTTCCAGGTGGAACCTGCTCTAAGGTCCCTAGTCAGTCTTTAATTTTCAGGTGTGGGCCACCCTCTTAACTACCTTGGCTCCCTGGCACAATGTGCTGTTAAAAGTTCTTTTGCCTCTCCACACTCTTTTCCACCTTTTTACGGTTTTCAAACTATAGACATTTGCCAAGCACAGTATCTTTTTCCTGGTTGGTTTGTAAAAGTATCTCTTATGTTCTGACCTCATCTCAGCTCTACATAGATCACTTCCAAATCTTTGCCTCCAGTCCTGACCTGTGATCCAATGATTGAGAACTTAGCGATCTTTTGTTCTGGAACCCCTTCATTTTGCAAATAAGTATAATGAGGCCTAGGAGGGCTAAGTCCTGAACTTTGCTAAGGCCCTTGTTTTAAATCGGACGTGCCTCTCATTTCATCCTTGGTTTCCTCGTGAACTTTTTATGTCTCAAATTATACTTTTCATTTCTGCCTACGTGTCTTCATTCCACATTTATTAATCAGGCTCAAAACGTTGCTATAATTTTTTTTACCTCATCTCTTTCCCTTTATCATCATTTGCTAAATTCTATTATGGCTTTTACTTTCAAAGATGTCATTCATTTCTGTTCCTACTTACTGCCACTCTGTTCTCGGATCTTACCACTTGACAATTGGTTTACTGTAATATCCCAACTGGCCTTATCTGAAAGCAGTGTGCAGAATGGAGGTTTTCTAAAACTCAGTTTTTATCATATTAGTATTTTGCTCAAAGACTTTTAACAGCTCCTTGTCACCATCAAGATAAGGTTAAACTTGCCCTGAATCATTTTTGAGCCCCCATTTTGGAACTTAGGTCTGCTTCTCTTTGATTTTCAGAAGGCTTTAATCTCATTTTAAAAACGGGTATAAAATTCCCCCTAGTTAAGAATATCTTATGGAGTAATTAGTAATATTAGATATAACAAGAACAGTTTATTTTACACTGAGTTATCAGGATGGCCCTTTCCTATTTTTAGGAAGGTAGTCTGTAATTGTGTATGCTTTCACTTAAAAAAAATTAATAATGCTACAGGAATCTGAATTAGAACCCCTGAATGGTGAGGTAATGGAAGATTCCATAAAGGCCTCACTAAATCCTGAAGAGGACACTGCTCATGATGCTCTGGATGGAAATTCTAAATGGCCATCTGGTCATTCCAGTGACGAATCCGCTTCACCCCAGGTTGAATCTGCTACGGCTCCTGAGGATGCAGCACCAGATAAGGTAGGGGAAACACCTAACTTTCCCTTCCTAATGAGGAAGTGAGGGCATAACCATTATGTGTTTCTGAGGCTGTTGTCGTTGATTCAGAATTTGCATTAACTTAAATTTTAAAGCATCAGTCAACCAAGAAAGTAGATTGGCAGGTGTTTCGGTATTTCCAGAACCCTGAGACAGTAATAGCGGTCCCTTTTCAGTTGCAAGCCTTGTCAGTTCCTTCTCCCCAATATCTCTTCTATCTTTTCCCTTCTTTAGGGGAGCAGCTGTCATCAGAGTTCAGACCCTAGCACCTCTTGCTTGGGCTACTGTAATAGCCCCTAGTCCATCTCCCTACTGCTAGGGACTCTCCTCTCTAATCAGTCTGGGTCATTCAGCTGCCAGAATAATCCTTCTAAGAATTGGAGCCTACATGTCACTATCCTAGTCAGAGACCCTCAGTGGCTCTTCATTTACCTTCATTAGCCTGGTGCTTAAGGCTGTCCGCAAGCTGACTCCAGTCTGCCCTGACATCTGCTGTATGTGCTAGGTACCATGAAACACAAAGATGCATAAAAAAGTCCTTACTACAAATTCTACTGGCACTTGAGCATTAAATCAGTTTCAGTCAACAGTTTGCAAAGAGGTAAAAAAGACACTTGCCACATTCGGTAGACTCATGGACTCGTGTTTGGCGTTTGTAACTGATCCTTGTGCTTTGTAGTAAAATTTCTGTTTCTATGGGCTTCCTGCATTAGGAAAATTCCCAGTAATGGGGTTCCTTCACCACGGTCTGCCCTGTGCTTTGATCATATTCTGGCTAATGTAGTAACAAAATCAAATTGAAAGATACTCATCACTGCAATCCTTTTCCTTAATAACAGCTGAAATTTCACATAATACTTTACATACATGGTATCCCAAAGTCTTAGTGCTGTTTTGAACTTTAATAGCTTGTAAAATGAAGCTTTAGTAGCTTAATGACCTTAAGACTTTTGGGCCACCCTCTGTATCTTTTTTCCTAGTAACAACACCATGATTGTGGTGTAGACACAGGTATTATTCCCTATTTTTACAGAGGAGGAAACTGAGGGGGTGAAGTGGGCTGCTGGGATTTCCAGTATTTTTTCATACAACTACTGCCCTTTATGAACTCTAATTTCTGGCCGAACTCTACCATTCCCCGAACTTAGAACCTAGTTTCCATCTCCTAGCCTTCTCACAACCATTTACCTTGTCTAGGGTGCGCTCTCTCCTCCACTATTTTCTCCAAGAAACTTTACCTTCCTTTATAGCTCAGGTCAGTTCTGCCTTCCTCCACTTAGCACTCTGTCCATCTTCAGTTTTCCTTATGCTTATTTTTGTGCATATTGAATCCTCCCAATAGAAGTATGCTCCTTGAGATCAAACACTGTTTAATTTTTGCGTTTGCATTCCCAGCACTGTAAAACCTAGTGGATTCTTAATAAATGTTGAATCGAAAGAAGAGTATATTTATGCAGAATAACTAATGTTTATATAAATGCTTACTATGTTCAGGAACTTTGCTAAGCACTTTACAATTATTAGTTCATGTGATCTTCACAATAATCCTGAGGTGCTGTGATAATTCCCATTTTAAAGATAAGGAAACCAAGGCAAACAGGAGCTAAGTGACTTGCTCTCTATCACATAGGAAATGTCTGAGGCTGGTCTTCCTGACTGCAGGACCATGACCATATCTACTATGCCACCAAGCTGCCCCTGGAAACGTTTTACAGAAAGCTGAATCAAGCTGAATTTTGGTTTAATGTAGTAGTACTTTGGAACAGTATGTACAGAGTATGATCAGGTATTAGGAGAAAGCTTTAAGACACTAGTTTTTAAAAGATTAGGAAAGGTTTTTTTCTTAAATGGAATATCGTCTGACTATAAACAGGTGCTTGAAAAATGTGTTGTCAGCTAATTTTTAAAATGTTTTTTATTATTATGAACTTAAAATAAAATAAGCATTTCTGTAACATAGAACAGGAAAAGATGATTGCGCACAAAACTGCAAATCTGTTATGTACAACTTGCTTTTCCTTTTAAATATATAATTAAAGTTATCATGTGACTCTTTTCATTTTTTCTTCCCACCTCCCACCTTTGTCATAAAGATGGCTACCATTAGACACAAGTAGGTGTGTGTGTGTGTGTGTGTACACACATATACATACACACATACATGTAAACATTCTATACGTCCTTTTATTGATCTCTCCATCCTCTGGGTGTAGGTGCAGATGTTCTCCCTGCTGTCTACTTGGAAGTTCATTTTGCGTAACAAATCTTTACTTTGTAGGTAGGATAGTGATAAATTTGAGCTTCAGCCTACCTTCAAATTCCTACAAGTTCCTTCAAATTAGAATCCACGTTGTGGAAATTTTACCCTCTCTTAAAGAATCAGATTCTAACTTGTTTTTGTGGTGGTCATGGCTCTTTTTGACACTTACATTTCCAGATACCTTTTTATTTCTTTATCATGCTTCCGTTATATTTCCATTTCTCTGAACCAGCTGTTTTTTTGAGAAAATTAGGATGGTGTTCAGTTGGAAGCCTCAGGCTGTAGAAATGTGGGGGGAACGGGGAAATGCCGGAGTCTGGCTCTTTCTTTAAGAGTCCTCAGGGTCTGAGAATCACAGTTTCTTAGAGCTGAATTGAGCTATCCATTTATTTAGTGTTTAATTTTGTTCCTTCTCCCTCCCCCCGCCCCCTCCCCACTAAGGCCACAGATGTGATCGATTCCCAAATGGTGGACAAAAGCCCACATGAAGAAAAAGGGAGTCCTGAAGAAACATCTCTCCCAGTTCCACGAAAGAAATCTCCTTTGGTAGGTTCTGATAGTGTTGCTACCACGCCAAAGGAAGAACCATCGGATAACGGTCTTTCAAACTCTGGGGTAGGTGAAGCGTCAGAAGAATCTGTTTCTGAAAATGTGTCGCCCAATACATCTTCCTCATTGGAAGATCAGGGGGAGGAAGCAGTCCCCGACTCTCAGGAAAACCCAACACCACCCCTTTCTCAGAGTTCCTCAGTAGTGGTTGAACTTGAAGAAATCCAGACTACAGGACAAAAGAATCAGTTGGAAGAACAGCCTGCAGCCTTTTTGGAGACTCTGGATCGTTTCAGCCAGGCCCCTGAGAAGGCTGCAGACAGCAGCTCGGAGGAGGTAGAAATTGAAGTACCAGTAATAGACCGGCGGATTTTAAGAAGAAAGGTCAAAGGGTACAAAGGACCCGCTAAGAAAAAGGCCAAGCTAGCTTGAAGGGTAGAAGAAACATCCAGTCTTAAAAATTCTCTTTGTTACAAAGTTGGTGTAGTTTTTTATAACATAGTAGTTCACAAAACCAAGTGGAATAAGGATAAACATATTTGTTCTTCCAAAATTTCAGGTTGGAATTACTTATGATGAATTTTTTTCCCTCTTGTAGGAACCAAGATTCACCATTTTTCTTCTTAGTTTTTTCTAGACAGTTTCTGCACTATATATAAAAACTTTTTTTTTTTAAACCCACCACATTCCCATTATGGATCACCAAATCAGGGTGTGATTTCATCTGTTTTTTAGGGGGAAAAAAGATGATTTCATCTTTAGCAGGTGGAGATGAATGGCCATTACTTTTTTTTTAACTATATGATAGATACAAAGGCTGCTGTGAAAGAGGCAGAATTTCCACTGCTTATCACAGAAATCATCTTTTGTACTACAAGTTATACTTTTATACTAAGATGTTTTCATACAAAATAAAGTGTTTCACAGTCCTACTCTTAAATAGCAAAATTCATTTCCAAACAGTTTTTAAAAGATAGGAATGCTTAAAATGGCAACAACTAATCTAAAAATATCACCAAGCTAGAATTAAAAAGGTAATCGTCTTCAAGTGGCTCACAGCATGACCATGAAACTATTAAGTCAAAGGCATGTAAATAGTGTTACTTTGACTTCTGATTCTGAGCATGGAAGCTCATTCTTCCATCCCCTTGTGTTGGTGTATAGACACACACGCATCAATTCCTGAGTCATTCTAATATGTTGTGATCTGATACTCCCAGTGATAGGAGCATTACTTCTTTGGTGTTGGGTAAACAAATTATATTTAAATTATATTAAATTTGTTATTTTACTACAAATTATTTTTTGTGGTCCCTAACACTTGAATTTATCAGATGCTAAGAGCCTTAAAGGAGTTTCAGTTTTCAGCCCCTCATGTACTATGTTAAAATATCTTATTAATTGTATACCTCATTTCAAAACCTTAGCTTTGGTTTCACTGGAGTTATAACTTTGGTTGAGTCAGGTAGATCTTTGTCCCAAGACAAAAACACTAGGGATTAAGTACCACCTTTGAGTCTAGCTACCAGGCCAGCTGGTAGCATGTGTTTTCCTACTCCACTATTAAGTCACCTGAATTCAGGAGCCATGAACTCCTACTGTTATGAGGTCCCTTGACTTGACTATGGAACCCTAGCTGCAGAAGTTTTCTAACCCAGTCTTCCCATGGTTCTCAACCAGCTCTCTAAACCTTTGGGATAAGTTTCCCTTCTATCAGAAAATTTTCCTCTTACTGCCTTTTTTTGCCTTACAGTCCTTGGTAGCTATTTTGGGGGTCTTTGTCCCACAATGAATTTTACCCACCTGCCCCATGTCTTGTAGTTCCAGAATGAGGCTAACTTTTGTGTGAAGGGGCTGCAGGATCTGTCATGGATGCCAGAGTTTTGAACGTGCTGGAAGCTTCAGCCCTCACTCTTCATGCTTCTGTCCCACTGTCCTGGTAAGGCAGGTGGTGTTGTGATTCATGCAGTCATTGGTGACGTAGTGGCTGAATTCATCCTAAGGAGTTAAGGTTGTTCCCCACCCTCAAATTGTGACTTAGTTGTGATAACATTTTTTATTAGAAATGAAAATTAACTTTAAAATACCAAGCCTCACGTTAGTCACTCTTTGTCAATATCACTGATGTCTTGGATATTCACATGTAGTTTGGACAGCAGGAATTCTTGTGTGGTGGATGAGTAAAGCCATTTGGTCCATCTGGGTTTAGGTTACTTTTTGGTTCTGTATCGTTACAAGCGATTCTGAAGTTCAATTGGGAAGCTTTCTTCTGTCTATTTTATTTTAGATAATGTCGATTAAACAAAATGCCTTTTTACCTTTGGGGGTTCATAGTTTGGAAAAGTTGAAGAGATCAGAGATATTCAAGGCAAGTAAACTATTGAAAAAGGGTAGTGTGTGTTCAAAATCCAAAATGATCCCCGTTTATTGTACAGGGATGAGCCAGAGTTTTGACTGTTTATCTGTTTTCTTAACAAATGGTTATTAAATAAAAAATCTTGAATGATTAAGGCCAATAATGGTGTATTAATCAGAGATAAGCAGCGCCCCATCCCACAGTTATATGGCAGTTAAAAAGGTTCAAGAGACAGTTTCTGGGTAATTTAATCATCATTTTTAATAAGACCAGCACATTTATTTTATTAATAAGAGGATGGTCATTTGGCCATCTCTCTTAGACCAAAGACCGTCGTGGTGGTAGGCTCATAGTTTATATAGCCTTTGAAGAGTAGGTGTTTCCCAGGTTGGAACTCAACCATGACTGGTTAACAGTTAATGAGAGAATCAGTATTGCACTGAACTTTGTTTAAGCTGTTGACTTCTTAAGTTAACCCCAGCCATGCTGTCCAAACTGGAAAGCTAGTCCAGTCTCATTACCAGCAATGTCCTTTAAGACTGAGCTTTTAAAGTCAGGACTTTAGAAAAAAAAGGAGGAAAGACTGGATCTCCCCAAATAATTGCTTATTAAAAATCATTTCTCTCATTCCCCCACTTGATTCTGTTAAGAGGCACAGCCTCCTCCATGAATCAATAACTAAGACATCAGGGGTTTCTAAGTTTAAGACTTGTGAGGGGAGACAATGTAAGATGACCAGGGTAAGATAGTGGCTTTGACAAAATCAAAAGTAGATCTTAACAGGTAAAAAGGTGCAAGAGTTAGAACAGTAAAATAACAGTCTTGTCCCTCTGCTTCTTTGGAAACATTTGATACAGCTCTCCAGGAGTGGCCTCAGAGCAGTCTTGATTTTTTTTTTCTGGTTCAGTTCACTTGGAGAGATTTTCTTCTCTACTTACAATTGGTTTTAAAAAGATTTTAAATTTACCTAGCCAATAACCAGGTCAAATAATGAAAGTTTACTTAAACCTTTTGTCTCTATTATGGGGAAATCAAATTTGGAAACTTTTAGACCACACAATTTTTAATTTTAGATTGGGCAATTGTCATCTTGATATATATAGGAAACTCAGATACAAACAAAACTAGAACCCAATTTTTGTACTTGGCATTATTCATTCTCTCATTACGAGGATAAGATTCTGCTAAGGAATTAATAACAGGACACTTTTTATAGGAAGATGGGCTCTAATGCTCATTTAAAAATTGCCAGATTAACTTCCGTTGTAACAAAAGGCTCCATATATAAATATATGTTTATATATAAATATATTTTGAGTGTTTGATTTCCAAACAATGAATATCAAATAAGTGCCATAGGTTACTCTCCTCTAAGGAAATTGATTGCACCAAAATTCTTTCCTTCAAATAAAACTGAAGATGTTTCTGATCTAGGCTTAATAATTACTAGAATGCAGCTTGGTCCCATAAACTGTTGAATCAATACCCAAATATCCTTATATATTTTTGAAACATTTAAGGACCTTATTTTATACACAAACACATAGATGACAAGGTCAAACATTCATCTGCTTTAGTTGGAAAAGACTAAAATTATAGGCTCAAGTCTTATACCCTCATCTTATTGTAGTGGCTCAGATATGCTTCAGTATTAGCCTGTAAAATAAAGATCTAATGTTGTGTTCATACTGACTGTCTGGTGTGATTATAGAAATTTGCCATAAAAAAATAGGGACATATGAGAAAATGCTTCCCTAATTTTAAGTCAACTCCAGACAAAACTTATATAGATTGCTAGTTGCTTAAAATCAGCCAGGTGGGATATTTTCCATTCAAGAAGAAACTTGGGGAAATTGAGTTAGGAGAATCCTACCTCAGCCCAAGCCAAGATTTGTTCTCCTAGCAGCTAGGATCTAGCCTTTCCCATAAGAACTCTACCCACTGTTCATAGAGTCAGACCCCATAGGGTTGTTGACATCATAGATTAATTGGCTCAGTAGCATTCCTTGATGGTCATACCTGGAGTCAAACTCAGAATAATATCAGTTATAGCCCCGTAGGATCTTAAATAGCAAGTTCCAATAATCAGAGCAGTTGCTCTCAGGGATCAATCACATATCTTAGATCACAGATAATATAACAGATAACTATAATCTTACATTGGTAACAGTAAGGGATACATCATGAAAAATCACAAGTTATCTTGATATAACTAGTACTCATGGTAAGTAGATGCTTTTCCATCCCTCAACTCAACATTGCACAAATGATTTTGCTTTTAAGATGCTTAATAACAAAGACTGGTGATGGGATGTATACATTTAATAACTCTATATTGTATGCAACGAACAGATTATCTGAAAAGTCTCTATAGTAAAACATACTCGGTTATTAACCACGTTCAAATGGACATAAACATAGACTACTCTCAGTATCCCTTTAAACATCTTTACTGTGACTGTTATGTAGTTTGCATGCATTCCTGTGTTCTAATTCCTGATTAAATAACAAACCTCAGTAAAGACAGATTTCCCATTAAGGTGACACAAGATAGCTCATAAGTTTTTACTCTTAACTAACATAACTGTACTGAAATCCTGTTCTTTAAAATATAAACAAAAGAGGTTCCTGACTTTAACCTCTCAAGTTAATAAATGTATATCTTTTTTCCCCAAGCTTCTTTACCTTTGTCTAATTATACTCATCAATATGAAAGAATGTGATACTTACGGAACTGAATCTTATACATATGACAAGTTCAAGCACTAATTTAACTCTTGGCTTAGACCATGGAATGACAACAAATTAAGATCAAAACAGCAAAATCTTTCCCACTTACAGGTTAATATCCTAAATCGGATGCCTTAGTATTAATCTAATAACAAATAGATTCAGTATTACATGAGCAGCTTCCACTTTGTCTACCCTTATAATAGAAATTTACTAAGAGAGTTATAATCCAGGACATGGTTATAACAGTATAAAAACTGGTCTACACCACTGTAAGTAGCCTGACATATGGAAACGGAAAATGAATAAAGAAGAGTCCAACCTCCCTGCCTTATTCCCAAGGACATATAAATAGATATTCACTAGCTTTAGATCTCAGATGTTGTTTCCATTGAACTGCTGATGTGATGTTTTTTTTAAAGCTCCCATTTAAGGCCAGTCCAGACCTAAGAACGAAACTCCTAAAAGAATATTCAGGGTCCTAGGAGCAGCTAGTTGGCACAGTAGATGGAGCACTGGCCATGGAGTTAGGAGGACCTGAGTTCAAATATGGCCTCAGACATTTGACACTTACTAGTTGTGTGATCCTGGGCAAGTCACTTAACCTCAGTTGCCTCATTAAAAAAAAAAAATGATAACACCCAAAAAAGCTTTCTCCTCAAAATAAAGTCTCACTAATTACATAATAATTATCAATATCATCCAATTATTGCAATAAATTGACTTACAAATAAAATGTCACAGAAGTTTTTTTATAATTTTTTTTAAACTTACATATTTTTCCTAAAAGTAACTTCTTAAAAACAGTTTAAAAGTTTCCTGTTAAAAAGATAATCACTAGACTTTTAGGAAGTAAATTAGTTGGAAACCTCTAAACCGAGAGATATCTGTTATTCAACCTTAAAGCAAAAAAACTGGAATTCATAAAAACTGAGTTGGCACAAACTGTCTTTAAGAAAAAATCCCCAAAGTCCTAAAAACAAAATTAATTTCTAATCACAGATTCCTAAGTAGAACCCCACGTCTAGTCAAAAAGTATAACAGGAAAAAGATTCAGTTTTTCTAAGCTAAAAATATACTCGATTAAAAGCCTTATCATAATAACAAAGTTTATCAGGCCTTTAAAAATTTACTCA
>CM053769.1:695639163-695658601 GCA_028658325.1 Potorous gilbertii | reverse complement strand
GTTTGCATTTTTGGCTACTGCCAGTGATTTTCTAATTCATTTGTATTTACTTATTCCATTAATGTACACTGTAATCTTTCTAGCTTAAGAACGACACTATAGTTGAAGTATGGATCGAGTCTTCTTATCGTGAGGAGCTACAGAAGGTTACAGCGGCTGGGTATGCTACAGTCCTTGCTGCTCCTTGGTACTTAGACTATATTACTTATGGACAAGATTGGAAAAAATACTATTCTGTGGAACCCCTTAATTTTGCTGGTAAGTGTGATATACGTAAGGTGCTTTTTTTAATTATAAAGGTTGTTTTTTTGAGGTATTTTCTTTAAGGCACAAGAAGTAGAAAATAGTTTAGCAGTCCTAAGTTACATCTACATCTCTCACATCTATTCCCTCTCCTTTCCTCTTATAGCCACACATAAAGTTGCAAAAGCTATGTTCCTAAAATGTGGGTCACATCATGGCACTCCCCTACTCAAACACTCAAAGTGGCTCTCTATGCCTTAGCCTCCACAATCTGGCTCCCACCTGTTTGTACTTTAGATTACTGCCCTGATGTACTTTGTTTCAGATTGGTCTTCTTCCTGCTCCGTCTTTAAGACATGTCATCTCCCATCACTGCTTTTACATAAGCTTTGTGGGATGTCCTCCCAAACAGTTCAGGTATGTCCTAAATAAAGCTGGAGCTGATACTCCTAGTTGTGAATACCTCCTTTCCAGAAATTACTGTGTGAGGTGGCACAATGCCAGGCCTGGAATCAGGAAGCCTTGAAATAAAAAGTTGGCTTCCCATACTTTCTAGCTGTGTGACCCTGGGCAAATCATTTGACCTCCACTTGCCTCAGTTTCCTCGTCTGTGAAACGGGGATAACAACAGTAGTACCTTCCTTGATTATAACTCTAAAGTGCTTGGTAGGGGCAGCTGGGCAGGGCAGCGGATAGAGCCCCAGGGCAGGAGTCAGGAGGACCTGAGCTCAAATCTCACCTCAGACGCTTGACGCTCACTAGCTGTGTGACTGTGCAAGTCACTGAACCCCAACGGCCTCATCCTGGGTCACCTCCAGTCATCCTGAGGAATATCTGGTCATCTGCATCTGGAGAAGTGAGGCTGGTGACCTGCACAGCCCTCCCGCACTCAGAACAAAGTCAAGTGCAAGTCATGTCATTATTTCTCTGATGGCACCAAAGGATGAACACACTAAGTGCTTAGTGCAGCGTCTGGCACATTGTAAGCTCCACGTCAGTGTTGGCTTCCATTATTATTCTTTATTACTCATTACCTATATCCCACTGGCAGAATGTAAGCCTAGTGCCGGATGGCAAGAACTGTTTTTATATTTTTGTCATCTTGATAGCTCTAGTACCTAGTACGTAGTAGTCGGTGCTTAATGCGTTTGTTGAATCTTTTGAATTTTGTTTTGGCTGTATTTTTGACCTAGTAGAAAAAGAAATCATAAGGCTATCTGGTTTAGGAATATAAAATGTGTATTATGTAAAGTGCCTTTTTAAAGGAGCTGGGAAAATGAATTTCTCTAGCTTGTACCTATGTAGTACCTATCCATTTACACAGATATCTTCACTGGCCCTCGGTCTTTTTGGGTATGTCTTCATGAGCTAATGCTCATTGAGACCCTTGCCTTTCCTCAGGCCCTTCTAGTGTTTTATATCCTAGATTTTTGACTTCTATTGTAGATCTTTTCAAGTTGACTTGAGCTGTCCATTGTGCTACGGGGGAGTCTGAGGCTGGTAGATCACTTAAGTTCTTAAGTTCTGAGCTACAGTAAACTAAGTTGGCCAGGTGTCTACCAGGTGCTAAATCTAGCATTAACATGATGATGAACTTCCAGGAATGGGGAGCAGCATTGCAAGCACCCAAGTGATCGGTACTGGGATCAATAGCCAGTGTACTTCCAGCCTGGCCAAGAGAGGAGACTTTGTCTTGAAACAAAAACTCACTCAACCTACTTGTGCCACAGCCTACTTAGAGGAGGTCGTGTGGTGTCATAGGGAGGGAGTTAGGAAGATCTGGATTTGAGTCACTTGACCAGAGATTCAGTTTCCTCCTCTGTAAAATGGGGTAAGACTAGCACCTATGTCACAAGGATTATTAGCAACAAACGAAATAATTTATAAACGTGCTTGGCAAACCTTAAAGCACCATGGAAATGTCAGGTACTGATACTAGTTTGTAATTGTTTTAAAGACATTAATTTCCACTAAAGTCCTATTCCAGTGCTACATCATGACATGGATATGACCCCTCTTCCCCAATAAGTTGGGCCATGTTCTACAGCACCCCAGAAATATGGTTTCTTTGGACTCCAAGGAATACTCTTTCCTCCATGCTTTTCAAGTAGACAAGACAGAGCTGTTTTTCTATTTTTAATGGACAATGAAAGCAGAGCAGACCAAATACTGACCAAAGTCAGTGATACATTTAAGTATAAGGCTTTCTGTACCCTTGTACCTTAGGCGGTACATATCTTACTTGCAACTTGTGTCTTACTGTTTCAGGGACTGAAAAACAGAAAAGCCTTGTACTTGGTGGAACAGCTGCCCTGTGGGGAGAGTACGTGGATGACACTAACCTCACTCCGAGATTATGGTATGGGATAACTTCAGTGCTGTTTGGTTTAAGTAGTTAAATCTAGATGTAGTCAAATGCAAGTTTAGAAGATTAAAGTTACCTAGGACAACAGAGGTGCCTCTGTAGTCTGGATCATTTGACTTAAACTGCCTTATTTAGAGGCATCAAGTGGCTCATTTGCTTGGGGATGTACATTGTAGGCCTCGAGCAAGTGCTGTAGCAGAGCGGCTCTGGAGCCCCAAAAATGTCCGAAACCTGGGTGATGCTTATGACAGGCTGACAGAACATCGCTGCCGCATGGTCAGGTGAGCCTCTGACTTACCATACTGGGACACTGAAGGTGGGTGTGAGAGATGGGAGACATTTACCCCTTGAAGTAGAAATGAAGGATGCTTCGAAAATATGGACTTTAGAGATGAGTTATTTATTAAAAAGAGTGAAGTACAAGTAGCCCTTTTTGCTTTTAAGATCATTTATTAAATCCCTAAAACAGAATTTTATTCCATCATTTGGGATAGGGGACAGAATTCCTCTAACTTGTAAGCAGTTTTGACTTTGAGGCCATTATTAAATACAATCCAAAGCACTGGCTCTTGAATCAGGAGACCCGGGTTTGAATTCCACTTCTTTGTGTACTTCTTACTCTTTGTGATTGTGGTCAAGTTACTTAATTTTCCGCACCTCAGTTTGAACTGTACAATTAGGGAGCCTAGACTAAATGACCTGAGACCTTTTTCAGTTTGAATGATCCTATGACTATTGAGGAATTGCACACTAAAATATTAACATCTTTTTCTGGTACCTTTGCATAAAACTTCTCAAAAAAAAAAAATCAACCAGGGCATATGTAAGCCATTCTTCAGGGACAACCTCGAGTATTATTATTTTTTTTAATTGTCTTTAAATATTTCCTCCATTTCTGCTTTTCTCTATTTTTTTTTCAATAGACGTGGAATAAAAGCTCAACCTCTTTTTACTGGATATTGTGAAATGTGAAGTAGCCAAATGGAGCAAAATAGTTGATGTCTGCTTCTGCACTGTGATCAACTTAATTTTGAAATTATGTAAATTAAAATAGGAATTACGAATTTTTATAAATAAAATATATCTTTGTAAAAATACTTTAAGTCTTCATCTTTTACTTCTCATATTAGCCCTGACTTGTGCAGACCAAGTGGTAAGGACTTGAAGAGCTTATGTCCTGATGGCATTTCAGGACTCAGAGGACTGACTGTGAGGAAGAAGAAACATGGGAAAAGCAGGAATAAGCTTGTCTGCCTATAGTGTGGCCTTCCTCAGTCAAACATTCTCACTCAAAACTACAAGTATCTCAGAGAGACTCACGAGGCTCTCCATTATTCTGATGTCAATCTAAATTGCCCAGCCCACTTTAATAGACACTTGAGAATCTGTTTCTCTGTAAGAATAGAAGTTTTGATGGAATATTTTTTCCAATGGATTTTGGAGCATGAAGCACTTTGACAGGAAAGGGAATCTGGAGAAGGATGTCAAGACAAACCAAAATTTTGCCCAGTTGCGTTGAGCCCAGTATAGGATGGAGAAACAATCAATCCCCTTCACAGCATGGCCCCCATGCCAAAACTAGGGCTTTTGTCATCCATGAACTACATGTATTTTTTTCAGGGTTAGGAGAACTTGACTGAATGATGTTGCGTTCTTACAACCTTTGCTGTGGCGTGAGAGAACACCTCACTATTGCCCTCATTCTCCCAGATTTGGCTTTTCAGAGGTGCTGGGCAGGGGGGCTCTCCTCTGGGAACTTCATCAGGGGAGTTGGTACTTGGATCTGATGAGGGCAGGAGGAGCAATGAATCCTTCTTTTCCCTTCAGTCCTCAAACTTGACTTTTCTTTCTCTGCTTTCAGCCCCTCTTACTCTGGGTGCCCACCTGACGGAGGGGGTGTGAGAAGGAAGGAGCACTGCCATGTGCCAAAGGGGAAGTGAGGAAAGGAGGAGGAAGGTATACCTGGGCAGTGTGTCCCACCATGCTCTTGCTGCCGTGACCTACCTTCAGTGCGCAGAGCATTTACCATGATCTGTGTTTGCACTACCCCAACACCTCCAAAACTGTCTCACTGGGAGATGAGTCACTCTTACTCAGCTAAGAAACCAGAAACCTTGAATTCCTTCCCCAGCAAGTCCCATATTGGTTAGGGCATGATAACACAATGGGGAGGGGGAGGGCAGGGATGTCTGGATAACCCACTCTGGGCTTTTTTCATCCCCACCAACCAGCCTCTAGAATTGGGCATTTCTGGGTCCCTTCTTCACCTAATTTTGCTGCATATGTAGGTAACCTTCCCTTCTGTTCTCCGTTGGGAAAGTCTGCCTGTGCCATTTCGCACACTCTCTCTGATGTCAAGGGATCCACTACTCTCCCTAAGGCTCCCAGCTCTGTCATAACAGAGCAGCCAGGTTACAGCAGTATGGCTAAGGCTGGAACAGGAAACCCTGTTCAGGTCAAGGACACAGTAGCCCATGACTGCTGGAGATGCCTCCAGTTTCCTGCCCCAGCAGTTATGGGAAAAGCCAAAAAGCAGAAGTGGAAGTCTAGGTTCTAATGAAACAGCAGGCAGGAGTGGAGTTAGAACAGTAATACTGGAACAGTAGCAAAAATCCTACATATCTTGCCTGAAACCGCAGGGCTCCATTTCTGCCTTCTCTGTAGGTTTCTTTTTGCTTCTGAGCTGTTCTGCTCCCCTACCTGGACATGGGGTAATGGAGAGGAGGGGAGCAGAAGAGGGATCACCTCAAACCAACTCACCACCTCTGGGGTGTTTGAGGGTAGAGGCTGAGTCATCCTCTTCTCCCCTCTGCACCCTGGATCTTGGGTAAGGAACTTGGTTTAAGAGTCATTAACAGTAACTCTTCTTTTGAAAACTGTTCAAAACTTTGAAAACTGACTACTTCCCTTTTAAGGAATAATTCCCTTAGCTTGGGCTACTTAAAACAAGTGAAATGACCATCAGTAACTAGCAAGGCCTCCATCGCCAATAAGTGCATCTGACAGAGCTAACACACTATATAACATGACAGCTCACATTTCATGTTGCCAATGAAGCTTAGTAACCTCCTTCTCAGGAAAAGTCATTAATGTGGACCTTCATACAATGAAGAGATTTAACGAAGATAACGTAACTCTCAGTCAGTGATCAGGCGAGTCCAGTCCTTCGTTTAAGCAAGGCATTTTGGTCCTGAAGGTTCATAGGTTGATAACTAGACAGCTCGAGAGCAAAAGTCGCCGTACCAGATGATAAAGTTCGGAGCACAGTTGAATAACCCTAAAGAGTGATTTCACAGAAAATGACAGTCAGGCATTCAGAATCAACTCCCAATTTCTTTTCTTCTTTCTGCCTATTTCATTGACAACAAGCGAAGACATATAATGAAGACTCAAACTGGTTAGCTAATTTTAATTTTGAATGAAACTACAGGCTCATTTTAAAAAATCTGTGGATTTTACTTAGCTCTGGTTTCCACACCAAGTTTGCTTTTTTTTATAAGTGTGTTTGTCAGAACTTTAGGATGTTAAATAGCTGGTAAAAGTACTACAGAGAAAATTTAGTAGTTGAATCCCCTCGTTACCCAGATGAGAATACCAAGTAATAAAGAGAAGTTAATCGAAGAAGTTAATGACCTAAAACTCAAGCACTTTTCTGTCCAGAACAAAGGGGTCAAACTCACAGCTGCTCCTGCAAAGCTGCCTAGTGCAGCTCAAACCAGATTAAAATGTATTTGGGAAACTGCTTAACAAAATAAGTAAAATCACAATGCAACACAGATAATGTTAGCTTGTGGTTTTCTTAGCCAATCACTATGTCACAGTTGAGATTTGTTTCTCTTTGAGTATGTCACTACTGGCCTAGACCATGCTGTCTTTTAATAAAGAACACATACTAATTTTAGTACTGTTCAGGTTTCCCCACTATCCTGATGATTAATCTGCTTTGTGCCTGCTCAGGGCTTCTGATGGCCTTGCCAGGGTAGTATAGTATTTACCAAGTGATGATTTTTTTTTAATCATGAAAGCTAGATCCTAATAAACCCATTCGGCTGTAGAGAAGAGTACAGAACAGTTCAGTTAACACTTTACTTCAAATAGAACAAGAGTCATTTCAAGCTCTTCCCAGCCTGACCCCCAATCTACCTTTCCAGCCAGGTTATTACTCCCCTCTGTGCACACTGCAGTGCAGTCACACTGTCCTCCTCCTTGGTCGCAATACGCAGCACCCCATCTCTTATCTGTGCCTCTGTACTGGCTGTCCTCCCTGGCCTGAACATACTCCTTCCTTACCTTCATCTCTCAGAATTTCTATTTTCCTGCAAAGTTCGCCTTAAGAACCACCTTCCACAGGAGGTCTTTCCTAATCCCCATGCCCTCCCAACTGCTAGTTTTCCCCCAAGTCACTTTCTATCTATTTTGTATATGCTCATCCATGTACCTGTTGTCCCCCCGTAAGCTAGACTGTAAACTCCTTGAGGCAGGAACAGTTTTCCCTTTTGTCTCTGTCCCCACTCCCTGGGGCACTGTGCCTGGCACTTAGTGGACACTAAAAATTGTCTGCTGATGACCTCAAAGACTACTTCTTGCTTTAAATTTGTGATCCTATCAACAGCTTGGAGTTCACTGAATAGAGTTCACCTTTCACTTTTGAGATATTTTTGCAGTAAAGAGGAGATTAGTATTTTGCTTTCCTTATAACTCAGACAGGGGCTGACAGTTTCTGCCCCATTGTCCAGTCTATGAATTTCTCCATCATGGAAAAACCAGATTACACCATGACTTCCTGGGGGTTGAAGCTCATGTAATTTCTCTTGCTGAAGGCCCTGACCTTGCCTCTCAGCACACACTTTCTGGTTTGGTTCACGCACATTTACACACCCGCTGGGTCAGTGACACCCAAAGTAGCCCTACCACCATCTCAGCTAGGGGAGCCGATCCGACAACAACTCGGTTATCCTGGCGACTCTGAACTTCCCGAAGGCTGCCTCTCCTCTGTGCAAGATCAGCGAGGACGCAACTGAGATAGGCTCCAGTCACTGTAACTTCCAGGTTCATCAGAGGTTCCAGAACTTGCTTGTCAGCTTTCTTGAGAGCCTAAGAATAAATATATGACAGTCTTCCAATGATATGAAATTCTGAAAAGCATAAAATTTATACAAAACTAAATAGTGGTTCTTTACTAATGTATCCACGTGATAACAAAAGAAACATGCATGCAAACATGAACCTCTTCAAAGGCGAGACAGCCCACGACGCTTCCCCACAAATGACAAGAAATACTTGCTTACCGTGCTCAATAAACGCTAATCGACACCTTTCTTCAAAATATAAAAGGTATTTTCATACGTTATTGTATTTCATCCCCACATCATAATGAAAAAGAACACAGCATTCCTACTTTACAAATAACAAAACTAAGGCACAGAGAAATCAAAAATTTTCCAGACTCATCTTTATCCTTTCATAGGGTCAATTGAAGATCTTGAATCACTAGGAAGACTCTGATAACTGGATCTGTTATAGCTGTCCACACAATTAGAGGCCTGGCTTTTAGACATCGAAGAAAACAGATCGCTAAAATAGAATAAAGGCTCAAGGGAGTGAAAACTATTCTTATTTGCAAATAAATCCTGCCATGGTTACCCAGCTACAGAACTTCCTGAAACAATGCCAGGGTTCTGAAGAGGCTAAGAGAGTACATGAAAAATGAAGCATCGCAGGCGGCAGCAGATTTGGGATCATCTGGAGAGACATGGCAGGACAAGGAAGAAGGTGAAGGTAACTGGATAAAACTCACTGGCAAGAATTCAGTTTTCTGAAGGTAACTTCTCATATTCAAATCGACTGAGCTGGTGAGCTAGGAGGGAACCTCCGTGCAGAACGTATCCAGAGATTTATAGTCAGTGAGCACACCAGGCTTCAGTATAGGTTGGTTTGCAAACAGAAGCCTTTTAAATACAGTCTTCTAAAAGGTTCCTTCTCAATACCAAGTCATCTAATTCTTTCTCTGATAAGCAAAAGGGGTCCAAAAACCAAAAGAAAACAGAAGTCCACTGGGCTTAGTGGTAAACACCAACAGTCCCTGCTGATAAGGAGCCTGAGGCTGGAAAATCCCATGAGTTTGGGAGATCTGAGATGCAGAAGGATGAAAGCCTACAGTTTCCAACATGGTGGCCCTGAGGAGCAGAGGGGTAAGCCATCTCAGGTGAGAGAAACAGAACAGGGTGAAGTCTCTCTGCCAATCAGCACTGGGACTGGGCCAGTGAGTGGCTGATGCCCTTCCAGTCTGAATGAGATAGGGAAACCCAGTCTCAAAAACAAAACAATACAACAATAAAAACAATAATTCTCTTGATATTCTGAGTCAGTGTTTATGTCTAACAGAAGGTATCCAGGTTAAGAGGAGAGGTAAAACATTTCTGGTAGGTGATCTTCTATGGAGAATTAGCTGATGACACACATCTTCTGATGACACCCAACCACCCAACTCTGCTAAGTACTGAGTGTAATACAAAGGAAACTAAAACCACCATATGGATTTTAACTTAAACTGGCTTGTACACAAGGAATACATAGGTGGTAATTATTATTCACCTAATGTGGTAGCAATGAAAAACATTCACTAATGCTTTTACTGAGCTAGGCCATGAGAGGTTGTTATGACATAATTTAAAACAACAACCCCCAGTATCTAGTCTCTTATAACTGGGTTCTACTGGGTTTTAGATCTAGCTGTACAGCTATCTGTGAAAACTTGGAAAAGTTACTTCCTCTTTGTAGACCTCAAATTTCCCTTCTGTAACATGAAGATGTTAGACTAGATGGTCTCTCTAAGAATATTTCCAGATTTAACATTCTATATTCCTATGCCTCTGAAGGCAATTTTTTTCTCAAACATTTTGCTGGCTATAAGTAGAAATTCACTTACTCAAGAATCAGAAGCACTGTTCAACTTAGAATATAATACTCTGGCTTGAAAGCTAGACCAATGTAAGTTGTTTTCTTAAATAAAAAAATTTTAAAGAACAGAAATTGAAGATACATGTAAAAAAGTTTTCATTGTATAAGTGATCTTTTAAGTGACCCTCCCCATTCAGTTATTAAAACAAGTATTCCAACTTTTAAAGGAAGGAAACCCTCAAAGGGTGAAACTAGCTCAACGTGAGACTCAAGGACAAGATGGAAGAACAGCCAGCAATGACCTAGTCCCAGTTAGATCTCTCAAAGGTCATTCACACTAGGGTTTACCTGAGGACATGCTGAAGCATGATCAGAGCCTTCTCAATCCTACCAGTCTGTCCTAAATCTCTGCAAGAATGTCCAGTACCTGTGTTTGCCATGTTGGAACCAGGCTATAGTTGGATTATATATTATGGATTACAGTTGATTATAGTTGGATAAAACATCCTATTATATCTGTTTTATTGCATCCATCATGATTCTTTACTTTTTAGCTCTTCTGCCCTTGAGCCATCCTGGGCAATCATTTAAAATGGTGATATGCTCTCTTGATTCAGAGAACTCCACAAAATCATGCAAGTCAAGGGGTTTAAAACTATAGGTCCACTTCAAGAACACATAAAACAGCCTTATCAAGGGCAAGATAGCAAGTATTTGAAAGATGTCACACTGAAGAAACATGTTTTCTTCTGCTGATACATAATGGAGTTGGCAGGTATGCCCAGACTGAGCAATAGGATTGGACACAGGGTCACTGACCCAAAAAGAGTGCTGAGTTCTTGCTACATATGCTTTCAAATGCAGATGGTAATGTGGAACTTAAGGGTTTGGATGTGGTTCCCTTGTCATTGAGCATATCCAAGTAAACAAGGCTCCCAAAATGTGACAATGTACTTACAGAAAACAAAACAAGCCATACGTGAGCTCCCCTTGCAGTACTGAGATGATACGAACATGTCCAAGTAAACAAGACGCCCAAAGTATCACACATGAGCTCCCCTTGCTGTACTGAGATGATACTTACTGAAAAGGAACAAATTGTTCCTAAACCAGAAGAGCAAGTTGGGAGAAAAAAAAAAGATACCCCCAACAAAAGCTTATGGCCAGAAATAAATGGAACACTAGTATGCAAATGAAAGTGACATGAAAAAGGAAAAAGAGATTCAATGAAATCCCACAGTAGCACCAACGATGTTAAAAGTTTGAGGTGCTTCACGTGAAAAGAAAATCTTACTATCTTTGAAGACAGATGGGCCAGTGTCTGAATAATAGTAACACTGGGTAAGGCTACCCTCAAGCACCAAGGACAGTATTTTTTACCTTTTGCACACAACGGGAGACACAGGCAGAAACCATAGTTGTAGAGGTGCCAGGGTAAAGTGTCAATGAACACAGAGTAACTGCAACATCCTGAATTGGGAATCCAAGCAATGGTCCTGGACAGGGAAAAACAAATACTTTAGCCTTTTAAATGGGCTATTTCATATCCTTGGGAAGTGAGAAGTCGAAATGAATACTATAGAGGAATTTAGTTCCAATGGGGGCTTGAGGGTGGAGATGTGGGAAAGGAGAGGGGGAGAAGGAGAGAGAGAGAGATGAGAATAGTAAGAGAGACGCTAATGTCTATACACACTCTACCTTGCAGGTATGCACTATGAATTCCATTTTCAATGGCCTCTTGAAATTCTTGTAGAAGTTCCTCCCTGATATTTTCAGCATACTCAATAACAGGGACTCCTTCAGATTTTTCTCTTGCACATGGTCTCACTTCCAGTTCCACAGTCACAAAATGTCTTTTCTCTCCTAAAGTTCTATCCAATGTATCTATCAACCAAACAGAGCAAATATATACTACACAGTGAACAAGTATATCCTAAGGGAAGGTATCATTTTACAAAAGCAGCCATTTAATATTCCTTGAATTAATATTGATATTGTCTCTTGTACAAAAACATGCTGCACCAGCATCTGTTAGAACAAAAGGATAGCACACATAACCGCTGAATTGTCCCACGAATGGTACATAAGCCACCCCCAAAAAGCCGTTGCTTGCTTTCTGAAACTTGACCACTTACAAGCTTCTATTGGCTTGCTAGCTTAGGTATGGTCTGTAGTTGGGAAACAGGATTTTTTTTTGACCTAGTAACTAGAGTAACATAGGACTGAAATGTATGTTCTTGATAAAACTGAATTAAATGATCTGGACATCATTCCTAGAAACACAAGATCCAATGCATCATGTTTTTTTTTGTACCTGTGGCACGGCCAGAGTTGAGGATAGTTTCTCTATATGCTATTTGTAGAGGACCAAGAAAGGTCTCAACTCCATATTCCCTCTTGATGCGGTCATTAATAATCTCAATGTGCAGCTCCCCCATGCCACAGAGAACAGTCTGGTGAATAGAGGAAGGAAAAAACCCCAAATGAAAACACAGGCTAATGACTGTTATACTACTGATGGAATGATTTAGCTTCTTTCATTGCACTATCCAAACTGAGGGAAATATTTACCAGGACAGGGATATTTATAATAGTGTTCCTGAGCGGTATTCACTTTTGAATATGGCAGCAAGGATTTTTGAAAATAAGACAGAATTGAAAAGAACATTTCAAGAACTTGGAAAATAACAATGAAAATTGGGTATATATTACTTTCAAGTAAAGTTGAAAAGATCTTTAACAGGAACATTGGCTTAGTTTAAATTTTCTTCTCTGATAGACACCTACTAGCAATGTGATGCTGGGCAAGTCACTTAAGCTGTGTGTGCCTCAGATGACTCCCTAGGAGTAGTTACTCAGGTGAGATCTATGCTGGGACAGTAGTGAGTTCCCATAAGCTGATGCAATCACTGCTTCTTCCCTTACTCATATACACAGAGCTTTATAGTTTACAAAATGCTTTCCTTACAACAACTCGGCTAGGCAAGACAGCGAGGGGGCCCAGAGGACGGAGTGATAGGCCTGAAGTCAGGAAGACCTCATCTTCCTGAGTTCAAATCTAGCTCCAGACACTTGCTAGCTAGGTGACCCAGGGCAAGTCACTTGGCCCTATTTGTTTCAGTTTCCTTATCTGTAAAGTGAGCTAGAGAAGGAAATGGCAAATCACTTCAGTATCTCTCTTCACCAAGAAGATCCCAAATGGGGCCAGGAAGAGTCAGACGCAACTGAACCACAACAACAAAAGGTAGGTGTGACATTAACTTCATTTTACTAATGAGGAAACTGAGGCTCAAACAAATTGCACAGCCTGCTCAAGGTCACAAACATACCGGATAACTTCAAAGGCCAGTGCACTTTTCGCTACAATACAATGCCTCTTAATTAGGAAACTCATGAAAATTCTGAAATCCAAGGGAAGGCAGGCACATACCAAATGGTAAAGAAAAGAATTAAGAGAAAGTTTATAACAAGGTATGATCAAAATAAGCAACAAAAACAATCCCCCACAACAGAAGTGATGTTACTCCTTTCAGACAAGCAGCCTTGGGACGCTACTCCAATGCACTATCGCTGCCTAGAACATTTCTGGAACTCCAGTTTGGAATTCCCTTCCGAGTTCACAGCACATTCTTTTCAATACCCTATTCAAATTAATGGTGACGTTCAGCTGTGGAGGGTGACTGATTTCTGTTTGGAGACATATCTGTTAAAGGAGGTGAGCGATCCAGCTGAGCAAGACCATTTGGGTTAGACAACAAGAACAACTTGTGATCATAAATGAGTAAGACTGATTCACTTAGCTTGTAAACAGGTTCTAAAGACAACTGTGTAAAAGGAGCCTCTAAAATGTTTTCAGCAATGCCAGCGTCATTAGAATGAGGGCGTGGCTTCACAACCTGATTGTTAAAAGTCAACAGGTGGAGAACAGCTGTGATTGTTAGTATCACTGCTATCATGACTTATATGGCTGAGACTTCCTTAGCACGTGAAGGTGTGAATCCTTTATTCACAACAATGCAGAGTGAAAGTTATGATGTGCTTAAAAAAATCATTTATTTATAGTCATGCATCTGTATCATATATACATCACATACCTAACATTAAAAAACATTAAATATGTGACTTCCATTCAAAATCACAGAATTTAAGATTTGAAAGGAACCTCAGAGGCCATCTAGTCCAACCTATAATTAAGAATCCTCTCTACAACATGTGACTAGTGTACTGTACATACATCTTTTGCTCTAAGATCCAATAGGGAAGGGGAATCCAACTGCCTTCCCAAGGCACTTCTGCGTAGCTTTTAACACCTATTGATACTGAGCTGCAAATTCCCCCTCTGCAGCATCTCGCCAGACAGCTCTTCAAATCCTTGAAGATAACTATCATGAGTTCCACCTCCAGGCCAAATCTCTACTTCATTCAAACTGGGGATTCTCTTATTTAAAAAAGTTACATATGGCATGAAAATGAAGCTCTTCACCATCCTGGCTGCCTCACTGTGGACAATCTACTGCTTTTAGAAATGAACACCCATTACTCATTACCCATTAGAAACAATTTCGCACGCACGCACGCACACGTGCCCATTTGGAGGTGCTCTGATTAGAATACTTAATCGAAGTTCATTCCCTTCAAGTGCCACCATATTAATTATTCTTGAAGAAATTCTTCCTAAAATATATTACATATGACATTGCTTTTTTAAAACTGAAGACATCAGATATAATTTAACCTTTTCTAGATGAAAATGCTTGTTGAATTGGGTCATTCATAGAACAGTATGTACATTTATGTATCAGGGTTCTGGCTTGACTTTTGAGCTTCATTGGTTACTTCTCTCTTTGTCAGGCTGGGGACTTCCCTTCTCATTGATGTAGCTGTGCTTGCTTCTAACAGATTTCTAGTTTTCTGGTTCTAATCTTGTGAGTATGTAAACCAGAAAATGAAACTTGAGAGCCTTGTGATCTGAGAACAGATAACTGAGAAGTCTTTTTAAAAACTCCTTCCAGTTAGCTAACATGACAGAAAGGGAAATGATAAATGTTGGGGGGGAAACTGTGGAAAAATTGGGACACTAATGCATTGTTGTTGGAGTTGTGAACTGATCCAACAATTGTGGATACTGTCTACCAGTATTTTTTAGGACAAAAGAATAGAACGCACGCTTCTGAATTATCCCACAAATGGAGGGTCCACCCACAGATAAGCTTATCTAAAAAAAACTACTTCTGGGTATAATACTGTATTCTAAGGTTGATGAGTGTTTACCCTCGAATACCTAACCAAGAAACATGCTAAGAAGAAATTTACAACATAAACAACAGAGCCATAATACGCTTTATATACCTTTTCTTTAAATAACAAACATCACTGTAAATGATCATTTATTTAAAAAGTAGAAACATGCTTACTTGTCCAGAGTCAGGATCCAGTCGTACTTTTAAACTGGGATCTTCACGCTGAAGGCAGTTCAATGCTCGATCCAGTTCTATGTACAGAAAGATAAATGTTAACATTTTGTAAGATACTTACCAAAGTAATCAACTCAAGACAGACAGACATGCAAAAAAATGTAAAAGATGAATCAGATAAAGGTTCAATCAAAAAGTAAAAGAACAAAGCTAAAACAGAAAGAGATGGTAGTTGAGGGATACAGATCATTTGTACCAAATATGCCTACAACAATGAACTGATGCTACATTTCAAAGGAATTAAAAAGAAATACCCTCCACTTTTAACAGAAAATGTTTACATCCTTTGTCATACAATGTGTTTCAAGTACAAAGATGTATAACTGATTAACAAAGAGCTAATGTAACCTTATCAGTTACTCTTTTAAGTGGTTCCTTCATGATGCAAAAATTAAAGGCTTCTATGTATCTTCCTTAAAAACCAGCCCACTGCCTTGCATTTAATAGGAACTTCATTAATGGTTACTGACTTGAACTCTATGCTACATTTTAAGTATCTAATTTTATGACATTTATGACATTAAAGTATTTTTTAAAATTTAAGTACCTACTCATCTGCAAGATACTGTGTAACTTAGAATCTGGTCCCACTAGCTAGGGGAAAAAATTTTTAAAAAGGTGAGATTATTTAAACTATTAAGACTGATTCATATGGTTTATAAACTAGTTTTTTACGTAGTTCTATTAAAAATAAGTTCCTAAAATAATCCGAGCAGTGGCAGTGTAATCAGAGTAAATGTACAGCCATTTAGTGTGATTACTCCGAAAGACCACACACATGGATGCTACTATTACAAAAAAAACAACAGACTGGACAAGTTGATCTCTAAGATTTTTTTCAGTTCTAATGATCTATGATCTGTGCTAGCTGCTGAGATGATATAAAGTTAAATAAATATAGCCCTTGCCCTCAGAAAACTTATACTCTAATGGGACTATACCAAACAAAATGAACATTTATAAAGAAAATATGTTACATTATGGGAATATGTATCCAGGCTATAAAATAGCATTTGAAATCAAGCAAATCCTGCTAAATTGTATTATTAAAGGTCATAAAATTATGGTATCTAATAAGGTTCTTAAGAAGTTCAAATAAAGATAATACATATAGCGCTCCTTGTACACCTGAAAGCACTACACAAGTGTCATTTTCATCATCAGTATTTACTAAAGCTTTGTTCTAATGACAAATCATGGTGCGTTTGTTACCCCTCAAAAATATTTTGCACTATATTCTGTTGAAGGACCAACAAGGCAACTACAGCCCAATGTGGAATGAGGCCAGCAGGATCTTTGTAACCTCTTAAATAGTCAGAAACATGAACTGGGTTGTGCGAAAGGCCAGACCATCATCTTTGGAGAGAAGTCTCAGCACATCTGCCCAACACCCTATAGAGAATGCCACACATAAACAAAAATAAAGAACTCAGCAATAATGGAAGAAATGATCTTAAACACACAACACAAAATAATCAAATTGGCCAAGTTTAAATAAGACTAATTCCAAGAAATTTCAGGATCAAATTTGTTTTCTACATGAGAACATTTAAAGCTACATCATACCTAACCCTACACATGGAACACCCAGTGTTTCACATTAACCATCAGAGCAAACCACAGCCACAACTGCTCCCGTACCTGGCTGTTTGGCTACTGAAGGGGGCTCTATGGTACAAAAAAAGACAGGTTCTGGAATCTCTACCCCTGCCAACAAAAGGTTCCCCGTTTCCATGTTTTTTCTGTGTATTTTTCCTCCATTTCTTCCAGCTCTACGGGCTGCAGCTAATGCTGAGGCCTTAGATGAAACAATGGTATCCCCAGTGGAAGTCTGCAAAACAACCAAAATATCGTGCAGCAAGGCTTAGTGAAGTAGGTTATTAGATCAGGCTCCTTCACCTAGAGGAGGGGAAGGAACAACATGCAGATACATATAACCAGAGTGATCAATGAACATTCATTCATCCATGAGTACAGTCTGATTTTAAAAGAATTCTACTAACTTCTGTATTTAGTTTTATCTGACCTAGTCATAACTGTTCAAAGTACATTCTCAGCAGGCACATTTGCAAAGGGCTCCAGCTTCTTTTGTCTAATTCAGTATAAAACTGCATAACTCCTAATATTTGTGGGCTCTCTTATGGACAGGCAATCTGTGGACAGATCTAACTCCCTGGGAGCAGTCACATGTGTAGCTTTTATTTCCCAGAGCTAGACAAGGATAGAGACTCAATGGGTGGTAACAAAGTGAAAGTTATGATTTCTTATAAGATCAAGTACATCCACTAATACTGGTTTGGACAGCATCAGGAAAGCCTAAAGTTGTATCAATTAAGGGTAAACTGTCTCTTGCTTGAAATTTTTTCCTGATTTTAGTAAGGCCAGCAAAGACTTGACTTACATGAAAAAGAACCAAGGAAAATGAGTAAATGCCTTGGGATATCCTGCAACATCAGAAATGAAAGCCCTGTAAATTTTAATACATCTCTCTGTGTAGTGAAGCTGGTGCAATTCTGTTTAGGTGTTTATTAAACACCTGTGTCAGGCACTGTAGACAGGAAGACAAAAAATGACCAAGTCTTTGCCCTTAAAGAGCTTATATTCTATCAGGGAGAAACAACATGCACACAAAGTAAATATCAAAGGATTAGGTTTAAGGAATAAGATTTTATCCAAAATGTTTATGTGGGGTTCTAATTAGATAAATATTTAAAGGCACATATCAGAGGAAACATGCACAAAAACTGCCCACAAATCAAATGTGCTATGATATACCCTTTCCTGTCCAGACAAATCAAACATAATAGTGTATTGTGGCTGGAAAGGCCTTGGAGTTCATCATGCTCAATCTCTTCATTTTATGTATTGGGAAACGGAGGTCCAAACAGATTAAGTAATTTATCTAAGGTCACAAAGCAAGTTAATGCTAGAGATGAGACAAGAATTTAGCCTCACAGTCCAGTCTCTTTCCATTCTATTACCATATTGTCTCTTCTAAGTAATGCACTTTTTCTGTCAGGAAATATTTCTACGCTAGAATTTTTTTTTAAATCATGAGAATGGAGTATCAAAATTTAAATAACCCTAATATGTCTATTCTGTCGAATGAAATATCTCAACAATGTTTAATGATATTTGGCTAAGAGTACACATATTCAAGACTATGGTCAACCCTCTCTCTTACAATTATGAAAGTTGTAAGAATAAATACAACATCAGATTCAGTAAAATTCTCATAATGAAAATAAAGGAAACCTAAGTCCCAAATTCTTCAATTAAATTCAATAAATATATCTTAGTTACCTACCATGTAGAAGGTAATCAGGTAAGCCACTGATTAAGAAACACGTTTCCTAGATAAGTTAGTATGCGAGTCAGTACAAAAACTTCTGTTAACCAGAATTCTAGTAGATAGATAACTAAGCTGTTGTACTCTTTTAACTTATGTTCATGTTTATGTTTATAAAAGTTATTTTTATATATTTGAAAAATCCATCTGTAGATACGTCATTTAAATATTTTATTTGCTTATAAATTTGTAAAAACCTAATACTACAGCAGAGAAGAAACAGCCTTTGGTGGTAATAACCTTATGATCTTTGAAACAAGGATATTTTCTTTTCAAAGTTGATCCGAATTTCCCAATAAAGGTCTGTAATTCTACAAACTCTCCTTTTCTAAAGAATTATTAAGGATTCTTATCTATTAAGTCATTGGGAGAACATCCTTAGTGACAGCATCTTATTTTGTGCTAGTCCTAGCAGCTGGCATATTGTATTTCAGCACTTAATAATTGCATAGGATTACACAGTTTAATATTTAACCATTCAACAAATACTTATTAACACTTGGTCCATGCACTCCAAGAGTGTGATCCAGTTAGAACCGTAAAAACAAACTTTTGGAGCCGTTGGTCTTAAAGACCCTGGGGGAACTGAGCAGCTGATCTGGGTCTCATTTCTTAGTGGCAGTCCTGGAGTGAGGAGGAGCACTGGCATGGCGGAGCTCATGGTGGCTATGGAGAAGGAACCTACTTGTACTTCAAGGGCAGAAAAAAATGCTTGTGTTTGCTCACAGACCAGAGCACAGGCCAAGGGAGGAGTAAACTCCTCTCCCTTGATTGTGCCACACTGGAGGAACTGAGAACTTAACAGTTTCCCTAGACATATCTCAGAGAACAGCTGCACAAAACCTCTGAAGCCTGGGGTAGTATACCCTCCACTTGACAAAGGACTCAAAAGCAAAGTTAACCGGCTGGGAAAATGCCCAAAAAAGGGAAAAAACTAGGACTTAGAGAAGGTTACTTCTTGATGAACAGGTATTTTCTTCCATTCTTTCCGATGAGGAAGAACAATGCATACGATCAGAGGAAGTCAAGGCTTCCAAAATAAATATTCAATGGGCTCAGGCCATGGAAGAGCTCAAAAAAGATTTTGAAAATCAAGTAAGAGAGGTG